>BMAC01000090.1:21703-51679 GCA_014905375.1 Phtheirospermum japonicum
ACCACCGACCTGTCTTATGTTAAATTCTATGTGCTCAAATCTATGTGCAATGTATATCATGAAATTCTATGTTTATAAATTAATATAGCCGTGGATCGCAAAAGTTGTCCGTGAATGGGGAAAAGGGTCATTGGGTTTATCCCAGCGTGCTATATCTAATGATTAAAACCAGGGGCCTTAAGTGCCTATGATCGGGGAAAAGGGTCATCGGGGAAACCCGCCGCGTTTTAGCTGCAGTCAACTGTCTTCTACGTTAAAATTATGAATTCTATGGTTAATTGTGCTATTTGTGAGTTGTATAATTTTGCATGAGGTTTGTCGGTGTAACTATTGAGTACGTTGAGCTCATCCCAAATCAACGACGTGTTTTTCAGGTACAAATGAAGATATCGAATGAAAGGGAAACGAGGAGGGGAATGAAAAGTCTTGATGTTGGTTTTATGTTTTAAATCTCGTTTCATTGTTTTAAATAAGGGTTGAACTATGGTGGCGGGAACTTTCAGCAAGGGATGGACAACAAGCCCATGTGCAAAAGTTGCGGTAAGAGACATTTCGGAGAATGCCTCCTGAGGCAAGGAAAGTGTTACCGCTGCCATCAGAGTGGGCATACAGCGCCATTTTGCACCGTGTTCGGTCAACAGCAACAAGGCGGTGGAGCGCCAAGGCCAGGACCGGCTACTGGAGGAAATGCTCGAATGTATGCCATGGCACGCAATGAGGCTGAAGAGAATCCTGGAGTTATAACAGGTATGTTAACCGTCTCAGGAATTCCTGCTTTTGTGCTTTTTGATACGGGTGCTTCGCACTCTTTTGTGTCGAAAAAATTTTATAATTTAACTGAAGTTAAGAGCACTAGAGTAGAGGAACCCTTAGAGGTTGGTTTACCATCCGGAGACGTAATGGTCACGAACTTGATGGATAAGGGAGTGAAGACCGATGTAGGAGGAAAGAATCTCGAGGCGGACTTATATGTGATCGAAATGAGGGATTTCGACTTGATATTAGGAATGAACTGGCTCACGAAATATCAAGCGAAGATACAATGTCGCGAATGAGAGATAACTTTCAAACTCCCAGAAGGTGGAGAGATCAAGTTCTTTGGAGCTAAGACCAAGACGGTGCCACAAGTGATAACAGCAATGAAGGCCATGAAGCTGTTGAAGAAGGAGAGATGCAAAGGTTTCCTGGTGAATTTGGTGAGCAATCCAGCGGTTGAGGTGACACAACACGAAGTGCCCATCGTCCGAGATTTTAAGGACGTCTTTCCGGAAGAGTTACCAGGATTACCGCCCAGTCGTCAAGTCGAGTTCACAATTGATTTGACACTAGGGGCAGCACCTATCTCAAAGGCACCATACAGGATGGCGCCGAAGGAACTTCAAGAACTAAAGACACAAATCCAAGAGTTGTTGGATTTAGGTTTTGTCCGACCGAGTGTTTCACCGTGGGGAGCACCGGTCCTCTCTGTTAAGAAGAAAGATGGGTCAATGAGAATGTGTATCGATTATAGAGAACTTAATCGACTCACAATAAAGAACAAGTACCCGTTACCTCGTATTGAAGACTTATTCGATCAATTAAAAGGAGCGAGTGTCTTCTCTAAGATCGACTTAAGGTCGGGGTATCATCAGTTGAAGATCAAGGAGAGTGACATTCCGAAGACTGCTTTCAGAACGAGATATGGACACTATGAGTTTGTTGTGATGCCTTTTGGGCTAAGCAATGCTCCAGCAGTGTTCATGGATTTGATGAATAGGGTTTTCCACCCCTACTTGGATAAGTTCGTCATAGTCTTCATCAACGACATCTTGATCTTTTCGAAGAATCAATAAGACCACGAAGAGCACTTACGAATAGTGTTGGGAACACTTCGCAGGGAGAAGTTGTATGCGAAATTCAGTAAGTGCGAGTTTTGGATGGACCGAGTWGTGTTCCTTGGTCACATCGTCACTGCTCAAGGGATAGAAGTGGATCCATCTAAGGTTGAAGCGATAAATGGATGGGTCACCCCCACGAATGCGAGTGAAGTTCGCAGTTTTCTGGGCTAGCAGGCTACTATCAAAGATTTATCGAAGGATCTTCTAAGATAGTTGTGCCGATGACTCGACTTACGAGGAAAGGGGAGAAGTTTGTTTGGAGCACGAAGTGCGAGGAGAGTTTCCAAGAGCTGAAGAGAAGGCTCACTTCCGCACCCGTCTTGACAATTCCTGACCCAACGAAGGACTTCGTTATTTATAGCGATGCGTCGAAACAAGGTTTGGGTTGCGTCCTGATGCAACATGGGAAAGTAGTGGCTTATGCGTCACGACAACTCAAAACCCATGAGACGAACTACCCTACGCATGATTTGGAACTCGCGGCCGTAGTTCATGCTTTGAAGATCTGGAGACACTACTTGTATGGAGGCAAGTGTGAGATTTTTCACCGACCATAAGAGCTTGAAGTATTTGTTCACTCAGAAGGAGTTGAATATGCGTCAAAGAAGATGGTTGGAATTGGTTAAGGACTATGACTGTACCATTAGCTACCATCCAGGGAAGGCGAATGTGGTAGCTGATGCTTTGAGTCGTAAAGGAGGACTGATGAGTTTACTGTCCGAACAAGAAAAGCTGGTTGAGGAGTTCGCCAAGATGAAGATCGAAATGGTGATACCTCCAAAGAACACGAAGGGGATCTTAGCATCCTTAGTGGTGCAACCAACTTTGAGAGAAAGGATCAAGGAAATTCAAACCCAGGATGGTTTCATAAACAAGATGAAGGAGAAAGTGCAGAAAGGAACCATCAAAGGTTTTGTTTTAGCAGACGATGAAGTATTGTTTTACGAAGGAAGAATTTGTGTTCCAAAAGACGAGGGTCTAAGGAAAGAAATTTGGAAGAAGCCCATTGTACTCCTTACACTGCACATCCTGGCGGTACCAAGATGTACAAGGACTTAAAGACAGTTTTTTGGTGGAGTAGCATGAAGAGAGACATTGCCGCTTTTGTGGGAAAGTGTCTAGTTTGTCAGCGAGTCAAGGCTGAACACCAACGACCGTCAGGTTTGCTAAGACCACTAGAGATTCCGGAATGGAAGTGGGAGCATATCTCGATGGATTTCGTGGTAGGTTTACCGCCATCGACGAGAGGTAACAAGGCATTTTGGGTGATAGTAGATCGTCTAACCAAGTCGGCTCACTTTTTACCGGTCAAGATGACCTTCAACATGGAACAATATGCCMAAATCTATATTCRGGAAATTGTTAAGTTGCACGGAGTACCGGTCTYGATTGTTTYGGACAGAGACACGAGGTTCACCTCGAACTTTTGGAAGAGCTTGCAAAGTGCTCTGGGCACTAAATTGAAGTTCAGTACGGCTTATCATCCACAAACAGACGGTCAAACTGAGAGGACTAACCAGGTCATGGAAGATATTCTGAGAACTTGCATACTTGACTTGGGAAGTCAATGGGAAGGTTTATTACCATTGGTAGAGTTCGCTTACAACAACAGTTACCAATCCACCATTGGTATGGCTCCATATGAGGTTTTGTACGGAAGAAAGTGTAGATCTCCTTGGTACTGGGACGAAGTAGGGGAGAGAAAGATTTTGGGCCCCGAACTGGTACAAGAGACGGTTAAACATATCACCACGATCCGAGATCGAATTAGGACTGCTCAAGATCGACAAAAATCTTATGCGGATCGTCGAAGGAAAGATCTGCATTTTGAAGTAGGCGATAAGGTGTTTCTAAAAGTAGCACCGGTTCGAGGTGTAGTGAGGTTTGGTCAAAGAGGGAAGTTGAAGCCAAGGTACATAGGGCCGTTTGAGATTCTCAGGAGAATCGGAGAATTGGCTTACGAGCTTGCGCTACCACCCAGTTTATCGGGCATTCACAATGTCTTCCATGTGTCTATGCTAAGAAAGTATGTCTACGATCCACACCACATCGTAAGTTACGAAGAGCTGGAGGTTAATAAGGATTAAACTTATGAGGAAACACCGAAAGCGATTTTGGATCGTAAGATACACCGATTAAGGAACAAAGAGATAGCATTGATCAAGGTGCGATGGAGACGTCATGGGATGAACGAGGCCACTTGGGAACAGGGGGAAGAATTCAAAGCGAAGTATCCAAATTTCGGCATTTCGGGTAAGTGCGGAATTTTGAGGACAAATTTTTCTAAGGGGGTAGGTTGTAACATCCATACATCCAATGCATTTTTATTTATTTATTTATTTATTTATCATCATGCATAAAAGAAATATAATTCTAGTCCCAAGCTCGTCGCCATAAATGAATTCCTATTTTAATTTTAAATAATCTAGGARTTHTATTTAAACGAATTTATAGTTCGTTTTCAAATAAAATTATATTATCAATTTCTAAGAAATTATTATAATTATTTAGTAATTTAATTATTTATTTAAATTACTATTGAGTCGTCTATGAAATAATTTCAATTTCTAAAATTATTATAATTTATTTATATTATAATTATTTTAATAATTTAAAATACTATTGGGTCGTTCACGGAATTATTCGGTTTAAACCATAAGCCGTCTAATATATCGATTATTCTCGGACTTGAAAATGAGCCCAATCGAAGCCCAATTACAAGCCCTAATCCACCAAGAACCTACCCTAACTTTCTAAAATTAAATCCTAAGCTTGGTTTATAAGCAAATCCAAGCCCTTTTCAGTTTTTTTTCACAATCCTGCATATCGGCCGCAAGAGGTAAATCCCCCTTTTTGTTATTCTATTTTTTTCCTTTCGAAGAACACAACCTTGTTTTCGGCAGCCCGATCAACGGCCTTTTTCCAACCATCTCTTCCACCAATTTTCCCAGACCAACCGTCAAACCCGTGTTCCAAGATCAGAACCATGAACTCCGATTTCAGCCACTGACGAAGAAAACCAAGTCGACAACAACGACAGCCACAGTAACATCAAGTCAGGCCTTTGGCCAATTCAAGTCGCAGATGGGCTTGCCACCAAGATGACTCACACCCAGACGAACCCCTGTCCAACCGAGTTCTTGGCCACCGAGGAACACGCCGGCAAACCAGAAATCCAAAACCCCCAACCGTCGGCCGACAACCATATTCTACACCATCGTCGCCATGCCAGCGGCCCCACGGTTTAAACATCGCCGTCTTCCGGTCCAGCCGCAGTCAATAGGCCCGGCCTCGATTGGTAAAGCCCAGCAACGACAACCCCCAACCATGGCCACGCCACCAGTGGCCCACAACCACGCCTGCCACCCACTTTCAGCCGCCAGCCGAGACCACCACCATTATCGCCGCCACACAAAACCACCGTCACCATACCGAACCACCGCCAACCACAGACACCCGAGACCCGAAGAACTTCGACGACAAACCACCCACGAGAACCAGCCCACATCGACTGCCGACCGCCACCCAGCGAACCCACGCAGCCGTTGCCGTCGTCGTTCACCGCCACTGCCAGGGAGAAATCAAAGGCGGCGGACGTTCTCGCCGTCGCCGAGCCGAAATTGGGGATGCCGTCGCCCCACCTACCAAGACCCCGAGTTGCTGTCACCTGAAAATTCGCTCGGGCCCAGAGAGAGGGAGAGCGACGCCTGAGCACCGCCGCTCAATTGCCGCTGTCGTCGCCGCTTAGGCGACCGCCGTTTTGTAATGGGGCTAGCCGATTTCTTTTGGAAAATTTCGGCCGATTGGAAAGGAGAGGAGAGAGAGACAGAGACGGACGGATGATTTAGCGATTAATGGGCTGAAAATCTATACATAAATCTTACTTTCCCATATTCCCAGATTGACCCCCAGACCTTTAGCCACCTTTCAATTTAACCCTCAGTTTTGCCAGAAACCTCAATCCAGCCCTAAAACTTTTATAAAACAACATACCAGTCCATTTTATTTTTTATAATTATTATTATTATTATTATTATATTTATTATTATTATTACTATTATTATTATTATTACTATTTTAAATATGAAAAATACTAATTTAAATATACTTTCTAATTGATTAGGTAAYGAGYATTAAGGGGACTTAGGATTTCAACTACGTGCATACCACTCGATTTTCCAYGACATTTTYAYGAGGTAGGGACCACCGACCTGTCTTATGTTAAATTCTATGTGCTCAAATCTATGTGCAATGTATATCATGAAATTCTATGTTTATAAATTAATATAGCCGTGGACCGCAAAAGTTGTCCGTGACCGGGGAAAAGGGTCATTGGGTTTATCCCAGCGTGCTATATCCAATGATTAAAACCAGGGGCCTTAAGTGCCTATGACCGGGGAAAAGGGTCATYGGGGAAACCCGCCGCGTTTTAGCTGCAGTCAACTGTCTTCTACATTAAAATTATGAATTCTATGGTTAATTGTGCTATTTGTGAGTTGTATAATTTTGCATGAGGTTTGTCGGTGTAACTATTGAGTACGTTGAGTTCATCCCAAATCAACGACGTGTTTTTCAGGTACAAATGAAGATATCGAATGAAAGGGAAACGGGGAGGGGAATGAAAAGTCTTGATGTTGGTTTTATGTTTTAAATCTCGTTTCATTGTTTTAAATAAGGGTTGAACTAGACATAAAGAAGTGTTTTTGATTATAAATTACTTTTGATGGTGATTTGGGTTATTTATATTATGATCATTTCCACTGCGTAATTCTTGAGCGTTTTTAAAATGTAAATCTTTTAAATTAAAATCATGAAAACTAGACCTTTATTGTGGCGCCAAGATTTCTCCATTTAGTTATTTAAAAATATAAATCATTTTTCGACTAAAGTGAAATCGGGGCGTTACAATTTAATATTATTTAATGTTGATAATATAATAAATAAGTGGTTATAGTAACTTAAATAAAGTAGAATAAGATAAAGATTAAAATAATAATGTAAGAAATTGGAGAATTAAACATTATATACAACATGCTTAGCAAAACTATTATTAATCAGAAACTTATAATTTAAAAATTATAAAATACTTACTTGTACACAACATTCGTAGTTTTTTTTTCTACGTCTAATTTCCTCATCGCAAATCAGTATTTTTAAACCTTTTTGGTTGGTCACCCTTGATATTGCAACATACAGTTGACCATGACTGAAAACAGGTTTTTTCAAGAAAAGTCCAACATGGGGTAGGGATTGGCCTTGACTTTTATTAATTGTCATTAAATATGACAGAATAACCGAAAATTGCCTTCTTTGAAACTTAAACGGCAACCTAAGATCCGATGGTGTTATGGTCTTTTGTGTGATGGGTACTAATTCACCCGTGTTACTTTCTTGGAGAATCGTTGCTTCCAAAACATTATCACACAGTTTTGTAACTACCAATCTAGTTCCATTGCACAAACCAAGTGAATGATCAATATTTCTCAACAACATGATTGGAGTGCCAACTTTTAATTGCAGCTCAAGATTCAACAACCTAGAACACTTGATTGTGTTTAAAAACTCGGGTGATTGGACATCTTGTAAAATGTCAACGTTTGCATCAGGTTTGCACGCACTATATGAGCTCAAATATATCTTACATTCCCCTTCATTCAATGAAATCATATACTCATTTATTAAATTGACTACATCAAGTGTTGGTGCAAGAATAGCTTGACCCTCCAAATAAAGAGAACATTCAGCATTCGTTCCAAATTATGGATAAGTGTTGGCCACAATTGATGCAATAAGGTCACCATCATCTAACAACAATAAATACTCTGGGATGTCGATTTCAACGATGTCATCTTTTGATCCTCCAACTGTTCCATCTTCAGTTCTATTTATCCATTGAGATAACTCTTTCAATTCAATGGAATCGGGCTCTGAGCTGAGTTTTTGAAGCATCGTATTCTTTGTCAATCTAAGAACCTTACAATGTCTCCATAAGTGGGAAGAATTTATGGTTGCATGTAATATGTCCGGCCTAGTACCTTTAGGAATCACCGGAAGAATTTGGCGAAAATCTCCACCAAGTACAATAATTTTACCTCCGAATGGAATATCTCTAGCATTTGGATTATTAAATCCGATAATATCTTTCAATATTTTGTCTAAAGCTTCAAAACAATGTCTATGCATCATCGGAGCTTCATCCGAAATTATCAGTTGTACATGCATCATTAATTCCACAAGGTGGGTCCCCTGAAAAATCCCACAAGATGATTCTTCATGGAGATTGAATGGAACTATAAACCTAGAATGACCGGTTCTTCCTTTTAGAAGAAGAAGAGAAGCTATGACGCTAGATGACACATTTAATACAATCTCACCATTAGATCATACTGCTGCAGAAAGAGTCCTCCAAACAAAAGTTTTTCCAGTTCCTCCATATCCATAAATAAAGAATAAGCCCCCCTTTGTTGAAGAAGCGGATTTCATGACCTCATCATACACATGTTTTTTTTTGTCTTTATTGAGATTTTGAAATAAATTCGTGTGTTCTTCGATGAGGGCATCACGGTCATAGTCTAATTCCTCAGCAATAAATCTATTGAAAGAAATATTAGAGTCTGCCTCAGTTGGAATTGGTATTGGAGGAAAGTCCTTTAAGCTCTTCCCTATGCTCTAAAATAACTTGTCCACTTCCAGTAAAGTAAGTTTTTGAATTTCAGCATCGTTCATTTGCAAATCTGTACAAAAAAATTTTAAGAATAATTGTACTTTCACTAATTTATATGAAAAAATACATAAAAGAACACTATCAAAAAAACATGAATATAATTGAAGTTTATTAATTAATACCTTTGTTATTTCTCGACTTTTATTGTTTGTATAAAATGTCATCTGATAAATATTTCCAACATTTTTTCCATACTTTTTTCGGTCGATATATAGATTTGGACGCAACCCGTGTCATGAATAAGGACCTAACAGAATGTGCAGATCCTTAATAACTTGCTTCTTTGATGCCATCGATATATTCCCTATCATCATCAAGTAGCCCAACTGAGTAGCACACATCACGATATGTATCGTGTTGCTTTGCGTTCACTTTTTTTAAGTCATCGTACATTGTACTCCTCGAACAACATTGAGGAGGCACCTAGCATAATAGTTATCACCAGAACCTGGTGGAACATAATATAACTGAGCAATTTGAAAACTTTGTTTCCTAGGGTTCCACTCATTTTTTTTTTTTTGAATTCCAAACAAAATGCTGAGGAAACTCACTATACAACAAATTTCGATCTTCAGGACATTTCTTGTTAGCCTCAAACAAACCCAAAAATATTGTATGAAGTGTTGACTGACGTTTCATCACATCGTCCAATGAGTCATTATCATTATACAGTAATCTTTGCTCCTATGGAAGATGAAAACACAAGCAGAGGATGGTAGGATTTTTATACTGAATTTCGTACCTAAAGATTCTCCAAGCTGCTTCACATGGGGAGATGTAACAATAATCGTAATACATGTCGATCTCATTAATATCTGGCTTCCGACCATCATTGTTACCACTCTGGTAATATGTTATTGTGACCCTATCATTTCCCTTGTTAACATATTGATTCGAACTTTTGTGTTTCTACTTTATAAATATTTGTAAATTATTCAAAAGATCGCTTACAAGAGTACGAGTTCGCATGTAGGTTGGTAAGTTAAACCGAGTTGATCTCAACGAACATGCAATCGGAATCTCAAATGTTTGTTTAATCACAAGGTAACACGAAAACTTGTACAATTTGGGGGTTTTGTCTGTTTTGATTACCTAAGAACTTAAAACGCAATAACATCGATGAATACTAAGTAACTTCAACTACTTAATCAACTAGAAATTAATATCATGAATTCAATCCAAGTAATCAATATAGGAAGCATGTACGTATTTAGATAACAATAACGAATTCATAAGCATAGAACTTAAACGAAATTAACTAGCATGAACAAAAAGAAATTATCATAAACTAATGTAAACGAAATCAATGCTCATAAACATGTAACGGAATCAAATAACTTGAACGAATTAAATAGCATCAAAGCATGAACAATATTAAATCTCCAATAACCAAACATAAATTTATCAAACTAAATTAAGACGAAAGATTACGAATCCAAGTATCAAAAGTAACTAAGGTTTAAAGCATAAAATAACTCAAGAACAATAATAAAAGCAACTACTTAGTGGCATGAATTAAACTAAGAAACCATATGAAAAGTTTAGAATACTTATTTGAACTAAGAAGTGCAGTAAATCCTCCAGCTATTCTGAGGAAATCGCATAGATCTTGGCCAAAAATTGAATCACGAACTCAAAATCGGAACTTGGAACTTGTGACTCTTTAATCTTCGATCTTGATCTTTTATTTTGATATGGGATGTAAAAGTATGTTGTTTTTGAGGTGAAGGACCGAAAATAAGGTTATGGTGGTGATATGTGTGTTCTGGGACGGATTAAGAGAGAGGTTTATATAGTTTTCCCATCTCTTGGAGCACAAGTTAGGGTAAAAACGCGTTTCTGGGTATGTAATGATAAGACTTAGCGGTTATGAGTTACCGCTAAAGCTATTGTAAATGTCTCTGTTTCTCTCTAACAGTGATGATGGCGGTGATGGTTGTAACCGTTAAGTGTATCGTTATGCTCTCAGTCCGTCTTCAGCAGTAAGGTAACGGTAATGGTAGCGGTAAGGGTTACCGCTAACTCGCAATCTCTGCTACTTCTTCGCTGGAACGCTCGATTCTCATTTCTTAATTATTGAACTTCTTCTCTTATGCGCTGAGCTCCTCCGGTTACTTAGCTTTAAGATGAAAAACAAAGAATAATCACCTATTTGCCTCGATTTAGATCACAATACAATAAAATAAGCTAGAAGTATAAAATTACGAAATTAGGCTTAATCTACCCAACTTATACCAAAAACAAAACAAAAAACTAACTAAAGTACTAATAAAAATAAGGGCAAATATGTGATAATCAATTACCCCATGCTTAATTGTTTGTTCATCCTCGAACAAACGATAGATTCAAAGAATAACCAAACTGAAAATAAATTCAAGCAATGAGTCGTGTCGTGCTACATAGATAATTTTGAAAATATAGATAAATGCAACGCAACCTCAAACGCTCGACCATTATTACATTGTCGCTTCTTAAACAATTTATGCATCCTCATGAAGGGTAATATTTAAGGGTGTACGCTCAAGCACTCAAGAATTTTCTGCATATGACGTGTATATGCTCAAATCATACAAATACAAGCACAATAAATAAGCACTTAAAATCAATCACTTCTCCATCGCATTTAAGTGTAACCAACAAAGAATCGAAAAAGGTCTTTTTGGGTTGTAATGTAGGCTCTTTGGACGGGTATGGAATATATAAGTCGTGTGGCTAACTCACGATCTAACTTGATCAATAACTCACCAAACTAATCTACTCACGAAGCAAAGTGCTTCACCTCATTCAAAGAAAAACCTCACTAAACACTCATAACGTAGCCTTTAAATTTAGTCTATTTCTCAACTAGTAACTCTAAACCGACCGCTGCTCAAACAACTTAAACAATCTAGAAGCTTATGATATTCTTCTTCTTCAACACAACTCTTGCCTCTTAAACATTAGGCTTCACAATAAAATACATAATAAACACAAGCCTTTATTAGCGTAGGCAATGACTAAACACGATTCACCTTCCTTCTTATTCCCTTTTCTTTATCCCCTTTTATCTTTTTTTATGGGGTTCTTTTTCTTTTTTTTAGGATGGTGATCCTTTATTACAAATTTATTTATAAAAACCTTGATAAAATCTCCAAAACACAAATAACCAATAAAAGTAACTAACTCCTACCCCAAGCTTTTAATGATCGTAGGAGTCGACTAAAAACACCCATGGCTATAGGAAATGGATTATTTGGCTATGATTGGCTCATTCGGAATCTATAGTGGCTAATATATATGGATATGGCCGAAATAAGGGCTTTTTTTCTGTGCCTTAACGTCATGTTCAAAGCTAACTACACACAGCGTTTCAAAGAAATCTCAAAACAGAACTCACTTAAGTACATGCAAAGATGATAAACTCAGGCTACTCACTGGCTTTTGCATGAAAAGTTTGGGTTTTCTGAAACTATTTGCATCCAAGTACCAGTTTATAATATATAAATAATAATTTTGAAAAATTTATGCACTTATACACGCTCAAAGACAAGAACATCAAATCATACTTAGTTAACTTCGATAGGCAAGCTAGACAAACACAAGTCAGCGCAGGAATATCAATTAATCATGAGAAGTTACTAATTATTACAAGCCATAAGAATTCAAATTGCACTTAATAACGAAATACAAATCATACTCGACCCTCCCCCAAACTCAAAATTCGGCAATCTCCGAATTGCCAAAAATAAAATGAAATGAGGTGAGGAAAAGAAAAACTTTCCTGAAAACGTAAAAAGGTCGAGTCACTCATGTTGATGTCGTGCAATTGGCCATCATCTCGAATATCGTGATTGAAATTGTCCCTTAACAAAAAACTCCAAAAACAAAAATAACAAAGAAAACAAATAATAAAAAGTGCAAACAAAGAAAAATAAAATCCTTGTCCAACATAAAATAAAAACATCAATAAAGATCACTGCCACGGTGGCATGCGATCGTGCGGACCCTGGGAGGTGGAGCCATTCGGTGGTGGAGCAGGAGGATATTGTCCCATAAATCGAGCAAAGTCGGTCGTCAAACTGGTCAACATATCCTTTTTGGCCTCGCTCACCTCTCTACCTCGGCGAGCCTCCTCACGTGCGGACTGGGCCTCTCTATGCCCACGTCGAGCCTCCATCACTTCCAACCTCGCGTTCTCGTTCGCCTCACGAGCCTCTTCAAAGGTGAGGCGTCGAACTCAGGCCGACCCAACTGTGATGACTCTCCGGTCGAACTAAATGCGGGCCCATCATAATGCCCAGCATCTCCCTCATCAACCGCTCGCGTCTCCTCACGAGCCTCATCCTCGTCATTGTCCTCAGCATCAACGTCTTCTTCTTCCTCATCCTCTTCACTCTCCTCAACATTCTCCCACAATTGCGTTATCAGCCGTCTCTCTCCTCTCTATCGCCCGGGGACTCGAACCATACACCACAAAAATGAATGGCTGACAGGCTTTCACAATGTCGTTGTCCCTCGGTGTGTATCTACACACCTCGACAATGCCCCTAATAAGAATACTGGGCAACATAGGAACCGGGAGCATATCACTAGTCTTCTTCATGCTCTTCAAATACCTAATAATCAAGGGGTAGATTTGAACAAGTTTCCCCTTAGTCATGCACCACAGGGCATACAGCTCATCCCTGTTAATCAACGTCAGGATCCAATCATCCTTTGCATGTTCTTTCTCGTTTTGGATGATGATGAGGCCATGGTATTGGAATGAAATAACAAATTGTTAGGTTGCGGCTGTAGAATGGTCGGAATGCGACCTTGCAAACAGTTATCAACCTTCAGATAATCTGAACCGGCAGAGCACTTAGCGGTTAGGCCTAGCCTTAAGCCTAACTGTTACTTCTTATCTCTAGGTATAGCGGTACGCTAGCGGTCACTAGTACCGTTACTGATACCGCTAGCGCTTTTGTCGAACAGTTTTTGTGCAGAAATTTACCGGCAGCCTCTTGAACAAATTCTACTCAAATAATTTACTCTAAATGCACCTGCAATCCCAACCAGACAGTTCAAAGAGGATGAAGTTCAGCAACGGTTACCCCAAAACGTGAAGAAATCTGGAGTTTGGAAACGGAATCTGCAGCGGCTCCCCCATTGTGCGTTCGGTGTTGGATGTTTTGATCATTTTTGCTCGAACTAAAACATTGATTTTGCTGGGTAGCAGTGATCCTCTTCAAATCGGCAGCGGTATTCCCTGGTTCTAACGATTTGGAAAATAACAGTTAACCCAAAAAATTTTCTGATTTATACTTACTCTGGGTCGGGCTTTTAATTAGTTAGCGGTAAGGGTAACCGCTAGCCAATACCGCTAGATTTTCTGCTGGTGACTAACGGTAATCGTAGCGGTAAAGGTGTCCGCTAAGTCACCATGAAAGTGGTAAAACTGCACAGTCTCACAAGAAAAATTAAAATCGTCCAAGGATAAAATAAAAATTATAAATTAAAATAAAGACGAAACGTACAAAATTAAAATTTTATTAATTCTTGACTCGTGAGACTTAGACAATCCAATTGAATAAAATTGAAATTGCAATAAAATAAACTAGGTAGAATAGGATAACAATCCTATGACTCGATAATAACTTAATTAAAAACTTAAATTATGCATACATAATTAGCTAATCGGAAACGTCCTAAGGGTCAAGGGGAGTTTGGTCCGTAGCGCATATTCTAGAGCTCGTCAATTTTTCCGTTAGCCTCTTCTAGACGCTGCTTCCAATATCTTATGTTCCACTCGTGCACTGTGTTTCCCTCCTCAAGATTTCCAATTTGGGCCTCAAACTTGTGGACTCGACGTTGGAATGAGAACTTTTCTCCTCGAATCTCGTAATTCTCACGCAGGAGGTCCACACCATCTTGCGCTGCCTCAGCCAATTTGGCCTCCCTATCTTCAAGGCGCTTTTGCCAAATGGCAATTTCGTTTGCAAAAGTGGCTTCGTTCCATAGAAACCCAGTATTTTGAGTAGTTAGTTTCTCAATCTCCTCTCTAGCCATGAGGAGTTGATCGTGAAGCTCGTCTATAGTCACGTCACTCTCCTTTGGGTCATCTTTCCCACGTTTGAGATTAAGCTTTGCTACCTTCAATTCCTTAATTGCTCCCTTTAGTTGGGAAATAGTGTTTCTCAACCCAGCATTCACCTCGCCCGCTTTCTTCAAGCTATTTTCTAGTGCGTTGATCTTGAAGGTGGTATTGACTTCGTCTAGTTGGAAACCAATATTCGTGGCCCTTACCTTCTCGATTTCTCCTTGCATATTAGCCAACTCCTGTTTGTGCTCCCTTCTCGAAATCCACCTTTGTTCGTGGTTGTTAGTGGCTTGTGGGATTAACCTCATGGTGTTGGAAGATATTGAGAATTTTTGGTGTAGGGAAGTTTAGAATAAAAGAGAATTGTGAAATATAGGGTGTCTAAGTGGTGGTTTATATAGGAATTATTGGCTCTTGAAAATAGGAGTCCTAGATTTTTCCCAGTTTTAATTAAGGTAGGAGATATTGAGCTTACCTATTCAATTTAGAACACCCTTAAGGTAAAAGATCTAGACTTAAAACTCAGCCAAAATTCGTGCAAAATAATACCATAAATTTACTTACCTGGTGGGATTAAGATTCCCAAAAATCGCAGCTCAAATCTTTCCAAATTCTGCAGAGTCGGTCACGGTAACGGTTACTCTAGCGGTAAGGGTTACCGCTAGACATATCGTTAAAGTTTCGGCTACTCCCTAGCGGTGACTTAACGGTTAGAATGGCCGCTAGTTTCACCGTTATACACTTCCGTTTCCAGCTTGAGGTAGTTTAGCGGTTTGATCATCATCGTTACGCCCAGCATGCTAACGGTAAGAGCTAGCGATATGGTTTACCGCTAGGTAACCGCTATATTCCAAGATTAGGTAAATTCTTAACTTTTTCTGCACATTAACATCGCGTAAACGTACCACGGCAAAGACTCGATTATAAACAAAGTGAAAGAAAGAAACTTTAAAAAGAAAGAAAATAATACACATGTTTGGGTTGCCTCCCAAGAAGTGCATCTTTTAACGTCGCTTGCTCGATGCGAATTTAACAGTTAATTTTTAGCTGGAGGCGGGTCCACCAGCTTCAACACCTCACGATCTTGATTCGTTGCTATCCCATCACGATATATCTTTACTCAGTGTCCATTTACTTGGAATGTTGTATCCCTTTTCTCATCGTACAGAGTGACCGCCCCAAAATTATTGATTTCTTTGATCATAAACGGACCACTCCATCTTGACTTAAGTTTACCTGGAAAGAGCTTTAATCGAGAATTATAGACTAAAGCTAACTTACCTTCCTCCAATCGTTTATCAAAAAGTTTACGATCATGACATATTTTCATTATCTTCTTTTCCCTCCAGGTATCATCATAAGATTCGTTTCTGATTTCTTCGAGTTTGGTTAATTCCAGTTTCCTATACTCGCCTGCTTCATTGTGATTCATATTCATTTTTGCGGATGGCCCAACTTGCTCGATGCTCTATCTCAACGGGCAGATGACACGCCTTCCCATAGACGAGTCAAAAGGGATTCATACCCAAGCACTGTCTTGTAGGATGTTCTATAAGCCTACAGCGCGTCAAAAAGTTTTGCTGCCTAATCTTTTCGATTTGGTCCAACCGTTTTCTCGAGGATAGCTTTCAGCTGGCGATTGCTCGTCTCGAATTGTCCAGAAGTTTGAGTGTGGTAAGGTGTAGCTACTATGCGCCGGACTCCTTATTTCATCATCAACTTCTCGAAGGCTCGGTTGCAGAAATGGCTTCCTCCATCACTTATAATCATTTTTGGCACCCCGAATCTACTAAATATGTTTTCTTGTAAGAATTTAAGCACGATCTCCACATTTGCTCTTCAGCGGGGATGGCCTCCACCCACTTAGATACATAGTCGACTTCTACTAGGATATATTCGAAGTCTCCACTTTTAGGAAAAGGTCCCATGAAATATATTCCCCATACATCAAAAATTTCTACCACTTGGTTAGGCACTTGTGGCATCTCATCTCGTTTTCCTATGTTGCTAGTTCATTGGCAGTTGTCGCATGTTTTGCAGTATTCGTATGCATAAGCAAATAAACTCGGCCAATAGAATGCGGCTTGCAGTACCTTAAATGCTGTCTTTTGAGCTTCGAAATGCCCTCCTTGATAGTGGCAAAAATGCAATATACCCCCATCTCATCGTTTGGAATGCATCTTCTATTAAGCCCATCTTTACAGCGTTTGAAAACATAAGGATCGTCCCAAAAATAATCCCTGCATTTATTCAAGAATCTCTTCCTTTCTTGGTAGGATAGGTGGTTAGGTATAATATTACAGGCAAGATAATTCACAATATCAGCATACCAAGGAGTAATTAATTGCTCAAGAATATACGCGTTCTCATAAGGGAATAAATCATTAATCATAAAATTTTCACTTTCATTTTCCTCAGCTATCATCCTAGACAAATGGTCAGCTACAACGTTTTCACATCCTCGTCTATCTTTTATTTCTACGTCGAATTCTTGTAGTAATAAAATCCATCTAATAAGACGTGGTTTGCTTTGAGGTTTAGAAAATAAGTGACGCAATGCAGCATGATCCGTATGTACAATTACTTTCGCTCCAACTATATAAGATCTAAACTTATCAAGTGAAAATACAACTGCTAATAATTCTTTTTCCATCGTAGTGTAGTTACGTTGGGCATCGTTTAGCATATAACATTCAAAATAAATAACCCTAAGCAACTTATCCACACGTTGTCCTAAAACGAACCCCACCGCTTCATTTGAAGCATCGCACATGATTTCAAAAGATAGAGTCCAATCAAGGGCGACAACTACAGGGGTAGAAGTGAGGCTTCCCTTAAACTCATTAAATGCATTCATACAATCTTCATTAAAAACAAAAGGAGTGCCTAAAGTCAAGAGTTTACAAAGTGGACGAGTGAGTTTTGAAAATTCTTTAATAAAACGTCTATAAAAACCTGCATGACCAAGAAAACTCCCAATACCTTTCACATCATGAGGGGGAGGAATAGTTTTGATAACATCAATTTTTGCTTTATCAACTTCCAAACCCCTATTAGAAACAACATGACCCAAAACAATACCGCTTTTTACCATAAAATGGGATTTCTCCCAACTTAACGTAAGATTCTTCTCAATGCAACGTTCTAAAACCTTAGATAAATTAGATAAGCAATGTTCGAAATACAAACCAAGAATTGAGAAATCATCCATAAACACTTCAAGAAAATCATCAATAAAATCAGTAAAAATCGAAAGCATGCACCTTTGAAATGTTGCTGGTGTGTTGCATAAACCAAAAGGCATCCTTTGAAAGGCAAATGTGCTGAAAGGGCACGTGAATGTAGTCTCGCTTTGGTCCTCCGGAGCAATGGCTACTTGGTAATAGATGAAAGGCCATCCAAAAAGCAATAAAATTCATGTCCGACAAGTTTGTCGAGAAGTTGGTCTATGAATGGCAAAGGAAAGTGGTCTTTACGAGTGGCTGCATTTAATTTTCTATAATCGATGCACATACGCCATCCAGTAGTTAGTCGAGTTGGAACTATCTCGCCTTTTTCATTTTTGGTTATGGTGATGCCTCCTTTCTTTGGAACCACATGGATCGGGCTCACCCGTTTACTATAAGAAATAGCAAAAATAATCCCTTCATCTTTAAGCTTTAGAATTTCCTTCTTGACCACCTCATAAAGCGTTGCGTTAGTCTTCTTTGGCTGTCTCTAACAGGCCTTGCATCAGGTTCTAACTTGATTCGGTGCATACAAGTAACAAGGCTTATCCCATTTATGTCGTTGATGCTCCATCCTATGGCTTCCTTGTGGGTACTCAACACCAAAATCAGTTATCTTTCCTCATGTTCCGCCAATGCTGAATATATGATGACGGGTTTTGTTTCGTTGGGCTCGAGGAAAATATACTTCAAATGACTTGGTAGTGGTTTCAACTCCACTTTTGGCTCAAGCTCAAGTGCGTTAGTTATTTCGCACAATTCTTCATCAAAATCTTCAAATCCTTCATAATCTTCAGTGATTTCGTTCAAATCGATTTCTAATATTTCTGCCACCCTGCTCAAAAATTATGTGTCGTCCTTGATGCTTAACTCATCTAAAATGGTGATTCCACTTAGCTCGTGAACGCAAGATGCTATAGGATCAATAAATGAAAAATCATCGTGCATGAACTGAGAGGGAGTATTGTGAATTTCCTTAAGCAAAAACGTCACCGACTCACCCATAACTGATGAGGTCATTCTCACTTTGTGCAAATCAATCAGTGTATGAGAGGTGGACATGAATGGCCGGCCTAACAAAATAGTATGCTCCGTGCCTTCCTTTGGAACTTCTCCTACATCAAGTATAACAAAATCAACTGGAATTACAAGTTCGCCGACTTGTACTAATACATCTTCAACGATGCCAAGAGGTTGTCTGATCGATCGATCCGCCAATTGTAGGCGCATCGTAGTTGGCTTCATGGCTCCAAGGTCAAATTCTTTATATAGCGAATACGGCATTAAATTTATTTCGGCACCAAGGTCAAGCATTCCCCGTGCAGTTTTCCCATTTCCTAAAGCGATAGTTATGCAAAAAATCCCTGGATCTTTTTCTTTAGGGTGTAGTGGACCCTTGCAAATGGCGCTCACCTCTTTGGTTAATTCCACTCATTGTGTGGTTTCCAGCTGTCTTTCCCTTGAAGCTAACTCCTTGAGAAGTTTAATGTATTTTGGCATTGCCTTGATCAAATCTAAAAGAGGAAGATTAATGTTGACACTCTTCAGCAAATTGTAGAGTTCCATGAATTTCTTGTTTCTTTGGCTGGGCGTAGACGACTTGGAAAGAGAACCTTGTCAGAAATTGTAGTTGTTGACTGTTTCGCTTGCGGAGGCGAAGACTTGGTGGAATCGTCAATTGTCGTTGGAGTGGGAGCTTGGTTAGGAATTTTCCCCCTCAATGATCCCGGAATATATGGATTCAGTGACTTATGCATTTGGTCTACTGGTTTAGGGTCATCTTTCTTAGGCGAAGCCGTAGTAGGAATTTCGGACACCTCTTCTTCTTCTTTTTCTATCTCGACTCCATTATTCATATTTTTCCACTTCGCAAGATATGAACCACTGAAGCTTGCTCAGGTTGGCTTAGAAATTTGCCCTTCTCATTTTCTGATTTTGACACTGAAGCCGCCATTTGGCCCATCATCGTCTCTAATTTCTTCATACTTTTAGAGAGATTATTCAAAGTTTCACCCTGCTTTTTAACTTACGTAGTTAATTTCACAAGCCCGTCTCGATTTCGAATTATCTCGGTGACTTGGTTTTGTTGCCAAATTAACAATTGATCGGTCGGTTGAACTGGAGCAGGTGTTGGTCCTGTCGTTGAATATTTATTTGGTGGGGGCGGTGGTACGGGTTGTGGATCGGTTTGTGTAGGTGTGAAATGTGGGTTTACAAGACCCCATTTTAAATAAGGAGAATTACGTTGCGCTTGAAATTTATTCGTGGGTATCTTTTTAGGAAGGGGAAATTTGTGCTGACGCATATGATCTTGTATGGGTTTTGCCTCGGCTTCGAATTCATCAAAATACGCCATCTTGCTCACATCTACTATATGCCCTTGCTCCCCGCAATGAGTACATGTTTCATTGCCCTTTGAAGGAGTGTTTTCCTCGGCATTTAGTATCTCAGACACTTCGTTCTTATCTTTCGTGGTCTAGAACTAGTCTGCCTGGATTTCTCGCTCTTCTATTTTAACAACTGCTTTGCTTCTGTGGCTGTCAAGTACCCAAAAGCTATCTCGACTTGATTTTTGCAGGAGTTCAATAACCCTTCATAGAAAAATTGATTAACCATACTTGGAGAGTTGTGGTGATGTGGGCAAGCTTGCAAGAGTGTCTTGTAATGTTCCCATGCTTCGTGTAGTAACTCTCTATCCAGCTGAACAAAATTGGCAATTTATCTCCTGATATAGCCCGTTACTTGAGTTGAGTAGTACTGATTTATGAATTTATCGCTAACCATATCCCAGTCGGTTAGTGATCTTGGTTCTAAGGAGAGTAGCCAAGATTTAGCTTTATCTTTCAGGTAGCTTGGAAAACACACCATTTGTAAATCTTCATGATGAAGTCCCGGAGATGGGATTCTACTTACTTCGGCATAAAAATTTTTAAGAAAAGCAAACGGACCTCCGTTGGCGATACCATGAAATATCGGAAGGTTATTGATTATATGAGGTTTAAGCTCAAAGTCTCTTACAGTCCTTACCAACACAATAGCAGAGCTATAAGGACCGACCTGAGGAGTTGTGAAATCTCGCTGTCTAGATTTGCGCACCCCCCTTGGTTGTCTCTCTTGGTTATTAGGTCTCGCATAGTTTCTATCATACTCATGTCTTCCATTGTAGTGGTTGTTTTGGTTAACGGGCCAATCAATAATTTGTTCGTCTCCGAGATAGGATCTCTCTGAATAAGTATCTTGGTCGTAGCGATGATTGTTCCTATTTTCTCCTCCTCTTTGTTCTTCATTCCGGTCCATCATATTTTGTTGGATATATTCCCAATATTCTCGAGGTTGTACTGGTACTCCGGGGCGAACTAGTTCGCTCCCATGTTCATCTATGTTACAGATCGGGGGAGTTCTAGGTGGTTGATCATCTACATTAACATTTTAAACAGGATTTTATTATCTTAACATCATATCAGGAATTGTGTCGCAAACAAAACGAGTGGTAACAGACGAGACGCTTTCAGAAATATGAGGAGGTCTTGCGTGATTAGAACGATGAATGTTATCTATGAATGGTGCAAGTTCGAGTTGAAGTGATCTTCTACCTTGCATGCACTCAACAACAAATCAAATGTATCGAATGGCAAGACTATTTATACAAATAGACGGTTGAAAAGAAAATAATACGAACAAACATTTTTTTTTTGAAACCTTTTTTTTGTTCCCCGGCAACGGCGCCAAAATTTTGATTCGAACTTTTGTGTTCCTACTTTATAAATATTTGTCAATTATTCAAAAGCTCGCTCGCAAGAGTACGAGTTCGCATGTAGGTTGGTAAGTTAAACCGAGTCGATCTCAAGGAACATGCAATCGGAATCTCAAATGTTTGTTTAATCACAAGGTAACACGAAAACTTGTACAATTTGGGGGTTTTGTCTGTTTTGATTACCTAAGAATTTAAAACGCAATAACATCGATGAAAACTAAGTAACTTCAACTAATTAATCAACTAGAAATTAATATCATGAATTCAATCCAAGTAATCAATCTAGGAAGCATGTACGTATCTAGATAACAATAATGAATTCAAAAGCATAGAACTTAAACGAAACTAACTAGCATGAACAAAACGCAATTATCATAAACTAATGTAAACGGAATCAATGCTCATAAACATGTAACGGAATCAAATAACTTGAACGAATTAAATAGCATCAAAGCATGAACAATATTAAATCTCAAATAACCAAACATAAATTTATCAAACTAAATTAAGACGAAAGATTACGAATCCAAGTATCAAAAATAACTAAGGTTTAAAGTATAAAATAACTCAAGAGCAATAATAAAAGCAACTACTTAATCGCATGAATTAAACTAAGAAAGCAATTGAAAAGTTTAGAATACTTATTTGAACTAAGAAGTGCAGTAAATCCTCCAGCTATTCTGAGGAAATCGCGTAGATCTTGGCCAAAGATCGAATCACGAACTCAAAATCGGAACTTGGAACTTGTAACTCTTTAATCTTCGGTCTTGATCTTTTATTATGATATGGGATGTAAAAGTGTGTTGTTTTTGAGGTGAAGGACTGAAAATAAGGTTATGGTGGTGATATGTGTGTTCTGGGACGGATTAAGAGAGAGGTTTATATAGTTTTCCCATCTCTTGGAGCACAAGTTATGGTAAAAACGCATTTCTGGGTAGGTAACGATAAGACTTAGCGGTTATGAGTTACCACTAAAGCTATTGTAAACGTCTCTGTTTCTCTCTAACGGTGATGGAGGCGGTGATGGTTGTAACCGTTAAGTGTATCGTTAAGCTCTCAGTCCTTCTTCAGCGTTAAGGTAACGGTAATGGTAGCGGTAAGGGTTACCGCTAACTCGCAATTTCTGCTACTTCTTCATCGGAACGCTCGATTCTCATTTCTTAATTATTGAAATTCTTCTCTTATGCGCTGAGCTCCTCCGGTTACTTAGCTTTAAGATGAAAAACAGAGAATAATCACCTGTTTGCCTCAATTTAGATCACAATATAGTAAAATAAGCTAGAAGTATAAAATTACGAAATTAGGCTTAATCTATCCAACTTATACCAAAAATAAAACGAAAAACTAACTAAAATACTAATAAAAATAAGGAAAAATATGCGTTAATCACATATTTGAACAAATATTTGATTGATCTAGACTGATTACACCATTCAACGTTCATGTGTGCTCCATACTTTAGCAAAAAATAACGATTGTGTGGCACAACTCACTTATTATCTAGAGGTACACCATTTTTTGTTACCGTACGGCCAGTATTTCTACGTTTGTACACCAGGTAACCATCATTATCAGCATTAGTAGAGTCAACGAACCTCTTTGGATAATCTTTTGAGAATTTCTCATCAACCATGCAATGAGAAGAGTTTTTCAAATGCCCACATGGACCATGAATCATCAACTCCGAAACTGGTGCATAATACCTTAGATCTTCCTCTTCATCCGGAATCTTAGCTAAATTGATTCGATCAATACTGCTTGCATTAGGGTATTTATCATTTTTTGATATAATTAGAAGAATGTGGGCACGAGGAAGGCCTCGCTTCTGGAACTCCACAGTGTAAATACCTACATAAGATGAAAAGTTAAAAAATGAGAAACACTCTAATAAAGAATAAATTGATGATGTATAGAGGCTATTTTGAAATAAATAATTTTGAAATATATATATATATATATATATATATATATATATATATATATTCATATGCTCACCTGAAACTATATTTCCAAATATTTGGTTGACACGTAAATCTCTAATTAATCCGTCCAACTTCATCTTGAATATTCTTGAAACTACATCAGGACGATCTTTTGGCTTAAGATTCCTACCCTCGACAAACCGTACAATCTCTATCCATTTTGGATTGCACGTGAATGTTATGAACAAATTTGGATATCCAGCCCAGCGATAAGTTGCCATAGGATCTTCGTAATTCTGAATCATATACCGTGCACCACCGGTAAATGTTGCTGGCAAAACAACTATGTTACCCACGCTGCAACCATTTGTTTCACCGCGTACTACTGCATCAGCAATCCCATTATACATCTCACTACACAACTCTTTTTGATGTGTTCTAACGTACCATAATCTTGCAGATTCAATCATGGTATATCCATCAACTATGAACTGTTGTGTAAGCCTTTTGCAAGAGAAGATAGTAGGTGACTCAGTTAACCTTTCATGCAATTGATGCGAAAAGAACTCCCTTTGGATCACATAATTTCTTCCATTTCCTATCTGTTTTTGATGATCAGCAAAATGTATATCTTGCCTATATTTATCTTCACCGTAAGGAAATAACAATGGATACTACAGAGCAAGGTAAGATGGATATAACTCATTGATACATTTCAATTTCTCAGATTTTCTTTCTAAAATAATACCCCTATCACCCATATATTTTTCAAAATCACCAACAACTAAGATGGCAAGTTCATCGGCTTCGGGTAGAGTGTGCGTTCTTGCATCAGTGCCTCTTCTCCTAATAAGGCGTAATTTCATTTCGATAAAACCATCTTCGGGAAAATTGTCCTTGAGATTTCTAAATGACTTAACCAAACTATTTGACCTATCTAACATGGACTTGAGTTCAACAAGAATTTCGGTATGTAGAGAATTATTTTCATTGCCTTTTCTACAATGTAAATTACAAAACACGAATACTGTAAATAAATAATGATTAATTAGAATAACCAATGATAATATTTGAAATTAAAAATCATACCTAACCGACTTAATTCAGTTTTGAACTTCGTTTGCAGTATCATATATATAATGTTGTGCAAACTTCGGTGTAGAACCTTCTTCTGGCAGCAAACTTCTATCAGATGATAGTTTTGAAATATCAGTGGAGAATTTCTCGTGTTCATACTGGAATCAATTTTTCCACCCATCGAAGGAAAAGAAAACATGTTGTTGTATGATCAAATATTTTCTAAAAAATGACTACTTTTATCGCTAAAACCGAATATTAGATCATACAAAACTTGTGGTGGCTTCTTCAAATGAGGCAACACGATCTTCTCCTTGTTACAACAGGTAGAGTACTCCGGTTTCGTAGTTTCAACGCTTGGCTTCAGTATCTCTCCATACCAAAAATATGCTGAACAATGTCCACATATGAAAGTAAGTTCACCAATATCCCAATAAACTATTCGATAATAAATTTAGAGAAATGAAGGTGTCATTGAAATTAATAAACTATATAATTATATGTGTGTGTGTGTGTGTGTAACTAAGATTTATATTTGAATTAAATAAAGTATCTTAGTGTATTGTTGGAAATAAAAAAAAAAATTGAAGGAATTACCATCATCAGGAATCTTAGGTTTCTTGGGGTACCATTTACGTGAAGGCTTACTAAGTGTTGTAGTCGCTTCCTTCTGAACTACTTCAGTTATTCTTCCACTGCTAATTGCAGTGGATGATGTTGATCCTTTAAATATCACAAATGTATATTTACAAACAAAAAGAAATATTAATTAAATCAATTAATCATCCATTCAAAATATTATATTTTAGCAAAATATGAATCTTTTGAGATTTACCCTTTTAAAAAATAGACTTCAAAGATGGCCTTCCAATTTTTTGTTTGGGAGTATTTTCTATTACAATATTCAAAATATTGGTAAGTAGAAAAAATATTATCTATTATTGTATAAGTAATATGTAACACAAAAGATATGTTAAATAAATATTTCATAATCAAAACATTTCAGAAGTTAATGTTTACCTTAAAAGACATTGGTAAATTTATTTTTGAAGTATGAGTACATTAAATAAACAAAAATATATATGTATGACTATTCGAAATTTGTGTAATATATCAAAGCCAATGAATAATAGTTTTATATATTCTGTTTATCAATTATTACCAATAAAATTATCATGTAAAAGAAGAAATCAACTACAACAGATGCACTATTGTCCATTTCTGTTTGAAGAATTATCTGTATTCATGATGAAACTTATGAACTACACTTATATTCTTTTCATAAAATATTATTACTGCTAATTAGTGGTTTTGGTGGTATATAAAAGTTCTGATTTCTATAATGAGTTGTGTGTATTTGTGTATTTAATTTATGAAAAACTGGGAAACTTTGCTCTCTATAATTAAATACAGACAATACACCAAACAATATTTAATTTAGTAAATTTGTTTATTATTATATAGAAAAAAAATAATATAACTTAAAGAAAAATTGAACTTAATATTAATGCTCTAAAGAATAATACCGTTGTTAGTAACCGTTGGATTTTTAGGAGGTCTTCCCCTTTTTTGTTTGGAATTTGCCTGATTTTGACCCAGGTTTTGTATAATAGCTTAGCTACTTTCCATACGAATTAATGCACCAGGAGTAACTACATCTTCTAGAAACATTTGCAGAAATAGATAATTACATGATTTTTAGATGATTTGTGAATAATGTCAAGACTATAGAATTATACTTGTCAATTGATAAGTATTTTGTGACAACAACAACCACAACAACAAAAACAACAATAATAATAATGGTGATAATAATAATCCTAACAATTATATAGAATAACAATAATAGTACTGACCCAAAAGATAAATTAAGAGTGAGTGTATCTTTTCAGGAATTATTTAAAATTAGTTATAATTGAACAAAACTTATAGTGAAATAATAACATACCATTAGTTATAATTTGAAGCACTTTATTAATCGCATATAAAGTACATGTTGTTACATAAATAGTTTGTATAATAACTAAATAATTTATATACATATTAAAATTATTTTACCAAAATAAATACGTAAATAAGGGTGATTTCATCAAGAAAAAATAACTTAAATACTCCGATAAAAATACACATTGTTTATTTGATAATCAAATATAACTCAATAAAAAAAGCATGGAATTTATAACAGGATAGAAAATAATACTATTTAATATTACAATTCCTAATTATAACTTTTTTCATATTTATTATGTGTTTATTAACATTTGGTGAAAATATTAACTAGAAATTATAAGTTTAAGTGATATAATTCAATTATAATATTATAATTTATCAAAACATAAATTTTAGTAATTAATTGTGGTCATAAAATTCTTAAAAACTTGTGGTTTTAAGTTCTACGCACAATTTATATACAACTATTTATTTAATTAAAAAATAGAAATAAATATGTAAATTAGAGTAATTTCATCAATAAAAAAAGTTTCACCTTAAATTTTTTTTTTAAAAAAAATTAAAGCATTGTTTATTCTATTATAAAATATAATTTAATTTTTTTAAAATCATGAAATTTATATAGAGATCATGAAACTATAAAAAATATGAATGCTACCATCATGTCTTATGTTCGACAATTGTCTTTTGCTACCAACAATTGTAGACTTGGTGATTTTCCTCATTTCTTTAGGATGAATAAAAATGAATTAATACAATAATTAAGAATGAAAAATGTTTTAATTCATGAGTTAACAATAATATACTATATCAAATTTAAAAAAATATATAATGAGATTATTTGTCAATTTGATTGTATGAATATCTTATTTGTCAATTACGAACATTAAAGAATAATTTTTTTACTAAAACATTAACGAAAGTTGTAAGACTTAAGGTATAATTGGATGAATAATTAAAGACTATATAATTATACTTGTCAATTGATAAGTTTTTTGTGGCAGCAAAAATAACATCATCATCAACAACAACAACTGTTGGGATCTGATGGTACCGTCGCGAAGCGGAAAACAAAAATTTTTAAATAAAAGGAATTTGAATCGTATTCAAATTGACGACGGCCCATTTTAATTTTCAATTAATTCAAACAATATTTTAAATTGTTTTACAAATGAAACAATTTGATTTTCATAAAATCGAACGAGCATGATAATTTTCTATTTAATATATTAAACATATACATAACAATTATATATATATATATATTAATATATTAATCATATTTATAATTATATATTATATACATCAATTACAAACACACATATATATAACATTTATATATACTGCATGCATGTTTATATATTTAATAATATATTATATACACATATTAACTTACACACATTAACAATATATATATATATATATATATATATTATATATATATATATATATATATATGTATAAACAAACATCATGCAGTATATGTATAAACATATTATATCAAAAACATCATGCATGCTTTTTATATATATATACATTAACATATACTGCTGCACACACACACACTATATATATATATATATATATATATATATATACACATTACACGGCAACACACATATATATACGACCGGCCAATGTACCTCACGGCAGAAAAGGAGCGAGGTGGCTGGAGCTCCGGCGACGAAGCGGCGATGGCGCGGCGTTCGGAACGGCGCAGCTACAGGCGGGTGCGACGCGAAGGGAGCAGGCTGTCCGGAACGGCAACGGGGTTCCGGCTGCATTCGGAACGGCTGGCGCGAAGACACGATGAGACGGCAGGCGCCCCGCGATGACGGCAGCGGACCAGGCAGTGGCTCGGCAGCGGCCTTCGGAACGCCAACAGCAACTCCGGCTCGTTGGGCGGCGTTCAAAAGTAGCAGGTGGCTCGGCGCTGACGGGAGCGGCGACTCCGGCTTGAAGGACGCGGCAGCGGCGAAGTCAGGAGTGGCGGCTGTGACGTTCACGACGCGGGTCTGGCGACTTCAAAACGGCGTGATGCGGGCTGCGGCGCGTCCACGATGACACCAACGGCAGGAAACGGCAGCGGTTGTAGCAGTGGTGCGGCAGCTTCGAAGTGGCGTGACGGAGCGTCCACGAAGGCGGCTGCGGCGGCTGCGACACGTCTCCGACAAGACAGCAGCAGGACGACAGCGGCTAAGCGGCTGGACTCCGGCGAATTGGTGGTCACACACCGTATTACCCGACTTACTCGCAACGACGCAATAGTTTCGTCGTGAGATAGAAAATGACGGAGAACGAGAACCGAACGTTTCGGTGTGGCGGCTGCCGACGGCAAGAGGCGGCGGCTGGAGGAGGACGGCTGGGATAGGGTTTTGGTTTTGGTGGCTGGTTCCAAAGAAATTTCGTCTGATGTCCCTCTTTTAAAACCCTTCATCCTCTTTCTTTTTATCAAGTCTTTTGTTTTTTTTAATTTTTTTGTTTTATTACAAGCCCAACTAAAAGTTGTGGGCTGGCCCCAATTACAAAAACAAAAAAACAAATCCTTTTTTAATTAAAGGGCTCAAGCCCAATTCTAAATGGGCTTGAAATGGAAAGACCCAAATAAAAAAAATTAAAAACCAAGTCTATTTGATTTAAAATAACACTAGCCCATTAATATTAAAGGGCTCATTGGGCCGACCCGATTTTAAATCAAAAACCCCATTGGAATTAAATCATTTCTCACAAACGATAATTCCAAAAATATAACAATTATATTTTCGCGTCCAGAATAATTTTCTCGTATTTTTCACAATTCATTATCACAATTACGAACCTTAGATTCAATCATATTGACATCTAACTTTGCTAAAATTAACAATTAATTTCTAGCTATCGTTTTCAATAATCAGGAAACACGTGGTGTGACCCTCAATGGTTCAGGTGTAAGCTAGCCGTGGGTTCACAACACATTGTGATTCGAACAACACATTGTTCTTATATGAACTCGTCCCTTAGAGTCTCTGATTAAATAAAACTCATTTTACTTAATCACTGGTCAAACAAGAACCCAACGAATTATGAGAGGCGCCTAGCAACAACGCATCATAATTCCCTAGATACAAATGAAGTGCCTGCAAGAACCTTGTGATATAGCTTATATGTACAGTACGATCCCTTCGCGATCTATGTCCCGATTGAACAAGAGGTATTGGTTCATCGAGACCTCTTTCTAGTTCAATAACTGTGTGTACGTTCTAGATTCAAGATAATCCGTTCGTGTGTGACTTAAAGGAGAATCACATTTCTCCTAAACACCCCACTATCAGCTCTGGCCAGAGACTCCGAGGATTTATCAACCATCAGAACACACAGGACATCCATGACTTGTCATGCCGTCCGAAT
>BMAC01000090.1:54001-69008 GCA_014905375.1 Phtheirospermum japonicum
AGAACCGAACATTTCGGTGTGGCCGGCGGCCGGCGGCAAGCGGCGACGACCTGAGGTGGACGACTGGGAGGGTGGCTAGGGTTCCGAAAAAAATCCATCTCTCGTGTTGTTGTTGGTGTGTTCTATTTTTATACGAAACTCTTTCATTTCCTTTTTATAAAATCACGTTCAGCTTTTATTTTTTTTATTTATTTTTTTTTATTAATTAAAGCCCAACTCTAATTGTGGGCTGGCCCATTAAGAAAAATAAAAACGAAGCCTTTTAAAATTTAATAAAATAGTATTGGCCCAATTAAAAATAAAATACAAGCTTTTAATTTAATAAAACACTGGCCCATTTATATTAAATGGTTTATTGGGTCGACCCAATATTAAAAATAAAAACCCCATTGGAATTTAAATCATTTCTTACAAACGATAATTCCGAAAAATATAACAATTTATATTTTCGCGTCCAAAATAATTTTCTCGTACTTTTCTCAATTGATAATCATAATTATGAACCTTAGATTCAATCATATTGACATATAACTATGCTAAAATTAACAATTAATTTCTAGCTATCGTTTTCAATAATCAGGAAACACGTGGTGTGACCCTCAATGGTTCAGGTGTAAGCTAGCCATGGGTTCACAACACATTGTGATTCGAACAACACATTGTTCTTATATGAACTCGTCCCTTAGAGTTCCTGATTAAATAAAACTCATTTTACTTAATCACTGGTCAAACAAGAACCCAACGAATTATGAGAGGCGCCTAGCAACAACGCATCATAATTCCCTAGATACAAATGAAGTGCCTGCAAGAACCTTGTGATATAGCTTATATGTACAGTACGATCCCTTCGCGATCTATGTCCCGATTGAACAAGAGGTATTGGTTCATCGAGACCTCTTTCTAGTTCAATAACTGTGTGTACGTTCTAGATTCAAGATAATCCGTTCGTGTGTGACTTAAAGAAACACATTTCTCTAAACACCCCACTATCAGCTCTGGCCAGAGACTCCGAGGATTTATCAACCATCAGAACACACAGGACATCCATGACTTATCATGCGTCCGAATCCCCTACTACCATGCACAGACTTCCCACTAGATTCCCGACTATGTGAACGTTGCCCCTTTTGATTGGCCTCCAAAGAGACACAGAGACAGGTCACAACATAGCATGTCCTCTAGTGAAGTCACGGTGAGGTCTGGGTCTTAAGGATTAATGTTGTACGCTATACCATAGAAAATCATCTACTCGATGAGTGGGAACCACTTAGAGATTTCTAGGTGAGGGAGTTCAGTGAACTCATCTTATGAGCACCTACTTATGTATGTCGATGTCCAGACACCATGACCGATGAGATGCGGTCCACATACACTAAGTACTAGTCTTTATGGAAAAGGCCTGTATTCTCATTATGGCGTAACCCTTTGACTAGGAACAAGTTCGACGAGTTACATTACGTGCTGGGTTATCTCACGGTTCTGCTAGACCAATCCACCGTAATAGAGTAACTTCATCAGGACCATACCTATGCAACTAGCATGGGATAAAAGATATGGAATGCCAATATGTATAAAAGATATTATTACGAATAAAAACCGATTGTGTTACAAGAGAATGGTCAGACCACAGCCACAAGTTGGCTTGTTGGTCACCTTATTCTAACAACAACAACAACAACAACAAAAACAACAATAATAATAACAATAATAATAATGGTGATAATAATAATCCTAACAATTATATAGTTTAACAATAATAGTACAAACCAAAAGCTCGATTAAAATTGAGTGTATCTTTACAAAAATTATTTAAAATTAGTTATAATTGCACAAAAATTATAATAAAATAATAACATACAATTATAATAGTAAAATAATAAATTACCATTAGAAATATCGGTCATTGGAAATATCTGAAAAGAATATGAAACTTTAGCCACTACCGATGATTGTAAATTATTTGCATTGTCCCGAACTGTGTAACGGTCTATGGAAGTTGATTCAGATACACTGGTATTTTCTGCAAAATAAGAGTTTGGGTTGTTTTGGAATTTGATGAACTTTATAAATCGCATATAAAGTACATGTTGTTAGATAAGATCATCTGTATAATAACTAAACAATTTATATACATGTTAATATTAATTTTTAGCGAAATAAATACGTAAATTAGAGTTAATTTATCAAGAAAAAATAACTTGTATACATAGATAAAACTAAGCATTGTTTATTTTATTATCAAAGGAAATTCAATAAAAATCATTGAATTTATAACGGGAAAGAAAATATCAGTATTTAATATTAAAATTCCTAATTATAACTTTTGCTATATTTATTATGTATTTATTAACTTTTGGTAATAATATTTTGTAAATTTAATAAGATTAATTGATATAATTAAATTATAATATTATAATTTATCAAAATATAAATTGAAGTAATTAATTATAGTAAAGAAATTTCTAATATTTATGAGTTCAAGTTGTACGCACAATTTATATACATATTATATAAATAAAAATAGAAATAAATATGCATTTTAGACAAACTTCATCAAGGGAAAAATGAATTGCATATTAAGCTTAAAAAAACATTTCATATTTTTTATTCTATTATCAAATATAATTTAATATAAAAAATTATGAAATTCAAATAGAAATCATGGAACTATGCAAACAAAATCATGAAACTATAGAAAATATGAGTACTACCGTCATGATTTATGATAGACAATTGTCTTTTGCTGCCAGTAATTGTAGACTTGGTAATTTTCTTCATTTCTTTAGGATGAACGAAAAATGAGTTAATACAATCATTAAGAATGAAAAATATTTTAGTTTATAAGATTAATTTAAATAGTTTGAGTGTAAGAATGGTTTTTTTTTTATCATTGTGTGGAAATCTATATATATAGAGAGAGAGAGAGAGAGAAAGTAATTTCAACAGATAAAAATTGTAATAATCATCAACCACATACGTAAATTATGAGATTCACATTTGAGATATCTGAGATATATCGCCTTTGATATAACTTATAACTTAAAATATAATCATAATATAATTAAAATGATATATATGATGATATCACCATAATTATATTACATATGTTAATTATTGACCGAATATATTAAATAAATCATTATTAACAAATATGGACGAATATATTATGTAAATCAATATGGCCGAGTATATTAATTAATGGCAGAATATATTCACCTTACAATAGTTCCATTACTTTAAGGATCAAAGTATTTAGTTGGCAGAATACTTATTACCAAATTTATCATTATTTAGTTGAATATATTCAACTAAGATCATTATTAAGTTGAATATATTACAATAGTTGAATATATTCAACTACGTATGTTAATTAATGACATAATATATTCACCTTCAATTTATCATTAGTTAGTTGAATAATTAATCATGATTATATAAGTATCAAATATATTATAATCTAATATCATATCAATCAAGTAAGATCATGCCATTAATTGATTTTGTTTGAATTACAAATAAATTACACAATCCGTCACCCTAATAGATATGTACTATTGCCATATATATTAAAATATGTCATATCAATCAACTTAACTTATATCCTCCATTTTGTTAACAGTGTTAACTATTAACTAGTGTAGACACCCGCGATTACGCGGGCATTGTTAAGAAAATCATATAAATATAATATTTATTTTAAAATAAGTTAAAAGTAGACATTAAATACAAAGCGAAAAAATAATGTTCACTTTAAATTTTAAAAACCTACTTTATACACGATATTATTAATATGGCAGATACCGATAAATAATTTATCAAGTTCAAAAACTGAATTATTATTCACTTAAGATTTTGAGAAAAACTCATTGTATACCACATTTACTATATTATTTTATAGTTTACATTGAAATAATCTTGAACCATTTATGTCTCTTCATTCTAAATAAGTTCAAATAGGCTCAATTAGATAAAATTTGTTCAATGTTCTATACACCAAACCAACATGTTTATTGAAATGAAAATGACTCTATTTTTCAAAAAAAAAGAAACGGATAATTTAGATAAAATATTATAAACGTTTCACACACACACACACACACAATATATATATATATATATATATATATATATATATACACACACACACACACACACACAAAATCATTTCTATGTATATGGATACTATAATATTTATAAGATTATGTAGATTGTGTGAAATAATTTACAGTTATTATATATTTACAGTTAAGCAATATATATTCAAACCATCTAATTATTTTAAAATATAGAATATTATTAAAAAAACGTTGAACATGGTTCATAAAAAGATTACTATTCGTTGAAATGTAGTTTACAAATTATAAAATACTTAGTTGTACAAAACATTCACGCTCTTCTCCAGCCTGCAATAAAATAAAATAATAAAATTTGAGACCATAGCAATCATGCACTATTAATTCAAATAAAAAAAATTGCCAGACAATGATTTTAAGTCTTGAACCTTAAACCCAAAGTCATGTAAAAGTAAAAATTTGAACAAATTGTAAACTCATATTGCAAAAAACTTAACGTAGTCATATTGTGCATAAATAACAGTAAAGTTTAATAACATACATATACATTATTTAAATCTAGTCATTTACACTAAATATTACAGTTGGTTTTTCATCTCTTTCTGGAGATGACATGAAACAATAATAGATCCAACATAGCGTGACTAATCTCGTAAAACAATAACTGAGAATAAAATAAAAAATAGTATATCTATTAAAAATATTAATATTACAAATGGCACCCTAAGTATTTTTATTGAGATTAAATATAATATTAATTGCACTTTATTATTATATATATCTTCTCATTAATTAGACTTTTTATTTTATATAAAAATAATTTTTACCTAAATTAATATAGAATTATTTTGAAACAAACTTGAGTATTCAATTAAAATTATTAATTGAGATTAAAAAAAATTTGATTATTGATCTCTCCATCAATTTAAAAGGTCTAAATGAATGATAAATACTTTTCAAAATTTAGTAATTGTAATTAAGAACATTGTAATAAATACATCTCCCTACTAAAAAATCACTTAAATCTAAAAAATATAAACATGATAAAACTTGAATATTAATATAAATTAACAAAAAAAGTTAATTGAATATATACTTTTTTTTTTATCAAAACTCAAAGATTACCATGTTTTAACTGTAGTTAAGGAAATTTGAATAATGATCTTTTAAATAAAATGAAAAATGTACCGCAAATACTGCTATATATTTAAACTACCTTAAATACCGCATAAATTATGTATTTATTGAAACCGTCAATAAATATATTTATTGATATCGTAATAATTTATTAATATACAAATATTGTTTACGCAATAATTCATGTATCTCGGGCACATTATAATATGTTGGCAACACAATTTATCTCAAGTTGATTCCGCGTTAATCTTTCACATATTTACTTTAATTTTTGAAAATTATAAACGTTAAAATATGAGATTTTTGTTGATTTCGATTTTATAACAAACATAAGTCAACAACTAAGAAACATTTACAAAATCATTATCATATACGAAATAAAACCAAACAATTAAAACTGTTTCTCTTTTGGTAGAATTGGAATAATAGTTAAATATATAAAATAAAATATTCAACTAACAAATCTTTACACCACAAATATCGTTTAGATTGATATTAAGTATTTAGAGTTGAAAACTAAGTATTTAGTTCGTGAAGTAATGTGTTTGTAATTTTAGAAATATTATTAATACAAAATTACTTATATATGTATAGGCAAGTCTAATATGTGAGAATTTATTCTTACCAATTATATATTTAGTACAATAATTAATTATGTTAAATATATTTTTCCATTTATACTTCAATTACCAAATGTGTAGTAATTATGAGGGTAGCGTGATTTGATATGTAATTAGTTGTATAATATATATTTGAATAACTCAATCATGGTAATGTGATTAATTGAGATATTTAGTTGAAATTAGTTTCATATCTATATATATACACATATATATATGTTTATTGATAATATAAATCTTCTTAATTATTTGATAATTTTTTTTAAATCATGCTAAGTGCAATTGTTTATTAATATTTATACACATGAAATTCAGTAAAGACTAAAATGTTATAAATACAATATTTCTCACATATTTATCAATCATAATTTAACAACATACTAATATTATAATTCTTAACACATAAAGCATGCTAACGTTTTTTTTGCATAGATATTAGAATAATTTACATACTTTAATATTTATAAGATTATGTAGATTGTGTGAAATAATATAATAAAATATAATATAATAATATATTTGGTAAAGTAATTAATTATGTTAATATTTTTTCATTTGTATTTTAATTGTTAAGAAATTTGTTAATAATTAAATATTTTGTAGCATAATTTATTGTCATGAATATGTTTTTTCATTTATGAATATGTATCAAACATATTATTATTCTGATGGTTTAACAGAAATGCAGAATATATATTAAAACGCATAACATAAACAGAACTACGCAGAAATGCAGAAGACTGCCCAGATTTATTTATTTTTTCAACAAAGCATAGAACCGTTCGCAGAAATGCAGAACATAATTAAAACGAAGAACATAAACAGAACTAGAAATGGAGAATAGAATTAAAACGCAAATTCAACAAAAGCAATATCTTTGACAGACTTCTCTACACATACGTACGGCCAGCCAAACAACATAGAAGACCAATAAAACAGATATATGCAACCCAGACAAATATATATAATAAAAAAATTACCCTCTCCTCTCCCGTCTCTCCACTCCTATAGTCTATGTAAAAAAGGAGTCGAGAACTTAAAAAAAGGGAAATTATTTTTGAACATTAAAATTACAATGGGATCTCAATTTAGTATCAAAAGAAAGGAGAATCACTGTGGGTGTTTGTTCAATTCAGACAAGTATTCAAATTCAAATTTTCTGTTGTGATGGCAGTTGTTATAACATGTAGAATCCAACCAATGCACAAACATCATAGAAAACCCACCTTTAGAAGTCTCCGTTTTATGTTCAGTAAGAGTTTTTTTCAAAGATCCATTTAAATTCCCATCTCCTCCATCATGCGACAAAAAAGAATCAACGTTGTCTTCAAGGGAACCTACATCTCCGAAAGTCTCCAAGTCATCCTGTATTTAAAAAAAAGGAACATAATTCAAAGATTTTCAAGGAACATAATAGCAGCTTGACGAACAAAACATTTTTATCAATCAGCAAAACAGATTTCCAATGCAATAGCTACAAAAAAAGTATCTAAGGATCTCCACCCCTATTTTTTTTAACCACCAAAAAAAATCTAAAATCACCATTGCCACAAACCAAGGTAAGAAAACAAATCTAAGCATCTGAGTATAAAACTATCATCACCAGAAATATTTAAAAGCATGTTATTTCATGAATATACATATTTACAAAAAAAAAAAAAAAAGGGATTGACCATATATAACACTATGRGACAATAACCTGCTTAGTAGTTCCCTGAGTTCCATGYTGTACACGTTATCATCATCAGGTGAGTGGAAMCTGGGGACCCTTCTAGATGGAGTTGGCCACGGCATTCTTGAAGGCTCTTCTGACCAATTTTCCACAGTCTCTGGGGCTCCTTGCAAATTAGGTTCCCCTCGATTTTTGGTAGCAAAAGCTTCTGAAGGCCAGTCAGATACTGCATTTTCTAGCCAATTATGATCTGTATCTTCAGATGCGGCACGGGTCAATTCAACGGAGTCGATATTTGAAGTTTGTTGTCGATTTGTTCCGTTAACTTCAGTAACCTGTCTGTGCTAATCACTTTGGACAGCTGTGCTGCCGTCCGATATTCCGTTACGGACTAGTACTTGATCGTTGCCCAATTTCCTCATTCTCATGTTGAACTTCATGAGAACCAGTTACATTTCTCTGATCATTTCTCAGGATGATTACTTACTTGGCCACACACAATATTTTCCAATCTGAAATAAAACCCTTCCCTAAATGAAAGTAAGGTCTAGTGAATAAATAACATCAAACAATTGTTTTCTATATAACTTGCAAATAAGCACTGTAACCATCCTCACTGAAAGAAAGTATAAGAGAACTGTACTCCATGACGCAGTTCCATGAGGATATCAGTAAGCTAGAGAAATTTTCAATTCTTCGATAAAGTATTGAAAAAATGCACATGTAAAAACTACTATCAAATAACTATTGAAATAATCTATACCCGAAAGAGAAAGAAAAAAAAAATAATTGCAGTGGGCTGTGAAACTATGTCGTCTAATTACCATATCCTTTAGTGATGTTTTTATCCCTACTATAGTGGATCCAGGTCCAAAATAACTTGAACCATGAAAGCTGCAATCGAGCAAAAAACTCTTATTCAAGGTATATGAGAATTTATATTTATGCAGATTTCTTTTTGATAATTCAAATTAATTCATATTATTTTTCGCTCAATATAAAATATTTTATTTTTAAGAGTACAAAAAAAAAGAAAAAGGTATCGAGGAAAATCATTTACGGAAAACAAAAAATGGAAAGTAATTCATAATACCTATAATTTTGTACAGATCAAAATGGATCTTTGCAAAGAAACAGATCAGAATAAGTTTTGACAAACAAAAATCCATACGTTTTTTTGAAGAAAACGTATTCTACCAAATAATTTGCAGAAATCAGGGAAAACAAAAAATTAGAAGTAATTCATAATACTCATAATTTGTACAAATCAGAGTGGATTTCTGCAAAGAAACAAATCAGAATATGTTTTTGCAAAGAAATATCCATACGTTTTTTGTACAGATTTCTTACAATTTTTTTCTAATTATGTAAAGTGGGCCCGGGACTCACACAGTCAATCGGTATGAGCGATAAACCCACATTTGCTATTTTTCCTCTTCTTTGTAATATCTCTGAAAATCCTTCTCAGATCAACATCCTGAAAAAAAAAAGAGACATTTATACAAAAATTGAATCGAATTCAGACACGAAAACCTGAGACCAAAACTCGAAGCATCAGAATAAATAATAGATTTCTCCTTTGGATCTGAATTACCGTGAAAAAGAATCAGGGGAGCTAAAGAAGAAATCCCCAATTTCTGTATTATTGTTTTTTTTTTTGTAGGCCGAGTTTTAAACGGTTGTGCTTTTTTCGATTCAGATCGGAAGGACCTGACCTTATCCATCTCAGAGGCGATGTGGCCCGTCTTCAGATTTTTCATCATCTAAATTTTCTTCTTCTCGCTCCTCGTATCTTCCACTCTTTTCGATCTGGAGTGATTTGAGAAAATTTGTAAGAAATCGAATGGAAGGAAAAATTTGTAAGAAAAAGCCCAGAACAGATCAGGAAAAGTCCATTCGTTTTTTGTACAGATCCTTCAAAAATTTGCAAACAAAAAACCCATACGTTTTCATATCTAAACCCTAATCTAATTAATATCAATTCAAAATAAAAGGCAGATCAGATCAGAAGTCCAACAAAAAATCAACATATTATTACAACTCCAATGGCAAACTCGTGAGGAAACTATTATGGGGGAAAGGTTAAAATTAGAATTCAAACAATTATTAGTAGAAGGAAAGAGAGATTTTGTAAATTAATGGTATTGATTTCTTACTGTAACAAAAATAAAATAAATTGAAAACAAAAATTGAACCAAAGGAAAGCAATAAGAGATGGCGTATTTTTACAAATAAAATTTGCACGCAAAAGTTCAGAAAAAATTCTTACAAATATTGTCTAGAATCTGCGAAGGAGACGACAATTATTGGAATAAAAAAAAGGAAAAAAGAATCAAATATTGCATACTATAAATTCTCAGATCTGCTTTTTACAGATCTCTACAGTAATCAAAATTTCCATTTCCAGAAAAACAGATCGGGAATAACAATTCTTTTTATAAATTTTCTAGAAAAACAGATCGGAAAGAAGAAAAAAGAAGAAATAAGGAGACACGACGGATTGCTGAAATACCGTGGAAAAACGTGGGATACAACTTTAACAAAAATAATAAATAAAAAAAAAAAATTGTTATTTATAGGGGGTCAAAATTTTGGCCTCCTCCCAAAATAGATCCCCCCTATTAACCACAGGCCGACACGTCATTTTTGGCCAATTTTTATTGGTCCACATCAGCCCCGGAACACTCTCATTACGATACTTCATCATTAATAGTTAACACTATTAACAAAATGGAGAATGATGAGGTGTCGGCGTGAGAGTGTTTTAAGGCTGATGTGGACCAATTAGAATCTCCTAAAAATGACGTGTCGACTTGTGGTTCATAGGGTGCAGCCCACCTTTTTTCACGGTAGTCCTTTCTCACGAACATCCCTTTTCTTCTTATTTTTTCTTCTTATTTTTTCTTAATTTTCTTTCTCATCCCAGCGAGAACACGGTTTGATTTTTCTTTCACACTAGCGTGATTGTATACACATCGTGATTTGCTTTTGAACTCTCCTTTTGTTTTTCAGTTCGATATTTCCGCTTTTGAATAAAGATGGTGGTTTTCAAGGTTGCGCGCGTGGAGACTAGCCATTCGATGGACAGAAACCTGGAACTTCTAGTCTCAGGAAGAAGGTTTTTCTCTAATTTATTGGATAATTAATTATCGTTCAATTCCTTTTTTTTGCTTTAGCTACTATTTTCGATGGGATTGGGTTCGATGATTTAATGCCCGAGCAATGATCTGTTTTCTTCTTTACATTGTGATATTTTAATTTTTTTTTCTCTAAAGATGATGCTAATAATTTGCGGGTATGATGGTACTGATGAGATTTGTATATCCTTTTTTTNAGAAAAGAACGACGATTCGGTTTTTCTTTATAGCCTGATTTTAATTCTTAACCTTTAAGAATAAGGGATTTTAATTTTATATCTCATCCGAAATTTAGTTATGATCAATTGTTGATTCTTTACAATTTAGGATCATCATCGAACTTAGTTTYWTCCAGTCATCATATGAACGATAAACTAAAACGATTCAATTGGTGTTCTATTAATTTCAAATTAATTTAACAATTTAAATTAATAAATTAATCCAGCACCTATTTATCGAATTCAAATTGATTTGGAAAAATCGATTATCTTATTGGGCTCTAGTTGATTTTAATTTCATTAAATTATGGATCAACTGATTTTTCTTATAGAGACTCGAGAATATTTAAGTTTTAGGATAAGACTGTCAAACARTCTGACACGTAAGATTGTCGGACACTCTGACACGTGATTTCCCGTGAAATTCTAAGGCCAACCAAATATTCAGCTATAAGAAATTCCCAACACAAGATAAAATCCAAATCAACAATTCAACAAATTCAACATGCTCTCGAAAACAAAAACACATAAGCAATTAATTGATTTAAAAACCAGTAGGTCTGATACCACTGTTGGGATCTGATGGTACCGTCGCGCAGCGGAAAACAAAAATTTTTAAATAAAAGGAATTTGAATCGTATTCAAATTGACGACGGCCCATTTTAATTTTCAATTAATTCAAACAATGTTTTAAATTGTTTTACAAATGAAACAATTTGATTTTCGTAAAATCGAACGAGTATGATAATTTTCTATTTAATATATTAAACATATACATAATAATTATATATATATATATATTAATATATTAATCATATTTATAATTATATATTATATACATCAATTACAAACACACATATATATAACATTTATATATACTGCATTCATGTTTATATATTTAATAATATATTATATACACATATTAACTTACACACATTAACAATATATATATATGTATAAACAAACATCATGCAGTATATGTATAAACATATTATATCAAAAACATCATGCATGCTTTTTATATATATATACATTAACATATACTGCAGCACACACACTATATATATATGTATACATTACACGGCACACACATATATATACGACCGGCCAATGTACCTCACGGCAGAAGAGGAGCGAGGTGGCTGGAGCTCCGGCGATGGCGCGGCGTTCGGAACGGCACAGCTACAGGCGGGTGCGACGCGAAGGGAGCAGGCTGTCCGGAACGGCAATGGGGTTCCGGCTGCGTTCGGAACGGCTGGCGCGACGACACGAAACATCAAACAATTGTTTTCTATATAACTTGCAAATAAGCACTGTAACCATCCTCACTGAAAGAAAGTATAAGAGAACTGTACTCCATGACGCAGTTCCATGAGGATATCAGTAAGCTAGAGAAATTTTCAATTCTTCGATAAAGTATTGAAAAAATGCACATGTAAAAACTACTATCAAATAACTATTGAAATAATCTATACCGAAAGAGAAAGAAAAAAAAAAATAATTGCAGTGGGCTGTGAAACTATGTCGTCTAATTACCATATCCTTTAGTGATGTTTTTATCCCTACTATAGTGGATCCAGGTCCAAAATAACTTGAACCATGAAAGCTGCAATCGAGCAAAAAACTCTTATTCAAGGTATATGAGAATTTATATTTATGCAGATTTCTTTTTGATAATTCAAATTAATTCATATTATTTTTCGCTCAATATAAAATATTTTATTTTTAAGAGTACAAAAAAAAGAAAAAGGTATCGAGGAAAATCATTTACGGAAAACAAAAAATGGAAAGTAATTCATAATACCTATAATTTTGTACAGATCAAAATGGATCTTTGCAAAGAAACAGATCAGAATAAGTTTTGACAAACAAAAATCCATACGTTTTTTGAAGAAAACGTATTCTACCAAATAATTTGCAGAAATCAGGGAAAACAAAAAATTAGAAGTAATTCATAATACTCATAATTTGTACAAATCAGAGTGGATTTCTGCAAAGAAACAAATCAGAATATTTTTTGCAAAGAAATATCCATACGTTTTTTGTACAGATTTCTTACAATTTTTTTCTAATTATGTAAAGTGGGGCCCGGGACTCACACAGTCAATCGGTATGAGCGATAAACCCACATTTGCTATTTTTCCTCTTCTTTGTAATATCTCTGAAAATCCTTCTCAGATCAACATCCTGAAAAAAAAAAGAGACATTTATACAAAAATTGAATCGAATTCAGACACGAAAACCTGAGACCAAAACTCGAAGCATCAGAATAAATAATAGATTTCTCCTTTGGATCTGAATTACCGTGAAAAAGAATCAGGGGAGCTAAAGAAGAAATCCCCAATTTCTGTATTATTGTTTTTTTTTTGTAGGCCGAGTTTTAAACGGTTGTGCTTTTTTCGATTCAGATCGGAAGGACCTGACCTTATCCATCTCAGAGGCGATGTGGCCCGTCTTCAGATTTTTCATCATCTAAATTTTCTTCTTCTCGCTCCTCGTATCTTCCACTCTTTTCGATCTGGAGTGATTTGAGAAAATTTGTAAGAAATCGAATGGAAGGAAAAATTTGTAAGAAAAAGCCCAGAACAGATCAGGAAAAGTCCATTCGTTTTTTGTACAGATCCTTCAAAAATTTGCAAACAAAAAACCCATACGTTTTCATATCTAAACCCTAATCTAATTAATATCAATTCAAAATAAAAGGCAGATCAGATCAGAAGTCCAACAAAAAATCAACATATTATTACAACTCCAATGGCAAACTCGTGAGGAAACTATTATGGGGGAAAGGTTAAAATTAGAATTCAAACAATTATTAGTAGAAGGAAAGAGAGATTTTGTAAATTAATGGTATTGATTTCTTACTGTAACAAAAATAAAATAAATTGAAAACAAAAATTGAACCAAAGGAAAGCAATAAGAGATGGCGGTATTTTTACAAATAAAATTTGCACGCAAAAGTTCAGAAAAAATTCTTACAAATATTGTCTAGAATCTGCGAAGGAGACGACAATTATTGGAATAAAAAAAAGGAAAAAAGAATCAAATATTGCATACTATAAATTCTCAGATCTGCTTTTTACAGATCTCTACAGTAATCAAAATTTCCATTTCCAGAAAAAACAGATCGGGAATAACAATTCTTTTTATAAATTTTCTAGAAAAACAGATCGGAAAGAGAAAAAAAGAAGAAATAAGGAGACACGGACGGATTGCTGAAATACCGTGGAAAAACGTGGGATACAACTTTAACAAAAATAATAAATAAAAAAAAAAAAATTGTTATTTATAGGGGTCAAAATTTTGGCCTCCTCCCAAAATAGATCCCCCCTATTAACCACAGGCCGACACGTCATTTTTGGCCAATTTTTATTGGTCCACATCAGCCCCGGAACACTCTCATTACGATACTTCATCATTAATAGTTAACACTATTAACAAAATGGAGAATGATGAGGTGTCGGCGTGAGAGTGTTTTAAGGCTGATGTGGACCAATTAGAATCTCCTAAAAATGACGTGCTCGACTTGTGGTTCATAGGGTGCAGCCCACCTTTTTTCACGGTAGTCCTTTCTCACGAACATTCCCTTTCTTCTTATTTTTCTTCTTTTTCTTATTTTCTTTCTCATCCCAGAGAGAACACGGTTTGATTTTTCTTTCACACTAGCGTGATTGTATACACAGCGTGATTTGCTTCTGAACTCTCCTTTTGTTTTTCAGTTCGATATTTCCGCTTTTGAATAAAGATGGTGGTTTTCAAGGTTGCGCGCGTGGAGACTACGCCATTCGATGGACAGAAACCTGGAACTTCTGGTCTCAGGAAGAAGGTTTTTCTCTAATTTATTGGATTATTAATTATCGTTCAATTCCTTTTTTTGCTTTAGCTACTATTTTCGATGGGATTGGGTTCGATGATTTAATGCCCCATCAATGATCTGTTTTCTTCTTTACATTGTGATATTTTAATTTTTTTTTCTCTAAAGATGACTGCTAATAATTTGCGGGTATGATGGTACTGATGAGATCTGTATATCTGATTTGTTTTTTTATTTAATTTTATAAATCTTGGTGCCAATTTTTCTGGTAGTATGTTTCAAAATCAATGGTAGATCTGACCAACCTAATTTCAGTGCTTGATTTATATTTTATTA
>BMAC01000090.1:131267-176145 GCA_014905375.1 Phtheirospermum japonicum
ATAATAATAATAATAATAATAATAATAATAATAATAATAATAATAATAAAAAATTATTATTCCTATAAAATTAAATATTAAATATATTCTAAATCTCTTTATCTAATTCCAATATAATGCATTGATACACATATTATATATCTATACGAACAAACTAGAATCCTACGAAGAAAAAATAAGAAAATAATAATAAAATAATATCACATATATACTACAAGTTAGATACACGGCGTTTTTTCAATAGAATTATTAGTGTCTTATAAATTTTAATGATTTATATCACATATTAACATGTAACACGCGGGTTTTGTATGTTTTATATTTTTTCAAACTCAATTTTTTACGAGTTTCCTCATCAAGCTTAGGGCATTTTGATATACTTTACAATTAATTTCGTGAATTACGGTAAAAAAAAAAACTTGAATATTCTCTATTGTGAAAACCAGTTTTAATGTGATTAGAACAAATAATGTTCTTGATATATCACAACTAATTTTGTGACTCACGGTAAAAGAAAATTTGCAAAATTCTTAATTGTGAAACCATTCTTACTGTAATTAAAACAAGTAATATTTTGATTTGTGTGTAAGAATTATTTATTGTGAAAACAGAATAAATAATGTTACGATTTGTATGTACCTTTTTCTATATTATTATTTTTAATGAATATTACTCTTTTTCAAATCCCGCATAATATGCGGGTGTTAAACTAGTATGTGTGTGTGTGTGTGTGTGTATATATATATATATATATATATATATATATATATATATATATCACTTGTAAATCTTATTCAACAATTTGACATTTTTTTGTCTTATTCTTAATTTAAATAATTATTTAATATTTTTAATAGTTTATTAGTACTCAAATATCTTATAAGAGTTTGAGCATCATAAACACTCTACTAGGCACATTCACCGATGTACAAATAGGTTAATTAATGAGATCTAATCTTAATTAACTAACTAACTAACTATATAATTAAGAAGAAGAATGATCCCATTAACTATATGACTCTGTCAAAACAAAAAGTATGATTTGATCCCAATTACTTTTAATCACTCTTCATATTATATATATAATATAAATTATGTTTATTTTAAAATCTTTAATTATTCTAGTGTGCTTCTGTAGTTAGGCCTACTAGAAAATTACATGGACTTAAATTTGAAATCTAACTATTTAATTAATCCAATCAATTAATTAATTCCATGAATTTAAATTAATCAATCCAATTGACTAATTAAAAATATCCATTTAATTGAGATTTCTAATCAAATTAGATTTAATTACATAATCAAATTATATAATTAAAATATTTAACCCAACAATTGAGTTAAATTTAAAGTATCATTTAATTAAGGGCGCGAATATACGCACCCCAGAAATTTATGAGTTCACCCCGGTTGATAAGAACACCCCAAAATATTTTAGAATGTATTTCTTTTTACTAAGTTAACCCCAATAACACCCCATTTTACTCCCCATATATTATAATAAATAATATAATAAACTAAATAAAATAAAAAAGAATAATAAGAAAACGAAAAGAAAAGAAAAGGAAAGAAACGAGAAGGATAGCGGGAAAGAAGAAGAAATACTCAGAGAAGAAAAAGAGGGGAAAGAAAGAGGAAAATTTTGTTCTAAGAATTCCACATTATTCATTGAGAGGAGGAATGGAACGGGGTGAACCATCAAACGCAAGGGGTAAGTTTCTCATTTGGTTTGATTCAATTGTTTAGGTTATGGTTTAAAGTTTTTGAAGAATTTTTTCGTGTTCGAGTCTGGTTCTTAGAACAATAGCCATATGTTCGGCCGAAAAATTCGAACATGTAGCCCGTGTTCGTGAGAAACAGTCGAAGAATATCTTCCAGAAAAGTTGAAAACAAAGAAGTTCGAAAACTTTAGTCGAACATAAGCATTTTGTTCAAACTAAGATTTTGAACACAATGCTTATGTTCGGTTTATATATTCAAACAATGTGACACTGTTCAAAGTTTATATACGAACAATTCCAGTTTGTTTGAACTATAATTTCGGGCATGATGTTTATGTTTGGTTATCTTTCTTTTTTGTCCAATTACCCGTTGATGAAGGAGATGCGGAAGGACTTAGAAGAAGACCGATGGCATCGATTAGAAGGCAACGAGATCGGGGCTCATCAAATCGGGGGCAAAAAAATATTGATTCTGAAAATATGGAAGAGCCACTTATATCGAATGAAGAGGTTGGAGAGGGTGGACGAGCTCGGCGTTCAACTGTTGCTGCTGAGGATGAGATACTCAAGGCTCCTCATCCTGGAGGTCCTTAGATTATCACTTTGTTGGCTAGTTTTCTGACACATGTTGCCTCAAAAATATGGTTTGGCGTCGAACGAGATATTTTGAGATTTCAGTGTCATACATTAAAATTGTCTCAGTGGGAAGTTCTAGAACTCGAGACTACACAGTTTAAAAGATTAATTAGGCTTTCGAAACTTCTCCCCTTACGAGATATGTCATATCCCGTTCCAAATAAAACTTTGATAAGTGCATTTGTTGAACGTTGGCATCTGGAAACCAACATATTTCACATGACGTTTGGGGATATGACCATCACATTGGATGATGTTTTATTGTTTGAGTGGTTTATCGGTTTCAAGAAATCCTGTGGAGCTTAGAGAAGAACAATTGGAGGAGAAAGGCGATGCTTTGGTGTCGCGGTTGTTAGGAGTTGATCGGTTTGAAGCCTACGAGGAGATTGCTCACACTAAAGGTAGCTATGTGAGACTTGAGTGGCTAAAGGATCGATTTTGTGAGGCTATTAAGTCGGAGGATCCGGAGAAACTGGAATATGCAACGTGAGCATACGTTTTGTACACTTTTGGATGCACGTTGTTTGCGGATAAGACTGGCAACAATGTAATGACCACGTATCTGAGATTATTGGAAAATCTTGATCAGATGAATTTGTACGCGTGGGGCACCACTGCTTTGGCTTTTTTGTATAGGCAGCTAGGACACGCATCAAGATGCGAGGTAAAATCTGTCTGTGGCTACTTCACACTACTTGAGGTATGATTCTATTTACTACCTTTCAATAAACTTGCTATTAGGTTTGCATATATGCAATAAACTTGTACTTACTATAATGAAATGTTGCAGGCGTGGATATATGCATATTTTCCTTCAATGCGACCTCCACATAACGCACAGTACGATGTCAGCCAACCCTTTGCATTCAGGTGGTCACCATCATCACGAGCTGCAGGACGGCTAGAAGAGATTTTGGCACATAGAGAGACACTCGACTCGCTGACGGTATTGGATGTAAGTTTCAATGATTTCCTCATGTTTAGTTTCATTGAATTGATACTCATATTAGTTATTTATACAATAAATGAGGGAGTCACAATATGCAGGTTGATTGGTCCCCATTCGACACCATTCGTGCGAAGTATAAATTTCGCAAAGTCGCTTTTTTTTCAAGGGTGCATTAGGTGTTTCTCCATTATTGAGCCATATCATCCGGATCGTGTTCTCAGACAGTTTGGTCATGTTCAGAGAATTCCAGATGCCCCTCTTGGTCCAAGGGTTGCAATACGACTTAAAAACAGTACTCGCTACAAGGTCGAGTGGGCACCGTTGCTTGCAATCTATTTCATGCAATGGGATTCTCATTTGCTGGCTGACTCTCGAGGTGGGCGTAAAGTGAGCTTTCCGGGGGAGACTTCACCTTGATACATGGAATGGTACACCAAACATTCTCACCATATCGTGCAAAATACAGAACGATGTTCGACTAATCTTAGTCGATCTTCGATGGCAAATGCAGCTGAGCAGATAAGGCTTGCACGAGATCTGCTTCAAACAGTGGTGCAACGATGGAGGCGTCGAGAAGAAGACCTCGCGGAAGACTATCTCACAGTGGAGGATGCGTACAAGGCCTTGGGAGGAGGGGATAGTGATAGTGATGAAGATTGAGCCGTTCAGTGGTGGACTTAAGGGTCGAGGATAATGTTCTTGGAGTTGTGATTTATTGTTGTTGAATTGTTATTTGGGTTCATTACTTTTGGATGTTCGAACTTGTACTTGGATGTTTATTACTTTCTTGTTTTTTTAGTAGTTTAACTTGTATTCTGTTGGGTTATTTCTGATCTTGTAGGATAATTAACTTGTTTCGAACTTGTTTTGTTGGAATGTTAATTGTGTATGCGAATTTTGGTGTTTTCTACCTTGTGTTTTGGATGTTAGGTTCTTGAATTATTTTAAAATTTGGACTGAACAGAGAGGTGTTCGAACCTCATGGCCAAACAAAAAGTACCAGTTCGATCAAAATTTTTGAACAAATATCATATATTCGATAAATATTACCGAACAAAGGTGTTCGAACCTCATGGCCAAATTTTTTAAGGTTGTTTGAAAATTAAACTCAAACTTGTATAAAATGTTCAAAATATATTCTCGAACACCTCTCCGTTGTTTTTTCAAGTGGTCCAACAGAGAGGTGTTCGAAACCTAGGTTCAAACGAAGTGTGTTTGTTCGGGTTGATTGTTCGAACATATGTGATATGTTTGAAATATATTCTCGAACACCTCTCTGTTGTTTTTTCACTTAGTATCCTGGTCGAACTTGAGAATTTTTGAGCAAAGCATATTATGTTCGAATATCGTAATATAGTCCAACATTCTACTAATCATAATATAAGTTCGATACATAGTAAATGAGTCTATAAAACAGAAATCACAAATTAAATAATCCCACATGTGAAAGAACATAGTCCAAACGATCATAATAAGTTTAATTCACTGCCACAAGGTCATTGTATAACCTACGTTGTTGCATGCACAACACTTCCCATCCCTTCGCACAATCCTCACGTCGTTCATACCACTTATAAGGTATGATAGGTAGTGGATGTCCCGGCCGTAAGTTCACCTATTAACAACAAAAAAATGTTTGATTACTATGATGTAAGTACAATCACATATATATTAAAAAACAAGTAACCTACCGCAATAAAGTGTGTTTCACCAGCGACTAATGCGATGCATATGCATTTAGGGTTAACGGAAACTTGAATCGATGATGTAAAAGGCAAGTATGTGTTGCAAACCTTTGGGGATAATACCACCAATATGACATTGTACGTAGATGCAATAAGGTGACCCATCTTTGGTATTAACAACCAATATTTCATGGGTCAGGTGTATCATAGTAGTCCAGTGCGCACAACACATCATCAACAGCTCCGCGTGCGATGAATGCATTAGTGTACATATCATGATGTTTTTGCAATTCATCACTAAGGTCTCGCCACACTTTGCCCCATGAATCCTCGCCGAAACCCATTAAATGAGCTATTGCACGGAAGCCTCAATGACCATCCCCTAGTACATTCTTTGTTTTAAGGACGTAATCACGAAATATGGTAGGAAGTTTATCCGTAAAACATCCATATGCAGCTGCTCTCTTTTTTTTTTTCGGATAACCGGTTGCTTTTGTTTTGGAGCAGAAACGAACATCGGTTACATATGAATGGGCCCACTCAAGTCGATACTTTGTTCCATCGGAGAACAACTATCATGAAATGACTCCACATACTCAAATTTGCTCGGGTCACGTTTTGTTGAATTCACATTCTTTGCGCGTTTGCCCTTTGGCCTTCCACGAGGTCGTATAGGGACCTCAGGCGGAATCAAAGACGTTGTGTCAGGTTTTAAAATTTCTCTCAACCTTTTCAACATTAGTAGCTTCTCAGACTGATTAACCAAATTAAACTTGCTCAAGTAGTCCGCAATGCTATCTTTCACCCGATTTTGAATATCTTTTCCAACACTCGCATCATCCCATTGAGTTGGTTCCATGTCTAATTTTTTCCAAAATTTATTCACACTATCTAGTGGTATTGGCATCCCCAACCGCTTGAATTCACTAATCTCGTGTGCACAAGGCAAACCACACGTCTTTCTTAGCAAACAACCGCAAAGCAATGAGTCGATACCAATGTCATTTATAATCTTCATTTCATTTACGATTTTATCCAATGCCGCAATAGAAATCTCACCACGAAGCATCTTGAAAATAGTCGTTTGGTAAAGATGTTGGACAACATGAATACTCTTCTCAAACGAAGTCTTAATTGCAGCGTGTGAAATCTCGAGAAGAGAACGTATTTTCGTCCAACATGTCTCAAAGGTTGCCATACTCGATCCCAAATGTCTTTTTAACTTGGCATGCGCACTTTCGGCCCTAAAAAGGACATTAGAATAAGCTTTCAAAAAAATAATAATAATAATAATAAATAGTCGCAAATATTTAAAAAGTAAACATAAAATATTTTTATGTACCTATTAGTTGTCTTATTATTGAAATGCATAATATTATTTGTCCATGCAGAGATAAAGCGATCTTTGTAGGGATTCACTCACTGATTAATACAATATTGTATGGCTAATGGATGATCGGAATAGTCAGCCTCAAATCTCTTGAGTTGTTCATTGAAATCAACTTCGTTATCAGCAAGCATCACTTTATTCCATGAACTATTGAAAGATTCAAACTATTCTTTTGTGCGAAACATCTTCTTACAATTTGCCAGCACATTTTTACCCAATGTGCCAACGACATAAAACTTGTCTCGCATTTGGAAAAGTAGCCGACACCGCATTAATTAATGCGTTTCCCTTATCAGTGACAATAACTGCGGGTAAATACGTGGGATTCATCAGCGGTTTTAGGATTGAGCATGCCCACATATAATTTTCCTCACGCTCACCCTCCATGTAAGTGCAAGCAACCATAAACGTCATATCCGTCGACGTCACTCCAACTATCTCCATAAAGACATTTTATAACGATTCGTCTTGTATGTACAGTCCATCAACAAGACAATGGGAAATGCACTAAGTAAATCAACCGAAGTTGGATGAGCAAAAAAAATATCTTTAACTTGGTCAGTCATACTACAACGATTCACGTGGAAAAAATAATGATTCTCCTCCAATTTGGACATGAGAAATTGCAATTGTGATTTGCCTGAATGCTCCACAACTCTGTGCTTTGCTTGAGCATTGTAAATAGTTCTCATTGTTGACACATTTACAGGATGTCTAACTTTCAATCCCTGCAATATATCTTTTGGTCGACTGTTGCTTCTTGTCATATCAACAACAAATGCATTTTCAGTTGGAGTTAAGCGACCAACATAGTAATAACCTTCAAAGTGTTTAGCAAGAGGATGATTATGCATGCCACATGTTATTTGTAATGACCACTTCTCCTCACCACCAACAAACATTTAAGAGTCGTTTAAAAGGAATGGACATCCGCACATCTAAAAAAAAAACATTGAGAACCAATAATCAAAGACCAAAAAAAATTGAAAATCAAAGGAGAAACCTATTGAAAATGAAGAAGGAAAAAAAAAAGAAGAAAAACTCAAATTCAAAAAAAAATTTATAAAAAAAAAAACCCAAAAAGAAGATAAAGCATAAATTTTATGTAAACTCTACATAATTAAAAAAATAAAATAAAATAAAAAATTAGTCAAATCCATTACATCTACACATGTAAAGGATTCCAAATCATTGATAACTTCGCTTTGCACCCAAGTGCATATAATTTGCGCTTATAATGGCCACTAAACCCTGAAAACCTTGCTCAACCCTCAAAATTCTAACCGGAGAAAAGGAAAGATAAATGGCAAGTTCAAGGTTATTCATTGTTCTTGGATACCCAATTATCCGCAATTCCCGCAAAGTTTCTCGAGCTACATCCCTTAAATTCAACGACCTTCTTCCATCCCTGCCTTTTAAGCGTTACACTTGTTCTGCGGTTTCTTCACACCCCTGGCCCGAATGGGTTAATTTTGTTGATGGATTAAAAGACAAAGGCTACCTTACTCAAATTGCCGCCCCTTCTGAAAATGACGGCGGCGCTGACGATGAAGGGCTCGTCGTTTACACGGAGATGAAGTTAGTTAAGGACGCATGTTTGAGTTTTGCACGCGATCGTTTTGACATTTTCAGGTATTGGCTATTGCACCTTGTTCCTTGTATATTTACCAGACGATTTAACTATCCAAGGGGAATATTTTGGATGTAGGTTGAATAGACGTGATTAAAAAGGTTTAGAAACTTTATATGATTCAAGAGCTACTTGTTACATGTTTCAGGTCATTATCCACTCAAGATGTTCAAACAGTTGTTGAGAAAGGCTGTCCTAAACTTTTCAGAAAGGCAGTTAATTCAGCAAAAAGGTTGAGAGCTTATATAGGGCTTGATGAAGGAGATGTAGGTCATTGATGGCATGTACAATATATTTATCATTGGTGTAGAAATGTCATCACTCTTATGATACGATGATTTGTCATTTGGTTTGATTAATTGCAGGTTTGCCGTACTTGCAATCTCTGTGGGTCATGTGATAGAGCATATGTAATGCTAAACGATTCTGAAGCTGCTGCACGTACAGTAGATATAGTGCGTATTTTATTACTCTATGCGTTAGACCCCCTTTTTATTTCTGAGGAAAATAAGTCTCCAGGGAGAGAGCTTGTTGAATCATCTGTGAGGAAATTGCTCTTGCAGTTGACTGAGCTTGGTGAGACATATCGCAACCCTGATCTTCTTAAACGTGCTTCCATAATTTCTCAGAGAAAGAAGCAGCCTCTAGATTTACCAGTCAATGAAAGCTCTAAAGATATTGAAATGAAGCAGGGAGATTGGGTGTGCACCAAGTAAGGGAGAAACAATATGTTCTGAATATATTTGTTATTCTTAAAAAATTTCTACGGAGTAATTATTTTTTGTTCATATCCAGTTCAATTCTGGCAGACTTATTTTCTGGACTTAGTTTCACTTGTAGAGTTAGAATCGTTGTTGCGCATATTTGTCTATCTCACCTGGGTATTAAGCATTTTTTTTTTTTGAAAGGCTGTGATCATTGCTTCAACGAGTACAGTACATGTGATGCCTATCGCTTTCTGAGATACTGTGTCTGCTAGCATCATAGCATGTATTAATTAAATTGAATAGTTTTCTCATCCTTTTGCTTCACGGCTGGCTGAGATCTTACCTATATATATATATATGTGTGTGTGTGTGTGTGCGTGTGTGTGTGTGTGTATTCCTTTCTTAAAAGTTCGAATCTTAACCAAATTAGAGAGTATAGATGTGGTAGGATTCGAACCCCCGACCTCCTCTCTAGTAGAGAAGGCCTGGTACCGCTTCACCTAGAGTGAGTTACTCATCTTACCAATATGATTTGTTTGCTGCAACTTCATGAACTTCACAAAAACAAACTTGAAAGGTCATYTAGGGTGAGTCGGTCATCTTACTAATATGCCTCAGGGGTCGTGGAGATGATAAGGAAATGGAAACAGTTTGTATCTTCCTTGAAAACTATTTAGGAAATAAATGCTAAGTTGATGTCTGGATTCGATAATCCTAACAGAAGTAATAGACATGTACAAGGAATATAATCTTTATTTAATACAATGGCAGTTATAATATTCTATTTTTGTGGACTTCTCCTGCATGACCTTTAGACCACCTCTTGGCATGGACGTTAGAGACCTTTTTGATGCATCATCAGCTTTTTGATAAGCTGGGATATGAACTTAATATTATGGTCTGGATGAGCTAGGCCTTGACAAAAAGGATCCAACTTGTAACTATTGGGCTCTACATAAGTTCTTAGTATCAGAATTACCTCAAGAGAGCAAAATCTGGTCCCCCGATACCAGTCGATCAATTTTCCTTCATGGCAGGCAAATATTGGAGAAGAGGCTTGATTGATTGAGAATTAAATGATTCCCCGGCCGAATGGTTCTCACTTTCCTTTATTTATAAAAATGCACTGAGGAGATTATGTCCGCATGAGATGATAGGGTTCTGTGTAAATGTCAGACGAAGAATTGATGCCTTAAGAATAAGAATAATGAAGAATAAGGCGGGCTGCAAGTGCTTCATTTTGTAAATTTCTCAATGAAGTTTCTCCTGTTTGGAAGAACTATGTGCTACCCTAGACGTGTGGAGCTTATTGATTTGTGATTGGGTCTAATAAATGCTCTTGTAACCTTGAGGTCTATTAATGCCCCGATTGAATTGGGGGCAACCACCTACGAAAAGATCGCTCGGATTTAAGAAAAGCCTCCCTCGTAATTCTATGAAGAGAAGAATTCGGTCCTAAGACTATTCTAGAGAACAAACTCTTGGCTGAATAGAATTTCCTAGGGAGGTGAGCTTTGGAAGTCAAACTGCTCAACTGAACCTATGCTTTCTCCTGACATTGCTTTCAAAAATCATTGTTACACACAGAAATCCAGGTTAATAAGCGAACCTAATAATAATCCTTTTACTGTTTCTCGCTGTCTCATTTCCAGGATTACTTGGCTGGTTATTCCTTAAAACTAAAGCATATTGATCATATAGTTATTGTCTGCGCCATCATTAAATGATTCACTAAGTTTTCAAGGTGAATTGCTTTAGAGGTAAAGGCTACAGTCTTTATGCTTTGAGAATGAAATAAATGGTTTCTTTTCTTTTTGGATCAATTGCCAGCCTAAAAGAAAAATAAACGGTACTTGGTGGTTACTGTCATAGTAAGAAATGAATGTTCACACAAGTGGATCATCATGCAGCTTGCAGCAGATGAGAATTTCTTTTTGTAGCAACATCGAAAGTGAATAGCAGATGGATTATTTAAGCTTGCACCTTTAACTTTACAATTTTAGCGTTTTCTACATTTTGTACTTTGCTTCAAGCGTACTCCGTATTATGAAACCTGTGCCGTTACGTAAGTTGATTGGTAAACTTTCTATTCTGAGGCAATTTATATTTGAAGGAATGATTGATTTTGCAATTATTAAATAAACAATTTTTTCCTTGTTAACTTTTGGATGTGTCGATAATATCAAATAAATGATGAGCCTCAAATTATCGCAGGTGCAATTTTATGAACTTCGCCAGAAATATACGATGCCTGAAATGTGAAGCAGAGCGACCCAAGAGCATAGCTGTTGATAAAGTTGAAATGAAAAAAGGAGATTGGAATTGCCCTCAGTAAGTTCAGTAAATTCCTGATTCCGTTGACTTAAGGAAGTTATTGTTGATGGTTTCATTTAACAATTTTATACTAACAACTCAATCTAACAGTTACCCCATTTTTTAACTGTTTAATTTGGTAAACTTGATGATTTTGTTTAGATCTCCCTGCAGATTAGCAATCATTTTAATAAAAAAAATTATCTTGGGGATTAGTGTGGTTTTTGTGTGAAGAGGCATGTGAGTAACAAAAATATTATAAAACTATTCCAGGTGAAAGGCGTTTCTGTTTCTTTGGTTGGAAGCAGATCTTGTAAAGACAATTCAAGGATTTTATTGAAATGAAGTCATGAGAATTACTCAGGCAGAAAAAGTTCACTTTAGGAATTCCCAAAATGGGACCTGGACATTCTAGGTGAAAGAAGGCATTAAACTGGTCATGATCCTGAGTTGAGCTCTGTGAGCTACTTATGGTTTCTGTAAACATTTAGGTTTATAGCTTTTATACAAATTTAGAGAGATGTCTGGGAATCCAAGGATCAAGTGAGAAGATATGCAGTTATTTGGAATTCCAAGTTGGTTCACTCCAGGCGCTATAAAAATCAGGAAAACGTACTAGCTCTCAAGTCAATCAAAACTGTTTTAGTTGTCAGCGTAAGGATGCACACAAAATTGATAACTGAGAAGATATTTGTTATGTTTTGAGATGTATTATGACATCACACCTTAAGGATGATGAGCCAATCATGTTATGTTATGTTGGTAATTTGGTTGTATATACCTTTGCACATGAGCTATGTTTCACCATCCCCTTAGGTTTTAGAGACATTTACATCACGTACATTCAGGACATTGCCATGATTGTTCTTAGGACACATTCTCTAATTTGTATCTTCAATGCATGCCAATTGGACTAGCATAGTTTCACTTCCATGACCAGTAAATTTTTTGAATTATTTGCTAGTACCAACTAGAACTTTGGAAAAAAGAAAGAAAGAAAAAAACTTCTATGACTACTATTCTTATAGGTTTGTACTCTATGTACCAGACCCAATACCCACATCATAAACAAGATTGGTAGAGTTACAATCCTAAAATATTGAGGTGGAGTTGGGGTATATACATTATATTTGTGGGATTCCTTAATTTCATAGGAGGTGCATAATTCTTTTTGTCAAAGGCAATGAATCTTTAATAGCATCAAAGACGTGTTTGAAGTAGCATTAATTCTTCCAACCACTAGCTTATATAGTGATTTTCTCTCTGGCAATGAATGCAAGATGTAGTTTCGAGAAACTTCTGACTATGAGCACTGTTAGAAGACGTGGTGAAGGTTTTAGGGCAGGTCCCAGAAATGAAGCATTTCATAGTTATGCGATTTATAAAAAGATGTGGTAAGCAGGATGATATAAACACAATCAAGAGAAAGTGATAGAGATCGGTTTTTTAAATTTCATTTAATTATGCTTATTTAAATAATTAGTGGGCTTTGGGCCTGTAGGGTTAGGATTAGAGTTAGGGTTATTTATCTATTTAAGTAACAGGAAGTTCACTTCCTGAGGAAAACGGTGCTTGCGCTGTGGACAAGCGTTGGTTTGTTAATTGTTTCTTTTCTTTTCTTTTAAATAAAAGAATCAGGTGTCAGATAAGATAGAGAGAATAGAGAGAAACAGGTGTCGGAAGTTCCACAAATGGGCTAAACTTAGTCTTCCACCATCAAGTCTATTCACTGTACTTTTTTAATACTTTGGAACAGACGAGGTATTTAAGATATAGTATCACCGATATAGGGTATTACACTTCTATTGATCCTACATTTTCTTCTCAGCTACTTTAATAAAATCATTCCATGGATAAAAAAAATAGTGATTTCACTTTTAGGTGGGTGTAATGGACATGACATTTGCACCTTGAGAGAGAATGCTACATCATTCATATGAAAAAGCATAATCAAATAAGCTTTATTTTAACGTTAAATATTGAAGAGGACTTGAATTATTTAGAGTATCATCATGCTGATTTTCATATTGGGTGCCAGACCCATTTCTTTTTCTTGGATATTTTCTTTTGCTGGTCGTGTATGTTTCTGTTTATTCTTTTGCTGGCTCCCCATCTTACTGTTTTTCTAGGTGTTCGTTCATGAACTTTGCAAGCAACAGACAGTGTCTTCGTTGTCAAGGGCAACGCCCTCACAGGCAACTAAGACCTGGGGATTGGGAGTGCCCAGAGTGAGTACAATTATCCCGAGTTTTCTTGGCTACTCTTGCCAATCATTTTATCTTCTATTTGAATGTTTAAAGCTCGTATATAGTAATCATCACATTGTTTCCTACTTGCAGCTGCGATTTCTTAAATTTCAGTCGGAACACAGTCTGCAGGAGATGCAATCTTAATCGCCCCTAGAGTCTTCGATGGACTTAGGGACTTGGAAGAAGCCTTATTAAGTTCCCTACTGTCTAAGTTAAACCTTTAAATTGCATATGAAACTATATTTACCATTGCTGTGGGACACAGTAAGTATCTTGAAGAGGATTGGTAAAAGCGGAAGAAAGTTAAGTTGGTTAATATTTGACAGATCATTTCCTATTTTCAGGAATAGAGTAATCAGTTGGTGTGTTTTAGAAATATTGATCACTTATACATTAGAAGTAACTTATGGCATGTTCTATGCTGTTCTAGGCTCCATGTCTACTTTCTAGTGTTGCAGCCTTTATATTTGTAACATCAGGTCATTGTTTTGCTGTTGTGCTAAATTGATATTTATTTTGTATTCTTGGTCAACCATCTGTGTTCGATATCCAGAAATGGTTTGCAAGGGTTAATTACAAAACTCTTATCTTTTTTAAATTGCAAACACCCTTTTAGGTATTTGCCTATGTCTAGGCTGTGTTTGTTATGAGATTCTCTTGGTTTCTAAAATTCTAGTATGTGGATTTTAAAAGTTCAAATAAATAGTAAAATTCTTGTTTGGATAGAGTTTTTTAAGAGCATTTTGTTTATAGCATAACAAATTATGTTTTCCCTTCTCAAAACTTCAAATAGCCATATTTTTTTCCTAGCATATCAAATTATATTTTTTTTCCCTCAACTTCAAATAGCTATAACTTTTTTTTTGTTTGTTATTTATTTTAGATGCATAATATATCAAATTAATTAACTCGAGATCTACAATTTGACACTTAAATATTGTATATGAAAATAAAAGTGCATACTTGAAAAGTTACTTAAGGAGAAAAATGGAATATTGTATTTAAAAAAAAAATTTAAATCGGATATGTTAATATGTAAAATTTGAGATTTAGATTTTAAGGTTGCATTTGTTTTCAAACACACACGAGCATATATATAAGGATCATGTGATATATATAAGGATCTTGTGAGAATAGATTTTTATGTGAGAAATGAGAATGAATATTTGCCACTAATTATAATATTTTTAATTAAATTTATTTGATGGCATTTATGTAATTATTAGACATCTGTTGGTATTACTGTAATTAAATTACATATTGTTGTAGATAAGCCGTACCCCTCTCACTTCTTGAATCAATCTCAAAAAAAAGTCCTCTCTCCCTCATCGTAATTTTCATAAAAGAAAATATTATAAATATTACCTCTTGCCAATTTCCCATAATACCCACTCGAACAGTAGTCCACATCCAAAACTTGACACAATAACTAGACTCCCAAATTTAGTCTTGTTTATTACACTGTGAGATAAACATGAGGTTTCATTAAAAAATAAACCCGTTAATGATGTGCTTACAATTGTAAATGTAACACCCTAATATATTCAAAGAAACGTAATACATAACCTTTGGAAAAAGCCAATTAACCCCTTGCTTAGATTTACTCAACTGCGTATCACCCAACATCTTAAATGGGGTCACAACACTATTAAAAGAAACATAAAATATTATGGCATATTATAACAATACCAGTTACATTATAACAATGTCCCAATCTGCTGTCCCAATTTCACAAAATTAAACAATCTAATCCATGCTTAGAACCATACTCCAAAAAAAAAATAAAAATCCAAAATGCAACCAAACTTACCAATCACATTATAACAATCTGTTGTCCCAATTTCACAAAATTACATTTTAGTCCTTGAATTATTAAAAATTATATTTTCATTTGAAAAATCAAAAACCATACCAAAACTCCAAATAGAACAATCCAGTTGCAATTCATGCTTAGAACCAAAATAATTCACAAATAAAACAACTTAATTCATGCTTAGAACCAAACTCCAAAACAGTCCTAAAACTTACGTTCACATTCTATATGATGTAAGTGTTTTAAGCTAGAGTTTACCTTTGTACTAGCTATTTGATGTTTGCGTCAGGCTTATGATGATTTGAACAAAACCACACGACAGTCCCTTCTTGAGGCAAAATTACAATGCCAATGTTGCCTGCATTTCAGAATCATTATTATTAAAAATCCATGCAACCTAAAGTAATACTACAATCTATAGTTTAAGTTGTAATTACTTATGATGGTATGCTCCCAGGTAAATTTGCCTTTTAGATTCCTACATATGTTTTAGAATGGGCGAGAACAAAGTGTTTGCATGTTTCTTGCTACCCATATTTTGTATGGATAGAGGCTCAAAGAATCCATACTCATCATCCGATCGGTTCTCAACAACAAGTGATTTCAAAAACCTAACGTATCCATGACAACAAGTAATCAATCAAAGTTGCAAATCAATTAATCAACCTAAGAATTAATTAATTAAATAAGATTTGAAATCTACTTACAGAATCCAAAGTTGTACAATCGAGATATGAAGACACATTTTTCCTTATACGACGTCCAAAACTTCTTGGAAATGAATGGTCACTGGGATGTCATTCTCAAAACCAAAAATGTTTGCATCACAGGGAACCCGAAATGGACTGTTATAAAGACGAGCAAAAATAGTAACCAATTCAAGAATGGGGTTATCAACAGTCCGAGCTTGTTTTGTTGGTCGCTCATTATCCTACAACATTAAACATAAATTAATAGCTGTGACACTCTATTTTAGTGTAATTAGTATATAAACGATTAATTACCTGTGTTCACATAGGCTTCACAAGATGTTTTGGCCATGTAATAAAACCACATAGTGCTTGCCTCACTGTGATTACCTCTTCACTGGGCATCGGGACGGGAGCATCACCATCTCGAATGTCCACAACCACCACTCTAACCAAATCTGTCGACAAAGGCAACCCATGTAGAGTTGAATCCCCCTCATGAACTGTCCCAAGGGCCACCAGATGGAGAGGAGAACGATCACTAACATATAACTCACATCGTTCATTAACTCTGGTGGGAGGTGAATGAGCTGGAATGTCAGCAGGGGGAGACGGAGGAGCTGGAATGTTAGTAGGGCCAACACAACTCCCCATCTCGCTACGACCGAGATTTGGATCCACCTCTATTGGAGGAGTCATGACTTTAATACGTTGGTCAAATTGCTGCAGCAACTGTTGTGTAACATATTTCCTTATCTGTTCGACAATCTCAGATTTAACATCATTCTTGAACTGTTCGGCTATCTCGGATCTAACATCATTCTTGACCTGTTCGGCTATCTCGTATCTAACATCGTTCCTTACCTTCTCGGTTATCATGGATGTCAAGCGATCCAAGAGTTCAGGAGTTATGGATGATGAGGACCCGCAAGATTGAGAACCAAAGTATTATCAGATCCCCACACCAGCTCCACGGCCACGAACACGTCCATGGTGCTCTGGTCAACCAATTGCAGCACTTAGAATATCCCTGCGTCCCTCTACAACAAAAGAGTCATTTCTACACTCCGCCTCCACCTCATCCTACAACAAAATAGTAATTGTTAATAATATTTTAGATCTTTATGTTATGTTACGATTTTAAAAACTAATTAAAACATAATTATATTAGGTGCGTGAAATAATTTATTAGTAATTGTTAAACTATATATATATATATATATATATATATATATTTTTAATTCCTACTTAAGAAATTAAAAACCTAAATGGGATGGACATAAACTAAAAAACCTAAATTAAAAATCTTGATAATTTGAATGCAAACTTACAATCTTCCTAGTAATCTTCCTTGCGGCATTGGATGTCATGTCACCGGACTTTTCTGTGCGAGCGAGGTTAAACCTCTCGTGGGGTGAAGGAGAATATGGAGGATCAACAACCGAATTAACACTAGCACCAGATTGCAATGCTTCCTCACGTTGCTTCTTTACTTTATTCTCCATGATCTTCTCGTCCAATAGGGCATAACACCCACGAGACAGAATATTCGGAGCATTGTTCTTTTTTGAACTTTTTTGCGCTTTACCTCTTTTCTCTTGGAATAAATAAAGGAAAATTAGTGCTTGCACACAAAAAATAACAATGAATAATGGATTTAATATTTACCTTCCAAGAAGGGTCCAATCGAGTCCTTTTAAGTTCTTCCCACTCACTTGGTTCGATACCATATGTTTCGCCTAGAAAATATTGAACCCAAGATCACCTTCTCTTCTCTTTGAAATTGACCTAACCTGTTTAACAAAACCAAGTTAGAAAGGACCACCGGGGAATTTCGGTGGAATTCTCTTCGATGCTTAAGCCAATAAGCATTTTATCTTAGAATTAGAAAGGTGAATGTTTAGAATGTCATACCTCTACCAGTTTTTGGGTTAAGATATTTATAATTTCAACTTGGTGGGGACCTTTCCGAGATCCTGTAAACAAACCCGCGAATCTTGGGCCATTATTATAGACGAACTGACCAGGTTGTACTCTTTTGGATGACCAGAGCTTGAGCTTGGTCATTTAATTTTTCCACATTCCTAACCTGATCATGGCAAAATACTGTCTAAGGCTCGAGATCAAGTCCGGTCAAGTCTTGCCAAGTTGTGAGCTCATCTCATTCTGTTTTCCCTTAACATCTATAGGCTTAGCTCATGCCGACCTTTTCTTCTTGAGTTGTATCATGGAGGTCAGATCAGGTCAGGACATACCCCACCAGGCTATGAGTCCATCTCTCTTCACTGATCAATGGCTTAGTTCATCCGGACCTATGCTAGTTGAGATACTCATTGGGGCTCCCAATCTCTTCAGGTCAAGCACATTCTAGGTCATACCAATCAGCCCCCCCGAATGTTTGAGATGAGGGATGTCGCCTTGGTTCCCGCTTAATCGGTTGGTATTCCCAACCTATCTTTTCGTACACTGTTCTTGGCACGCATTAAATTCCCATATCCCGCCAAATCTTCTTTTTTCCAAAAAATACTCATCAAAACATATCTTCTCCTTTATTTCGTACCTTTACCGATTCATTTTGCCATTTCGAATTTTATTCTGTCAAGCAAAATTCATCTTCTTCTCAAATTTGAGGCTCTCTCTCTCCCTTCAAACCTGGTATTTCTCCGTTCTCTCTCAAACTTTCCGATTATGACTTCTCATCCCTCTTCCTCTTCTTCTTTTCACTTGATGACGTCTTCCTCGGCACGTTGTCCTTATCCTCCTCTGGCGAATAGAATCCCCCTATTCAGGGTGGTTCGGACAACATTATTTTGAATCTTAGTAATCTGACGGTAGAAGGGTTGAGAGATAAATTTTAGATCTCCGATGAACTTTCATTGTTTAAACCTGATGCCGGTGAGAGGGCCTCTCAGCCGCCGACCAACCTTCTAACCCTTTTTGTCGACCAACTTCAGGCTGGGCTGTGCCTTCCTATTAACCCTTTCATACTAGAGGTTGCCCAGATGTACCGGATTCCGGTACATCAATTTGTTCCTAACTCCTTTAGGATAATTATAGGGTTCAATCTAGCAGCCCAATTTCCTGGGCTTGTTACCACAGTTCAAATGTTTTAATCTTTATTCCAAGTAAAGAGTTCATCTTGTGGCTTTTTCTATTTATCAGCCCACACCGGTTATTTTGTAATTTCTCGTGGTTTTTTTGGAAATCAAAGGTTCTATTGGCTTGGTATTATCGGAAATCGATTCAATTGTGAGTTTCAATATGTTTCAAGCTTTGAAAAGTAAAGGAAAATGAAAAAAAAGCAATTAAAGTAACTAAACTAAACTAGAAAATGAAATTGCATGTTGGTCGGATGCCTCGGCCGTGTGCCTTAATTGAAAATGCAAGCAATAATGCAAATCAAGCAAGAGCAAGCCATGTTTCACCAAGTACAACTATGAAAGCTCAAGGTACAACCATGCTTGCATGAACATAAAAACTTGAATAATGAAAATTCGCACAAATTGAAAGCATAGATAGAAAGAGCAATGAAAGTTAACGTCAAAGTTTTTACGTAAAATCACAAGCAACAAAGCATAGATCTAAGATTTAGCATGAAACAATTCATGAAAATAAAAATCAACATAAAGCATATGAAAGACTTAAAATAAAAATGATCAAGGACTCGATCTATGACCTAGATGTATCACTCATCTAGATTCTATAGTCGATTCACAAGATCAAGCAAGAAATCAAAGAGCTAAGGCAAAAAGCATAAATTAAAAGACAAGTATGAAATTGAAGAGCAAAGCATAAAGATAAAAGAAAACTTACTTGAATTAAAAGAGAAGAGTACAAACTTGAATTAAATTACATCAAAGTAAAAATCCAAGGGAGTACTTGGATTCATATTGAGCTTACAAACCCAAGGCAATCTTCAAAATTAAACTAAGAACAAGAGAGAAAATATTCCAAAACCCATGCAAGTTTGGGGAATTTGAGTGATATATCCAAAAATGAGAGTTGTAGTTTATTTAAACTAGGTTCAATTGGGTTTAAATGGGCCCAAAATAGCCTTAGAGGCTTGAAATTCCTTGGTTTGACCTAGTTTGAGCCGTGGCTAGACTTTTTGGTTCAAGGTGGCTCGATATGGCTGACCCTGGGTTGGGACTTGGGCGAAAATTGGCTGGAGTGGCTATGATGGGCGCTGGTTGTGGGCTTGCATTTAGGCGAAGAGTTGGGCTCCATCTTGGGCTGCAGGGCACTGGAGCCAGGCGACATCTTAGGCGAAGAGTTCGGCGCCATCCTGGGGTGCTGGGCACTGGAGCTAGGCGACATCTTAGGCAAAGAGTTGGGCGCCATCCTGGGCTGCTGGGCGCTGGAGCTAGGCGGCATCTTACGTGAAGAGTTGGGCGCCATCCTGGGCTGCTAGGCGTGGAGCTAGGTGGATCGAATCAGGCCTATTTCGGCACCTAAGCTACTGGCGTGAGAATAGGCCAGCCTAGGCGAGGCTAGATTACCATTCCAGAAAGTTTGCCCATTTTGGAGCATCTTGGCACCTATTTAGGCATGCAATTAGGTAAGGCTAGGCTGGGATTTTGGCCTCCATGCCTTAGCTTAAATCCCAATCATTTAGCCACCTATTAATGAGAATTTTTAAATATCAATACCCAAGAATTACACCAAAGCTCCAATTAATTGAAGCCATTTCACCCAATTAAATATAAAATTAACAAGACAATTGAAAAACAACAAAACAAGAAAAACAAACGAAAAACCTAATGAAACTCGACTAAAATCTACTAAAATAAACATAAAACCCTAATTAAAAACAAAAGAAAAACACCACAATTGCATGCAAAACAACTACCCCACACTTATCGGTTTGTTCATCCTCGAACAATGAAAAGAATCGAGAATGTATATGCAATGAACATTGTGCAAAAAAAAGAAAAATCCTCGTGCTCATCCTTATTTGTATGATGAAATTATCAACATAGACTCGATATCGTCAAGCATTGCTCGTATTACTCTTTCTCAAATGCAAGCCAAATTGATGGCTTCCTATTAGAGTAAATTTTTGGGGGTGTTCGCTCAAATCGCTCAAGTGTTTAGTATATATATAGGACTTTTTCACGCTCAAGTCGGTTAATACATGCAACTTGTCAAGATTTCACAAATCGGACACTCAAAATTGCTCATAGTTCATGACCAAATAAGAATCGAAAGAGGTCTTTATTATGGGTTGTAATGTTGGCTCTTTGGTAAGGCATGGAACATTTGGATATAGTGGCTAACACATGATCAAACGCGATCAATAACACACAAAATCTTAATTTCTAAAACCCGAAGCTTATGATCGCTTCACCCTTCCAAACTCACCAAACTCTCATTCGAAACCCTTTCGTATACTCACAAGCTTTTCCGACTTTATTTCACAACACTTAGAAGCTTTTTGAATTTGCTTCTTTTTACTAAACTTAGCCTTTTCACTTGAACGCACGCTTTATCACTTTTCGTGATTTGTGTTGGAGTATTACTCTTCTTATCCTTTTTTTTTCCTTTTTTTGTATAAGCAACTCAAAACCCAAAACCCACAATCGATTTCCCTCACATTTCTTGTCAATTAATCATACACTCTTACCTCACAATTTATGAAGATATAAGAGCTAAAATTGAGCTCGATTAACAAGAAACGGGACATAGGCTCAAGGGGGCTCGTTTGGGATTTTTACATATGGATATGGCCGGAACAAGGGTAATATATGTGCCTCGAGGTCATTTTCAAATTCAATCATGAACGAGCAAAATCAAACCCCCTCAATGCAATCTCCATAAAAATGCAAGCAAGCCGATAAATCACACAAGGCTACTCACTAGTTTGCACCAAATTTGGGAGAAAAATCCAAAGAGCTTTTAGAGCGTTGCAATCTTTTCACGAGAAAATGTTGATTATATATATATATAGGTGGGTTTTGGACGAAACACAAAAATCTAACTCCTTGCACAAGAGGCCATAAACATGTAAAAACTCGACAAGTAAATTATTCAAACTTCCAAGTATGTGGGAGTTGTTTAGACATGTAATTAACATACACGAGACCTAAAAATCGACTCAACCACGTAATGTGCAAATAGGAAGCGTAACTTCACCAAGAATTCATCATATCATCAAAACTCCAATTTAAAAACTAATTACCCACCTCCCCACACTTAATATCGTGCAATGTCCCCATCGTAAATCAAATCGAAACAAATAATGAGGGGGGGTGAATATGAAACTTCCTTAACCGAGCGAGCTTTGGTCGAGCTTGGTGGGGTCCACTTACACAATCAAGTAACCCGAGCATCAATCCAAACACAGTATGGTTCTCCCGGTTTCATGAACGCTATTATCTTAACAAAGCAATCACGGTTGGAGTCGGAAATCAAAACACGTCATAAGAGAAATAATTAAAAACAGGCCAAATCAATTACATAAGACAAACGAGCATACAAAGTCATACAATAAACGTCCAGACATCTCCACATTAATCCAAAAGTATCGAATATTAAAAATATATTACATAACTGAATAAACTACGAAATCAAGAGAGTTCAAGAGAGTAAAAAGGTTAAGGCTCTATATTCATCCTCCGCATCACTTGCTTATCGCTCTCGGAATTATTGCCCTCGTACAAACAAATGGGAGTGATGGATTCATCGTCCTTCGCGACTAGGGGACGACTCGAGTTGAAATAATCATCATCCTCCTTGATCTCGGATCGATTCGTCATTGTCCTCATATTCTCCGCTTCTTGAGCATCATCATCGTCGTCTTCGATGTCATCATACTCGTTTAGTTCCTCGATTCCTCTTGTCTCAATTTCAGCACTCGGTCGATTCTTTCTTCTCGTGAAGACCACAATCTCCTTGCCCCGTGCATTATCTTCTCGGTTCGCCATCGGTCTGCGTTCATGCCCTACTCCACCAATGTTCTCTCCTTCCTCCATATTCACACTATCCATCCCAAGCCCTTCGTTTTGATGCAAATCACCCACCCATCTCCCAACGGTTTGAATTTTCTCCTCCGACCCTTCATCATCATCAACCGCATCCTTGTTCATACACATACACGTCAAGAGTAGCTTCCTCAAAGTTTTGTATTCCTTGCGACTTTCATTCTGAAATTGTTCTTGTCGTTCCCGCAAGGTGTTCGTAGCTTCGAAGTTCCGGTCGAGATGCTCGACGAACGTATTTTGGAATGCCCTATTGGCTTCCTCCCTTTGATTAAGTGTTGCTTTTAGGGCTTGAACCTCGTGATAAACCCCCGCCCAACCTTCCAAAGGGTGTCGGGAGCCGTGGGTGAATCCTCGACTCAACTATGAGAGGGCCCTTGGGATGGAGAAGAGGTTTTGATAAATTTTATTTTCTTGGGTGTTTGCGTCTTCGAGTCGCGGGGGATAAGATTGACTTTTCGAATCTTGAGAGGAGAATATCCCAAATCCCGCACGTCCACACCCGCGTGCAAGGCTAATGCGGTGATAAGGGGCCCAAATCCAGATTTCTTCTTGGAGGTGGCAACTTGAGATTCAATCGTGGAGATAATTATCGAAGGAATACAAGGGCGTATCCCACTGTGCGCATACCATAGTAAACCCAACTCAACTTGAGTGATCTTGCTCGCGTCTTGCTTCCTGAGAATCACATTAGCTATGGACCTATGCATGTAGAAATATGAGTCTTCCTCGATATCTAATGCTAACGCTCTCTTGTCGTCTTCATCTACGTTGGCCTTCGAGATGGTTTTCCAAAAATTATTGATGTCACTCTCAGGAAAACTTGCCCCCAAATGGACCTTCTCTCCGCCGAACTCAAACCCTAAGGCTTGAGAAAGCATATTCTCATCCACCAAAATCTCTTTGGGGGCGAGCTTACAATTGAACACGGACTCCTTCCTCTCAAAAGTAGCATAGAATTCGATAACTAACTCACGATAGCACGTCCCGTGCAAATTTTTCAACTGGTCGCACCCAAATAATTTGATCATCCTTAGCACGGCTGCGTCAACCGGATTACTTTTAGCATCAACTTCGAGTTCCTTCATCACAAACACTCGAGATTCGGCCACGGGACGCTTCAAAAAAGTCTCGAACTTAGAGATTTCTCCCAAACATCACGAGACAAAAGTGTAAGGGTGGGAATTCTCTTACCCCTATTTTTCGATACTCGAGGAGGCATCGGTTTAGATTTTTGGTGGCGAAAGTGGGAATTTTGGTTGGGTGGTATATGTTTGGATTAAGAGCACAAATTGGGCAAAAATGAGGAATTGTAGTTCGTTACTAATTAATTTGAACTTTCTTAGGTGTTTATGGCGTCATTTACAAAGGGCTCGAAGTGAAATCCAAATAGAAAGATTAAGAACATTCGCTTGGACATTTTGTCGAGCATGTAAGGTGCAAGGTGAGAAAACAAAGGATTAGGTGCAATTGGGTTTTGAAAACCTCACCTATCCCCGTAATCCAAGCACTCAAACAATTGAGGAAATGTGGAGGAGAGGGTTCTAAGCTTTTACCTTGTTTATCTTTTATATTCTATGAGAAATAGGGAAAGGGTGACTCCTCGAGCTTAAGCGACTTAGCCGGAGAAGGTAACCGTGGAATGGAGGTTCGCCGAACCTTGAGGAAGAATTGGGTAGACAAGGTTGAGAGTGTTCATCGTGAAGAAGAAATTGGTGTTTGGGTTTTTGAGGAATTGAAAGTTTTTCCCACCTTTTTGTTTTGTTTCTTTGCTTGTTATTAAAAAAAATATTTCGCAACTCCCCTTTCTTATGTTTTCTAGAATTCTGGATACTGAGGGGTTAGTGGGGTATTTAGGCGTGAGGTTAGGCCAAGTTTTAGGCTAGGTTTTAGGCTAGAGGCGAGGTTGGGCGTTGGGCTGGCGTGAGGAAAGGTTGGGGAATAGACTAGGGGTTGCCAGGCGTGGGATTAGGCTGGGTGCAAGCTGGAGCGTAGGCTAGGTTGGGAACGGGCTGGAGAATAGGCTGGCATTTAGGCGCGATGCTAGGTGGAAAAGGGCTGGGAGTTGGCAGGCGTGGGCTTAGGCTGGGGTTAGGCTAGAATTTTGGATGGAATTCGGCGCCTAAAAGCTAGCCTAAAGCAGCGCCCGACAATCCTAAAGTAGTGCCCACCTGTTGGCGTGAACCTAGGCTGGCCTAGGCAAGGCTAGGCCAGCATTCCAGGATGTTTTCCCCTCTTTGAGTTAGCTCAAGGCACAAGTGTTGACACCCTTGACGCAAATTGGCTTCCTGAGCTTGTTCCTCGAAGACCCTTTTCCACCCACATCATTCAACCTAACAAAAATCACGCACGTCTTCAAAATAATTAATTTAACTCAATTAAATAAGTAACATAAAATAATAAAAATATGAAAATAAGAGGAAGAAGTGAAGATAAAAGAAATGAACAAAAAGAGAAAGTACGAAAGTGAGAAAAGATCATAAGGAAACTCAAGGTGTTCCTTGTTTCTTCTCCCTCTCCTCTCTATTGTTTTTTCTTTTATAAAATAAGAACTAAAGGAAGTAAGAAAGTAAAAAGAAATAAGTGGAAAGAACATGGGTTGCATCCCACGAAGCGCTTGTTTAACAGCGCTAGCTCGACGTACACCTCTTTTGATTATGAAGAAATTGTAGCGGGAGGATCTACCAGGGCAATTACTTCTTCGTCGGGAGGCAAAAGGAAACCATGACGGTAAGGCTTGACCCGATGGCCATTGACTTGGAATCACTCTTGAGTCTTAGGGTCGATCAAGGTTACCATCCCGCTCGGATTAAGGCTGTCAATCATATAGGATCCCATCCATTTGGATTTCAACTTGCCGGGATGGAGAGCCAAACGAGAATTGTAGAGCAAAACGGGCATACCAACTTCTAGCTTCTTCTTAACTAGCCTCACGTCATGAATTTGCTTCGTCCTCTCTTTATAAATACGAGCATTGTTATATTGAGTATTCTGAAGCTCATCCAATTCCTCCATTTGCAACATCCTTTCAAGACCGGCCCCCTTCAAATCCATGTTCACGGCTCTCATTGCCCAAAACGCCTTATGCTCAATCTCAACGGGTAAGTGACAAGACTTCCCGAATTCCAAATAATAAGGTCTCGTGCCTAGAATCGTCTTATAAGCCGTCCGGAGGGCCCACAATACGTCGTTTAACTTTCTTGACCAATCCTTTCGATTCGGTTGCACCATCTTCTTGAGCATGCTCTTTACTTGTTTGTTAGTCGTCTCGACTTGCCCCGATGTTTGGGGGTTATATGGTGTAGCTATCTTGTGTTTTATCCCGTAAACCCTCATGAGTCTCTCAAAAGGTTTATTGCAAAAATGGCTAACACCATCACTTATTATCACTTTCGGGAAGCTAAAACGAGCACAAATGTTTTCTCTTACAAACTTGACAACCACTTCGGCGTTATTCTTGGTCGTGGGGATGGCCTCGACCCACTTTGGAACATATTTAATCCCCACGAGAATGTACTCGTAACCATTCCACGACTTGGGAAACGGCCCTATGAAGTCAACTCCCCATACTTCGAAGATCTCCACCACCAAGTTTCCTACCAAAGGCATTTTGCTTCTCTTCAAGATACTCCCCGTCCTTTGGCATTTATCATATGTTTGAACGTGGACTTGAGCATCATAGTGTAGCGACGGCTAATAGAAGCCCGCACTTAATATTTTAAGAGCCGTTTTTCTCCCCCCGAAGTGGCCTCCGACTTGGTGGTCATGACAAAATGTCAAGATAACTTGTATTTCTTCGTTGGGGATACACCTCCTAATCATCTCGTCTTTCCCAACCTTATACATGAAATGATCATCCCAATAAAAGCTTTGGCACTTAGTAAGAAAGCATTTCTTGTCTTGACAACTCATATCCGGACGAAGTTCACCATTCGCCAAGTAATTCTCATAATCGGCGTACCACGACGCTTGGCTTACTTCCAACAAGTTTTCGTGAGGTAAGTTCTCGCCGATTGCTACCCTTTCTCCTCCCTCCGTGACCAACCTTGAGAGATGATCGGCTACCGCATTCTCGCACCCCTTCCGATCCTTGATCTCAATATCAAATTCTTGAAGCAATAGGATCCAACGGATGAGGCAGGGTTTTGCTTGAGGTTTAGAGAACAAATATCAAAATGCGGCATGATCGCTATGCACCACGACTCGCGATCCAACAATATAGGCCCGAAACTTCTCTAAATCAAAGATCACGGCCAAAAGCTCTCTCTCGGTTATCGTATAATTCTTTTAGGCGTCGTTGAGCATCAAACTCGCATAATAAACCACCCTTAATAGCTTGTCAACGCGTTGACCAAGGACGGCCCCCACCGCTTCACTCGAGGCGTCGCACATAATTTCGAAGGGTAAGCTCCAATCGGGAGCTACAACGATTGGGGCGGACACGAGACTCTTCTTAATTTTCAAAAAAGCGTCCTCACAAGCCTTGATAAATTTGAAAGGGACCTCATTACTTAGTAACTGGCACAAAGGACGAGTGATTTTTGAAAAGTCATTTATAAATCGACAATAGAATCCGGCATGCTCAAGAAAACTCCTCATGGCTTTCACGTTGAGAGGAGGGGGTAACTTTTCGATAACTTCCAATTTGACTTTGTCCACCTCAATTCTGCTTCCCGAGACCACATGCCCAAGGAATAGCCTACTTCGAACCATAAAATGGCTCTTCTCCCAACTTAAGGTCAAGTTTGTCTCTTCACATCGGGCTAGCACTTCTTCGAGATTCTTCAAGCACTCGTCAAACGAATCCCCATAAATGGAGAAGTCATCCATGAAGACTTCAAGGAACTTGTCGATCATATCGGAGAATATTGAGAACATACACCATTGGAATGTCCCCGGGGCATTGCATAGCCCAAATGGCATCCATCGGAAGGCAAAAGTCCCAAATAGACAAGTGAAGGTCATTTTGGCTTGATCTTTGGGCGCGATGGCAATTTGATAATAGCCCGACAATCCGTCTAAGAAGCAATAAGAATTGTGGCCGGCTATCTTGTCTAACATTTGGTCGATTAATGGGAGGGGGAAATGATCCTTCTTTGTGGCCGCATTAAACTTTGTGCTTGTGTAGCCAACAACTCACCTTTTTCGTTTTCCAAAATGGCAATGCCGCTCTTTTTCGGGACCATGTGCACGGGACTCACCCATTGTCATGGAATTAGCTTCGGATGGAAGGGAAAGGGGCGAAGAGCTGGGTAAGAACCTTAATTTGAAGAAGGTGGAAAATAAAAAATGCGATCTTTGGAATGAAATTCGAAGGGTCAAACCGAGAAGAAGGGAGCGGAGCGGGCAAGGATGGTGACCCGGTACCAAAGACGGGTTAGGGCCGACTGCTGGGCTGAAGAATGTTAATTTTTATTTGTAAATGGGCCAAATTGTTTGTTAAGAAAAGCCCAGTTATGTTAGGGAGTTATTAGTCTTTTTATTTAAGTGGTCCTGCAAACTTCTGTCTATTTGTACTCACTAGGGAACATGGGAAACGTAAGCAATTACATTTTCACATTTTTCTTGCCTCACCAAATTTCCCTCTGATATAATCCCTCTATCTTCTCCCCTAAGTCCTATATTAGAAATTAAATCAATTACACCGAAAATTAAAGAAACTCTCCAGAAAATTAACAAAAACCTAACAATTGGCACCAGAGCAATCGATCCTCGGACATGGCTAAGATCACCCACTTAAAAGACCTCCAAGAAGCCCAAAAACGGCTTGACCAGATACTGCAAGCTGAAGCCCAGAAAAGGGAGGCTTCAGAACTGGAACTACAAGAACATATTTCAAAAATTAACACTAAAACAAGGGCCCAAATCACACACATCAGATTATATATCATGGAGCAAACTCAAAACCTTACCAGCAAGCTGGAGCACCTTACTGCTGCATTAGCAACCATCCAGGTGCAGCTCCTGAATCCAGAGAAAGGAAGAATCCAGGCTGAAGGAGAGTCCATCCTGGGCAAACCATTCTCTACTCCTGCAAGTGATATGGGGTACAAGTCAAATACTAGTAACAAGGCTAAACAACAGACTGAATATGCAGGTAATCACATCACACAACCCATGCCTAAAATTGATTTTCCCCATTTTGATGGAACACAGCCCAGATCATGGATCCTTAAATGCAATGGGTACTTCAAACTAGCACCACCTATGTCTGACTCATAAAAGGTTACCCTAGCTGCTATGCATTTTGAAGGGAAAGTAGCTCTGTGGTACCAGAATTGCAATGGTAATTAGAGTGAAATATCATGGGGGCAATTTTTAGACATCATATCAGCCAGGCTTGAACAGCTTAAGGAAGCCAAGATAATTGCAGAGTTCAACAAGCTGAAACACACAGGTTCATACATGGATTATGTGGAGAAATTCGAGGAGCTTAGGGCCTGTATGTTATTTCTTAATCAGGGATATTCAGAGGATTATTTTATTGCCAGTTTCATCAGTGGATTATCAGAAGAGGTACAAGCCTTTATTACTATGTTTGAACCTACCTCACTGCAGCAGGCTATTGAATTGGGTAGGAAACAACTAACTACCCTAGAGGCTATCACTAAGAAGTTAAAAGGAGTTTCCAGGTACACCAGCTACCCAAACAACAAGACTGCAGAAGCTACATACTGTAAGGACAGTTCCCACCTACAACCAGAAGCCTCCTACTAAGTTGTTTACCTCAGTAGAAATGGCTGCTAGAAGGGAGAAGGGATTATGCTACAATTGTGATGAGAAGTTCATACCAGGCCATAGGTGCAAGAATAGAATTAGCTACATGATTATGACTGAAGAAGAATAACTCAACTACTCACAACATGAGGAGGGGATAGACATTGTTGCACCTGACATCATGGAGGAGGTACATATGTCTGTAAATGCTATCTCATGTGAAGATGGGGTTACTACCATGAGAGTTAATGGCCAACATGGGGAACACAAGCTGCATAGTTTGATTGATTCAGGGAGCACCTTAAGTTTCATTCAGGAGGAGACTGCAAAACAGTTGGGCTGCCACATGAGCTCAACTAAACCACTATTGGTGAGGGTGGACAATGGCCACAAGATGGTGAGTAGTCAGTGTGTGGAAAACTTTAAATGGGGAAGACAGGGGCAATAATTTAACTATACTCTGAGGGTTCTACAGAATGAAGAGTGTGATCTCATCCTAGGGGGAGATTGGCTCAAATCCTGCACCCCTATTGAGTTGGATTATGCTAAGATGATTTTTACTGTAAAACTAAGAGGCAAGAGGGTAAGGCTTGAAGCCTTGACATCCATAGCGGAGTGTAGATTTATTTTAGGTCCTTCTCTATAAAAATTGGTGCATGAGGAGCACTGTGCTCAAATAGAGGAAGTGTATTGGGTGAACATTGCTAAAACAGACCAAACAAGAAATGAAGGCATGAAGGTACTGCTAGAAAAGTACAAGGATATTTTTGAAGAACCTAAAGGGCTACCACCAGGGAGAGGCATTGAGCATAAGATTAATTTAAAACTAAAAAGTGTTCCCAGACATCAGTATCCCCACAGGACAACACATGACCATAAGGAGGCTATTGAGAAATTAGTAAAGGAAATGTTGGAGGCAGGAATTATTCAGGACATCAGGAGTCCCTTTGCATCCCCAGTGATTTTAATGAAGAAGAAGGATGCCACATGGAGGTTGTTTATTGACTACAGGTATTTAAATGGTCTGATAGTAAAACATGATTACCCAATACTAGTGATTTATGAGTGTTTGGATGAGCTACATGGAGCAGAGTATTTCTCAAAGATTGACCTAAGGAGTGGCTACTTTCAGATCTTAATGAAACCTGAGCACAAATTTTTAACTGCTTTCAGCACTCATAATGGCCACTATGAATTCCTAGTCATGCCATTTGGGTTGTGTAATGCCCCTGCCACCTTCTAATCACTCATGAATAAGGTTTTTAGGGAACAGCTGAGGATAACTGTACTAGTTTTCTTTGATGATATTTTGGTATACAGCAAGAGTTGGGAGGAGCATTTGGAACATCTTGAGGAAGTATTACAGCTACTCAGGGAGAATAAGCTATATGCTAAATCTAGTAAGTGCAGTGTTGGGAAGACATATGTGGAGTATTTAGGGCACATCATCTCCTAATAAGGGGTTGCAACTGACCCCCAGAAAATACAATGCATGGTTGATTGGCCTGTTCCAAAGACATTCAAACAACTTAGAGGGTTCTTAGGGTTAACATGATACTACATGAAATTTGTCAATGGGTATGGGGTCATTAGTAGGCCCTTGACTGATCTCTTGAAAAAAGATCAATTCAAAAGGAATGAAGATGCCCAAGAAGCTTTTGACAGATTGAAGAAAGCTGACAACAACACCTGTCCTAGCTCTACCAGACTTTTCAAGGGAGTTTGTATTAGAAACTGATGCTAGTGGGATGGGAATAGGTGCAGTTTTGATGCAAGAAGGGAGACCTCTAGCTTTTATGAGCAAGATGCTATGCCCAAGGAATCAAGCACTATCTGTCTATGAGAGGGAGTTTTTAGCAGTTCTCATGGATGTGAATAGATGGAGACACTACCTACATGGGGGTAAGTTTGTAATAAAAGCTGATCAACAGACACTCAAGTACTTGCTAGATCAAAAGGTGATGACACCAACTCAGCAGAAATGGATGACCAAATTATTGGGTTCAAACTATGAAATACAATACAAAAAAGGGGTTAGAGAACAAAGCAACTGATGCTTGATCTATAATGGGGTCAGAGGGCACATGTGCTAACATCACCACAATTATTCCAGAATGGATGAAGGAGGTAGCCCAAAGTTATAGGGATGATGAATTCTTTCAGAAGGTAAGAGAGGCTAAAATTCTAGATTCTACTACACTTCCAAACTTTACCTTGTTGGGGGATATGGTGAGGTACAAGGGAAGATTGTGTGTGGGGGGTGATCAAAACCTTAGGAAGAAAATTCTAACAGCTATGCACAACTCAGCTTATGGAGGACATTCAGGGATATTGGGTACTTATATGAGAACCAAAAGGGGTTTTTATTGGCCAGACATGAAGAAGGACATTACAAGTTGGGTGAAGGAATGTGAAGACTGTCAGAGGAGTAAGTCAGATCATGGTGGATACCCTGGATTACTACAGCCCCTTCCCATTTCTGAGCAGGCTTGGAGTCCATGGACTTTATTGAAGGGTTAACTAAGTCACAAGGCAAGCTTATCCCAGTGGTGGTGGATAGGTTAACTAAATATGCACAATTATTTGCCTTATCACATCCTTTCACAGCTCTCACTATGGCTAACCTATTCCTTGACACAGTTTATAAGTTATATGGCTTACCCACACACATAGTTTCAGACAGAGATAAAATTTTCACCAGTTCTTTTTGGAAGGAGTTTTTTAAACTAATGGGGATACAGTTGAACATGTCAAGCAGACTGATAGAGTTAACCAATGCCTAGAGAACTATTTAAGGTTTATGGTACATCACAACCCAAAGAAGTGGGGTTAAATGGCTAGGTTTGGCTGAATTTTGATACAACATAAATTATCACACAGGGTTGAAAACTACCCCTTTTGAGGCACTGTATGGATACACCCCACCAATTGGGTGAATTATCCAGTATGCAGGACATATGAATGAGGATGCCAAACAACTAATGCAACAGAGAGAAGAAGCTAGGCACATAATTAAAGAAAATTTGCTACAGGCACAATAGAGAATGAAAATGTATGCAAACAAACACAGGCAAGAACGCAGCTTTGAAATTGGAGATAAAGTATTTTTGAAATTGCAACCTTTTAGGCAGAACTCAGTTGCACTAAGGAGAAATCTCAAATTAGTAGTAAGGTACTATGGGCCCTACATAATTACGGAGAAGGTAGGAAATGTGGCTTACAGATTGGATTTATCAGAGGGTTCGTGCATACATACCTTATTCCATGTCTCTTTGCTGAATCCAAAGGTGGGGTCGGATTTCACCACCACTACCGAGCTTCCTGCCACCACACCCGAAGGGGGTTTTCCAGTTGAACCAATTGCTATCCTCAACATGCGCACTATCAGCCGGAGAGGGGAGGAAATTGAGCAGGTCTTGGTTCAATGGATGAATTCAGCTCCGCAAGATGCTGCTTGGGAGGATCTGAAATTCATGAAGAAAAGGTTTTCTTGGTTTGATCCTTGGGGTCAAGGATCTTTAGATCGGGAGGGAATTGTCATGGAATTAGCTTCGGATGGAAGGGAAAGGGGCAAAGAGCTGGGTAAGAACCCTAATTTGAAGAAGTTGGAAATAAAAAATTCAATCTTTGGAATGGAACTCGAAGGTTCAAACCGAGAAGAAGGGAGCGGAGCGGGCAAGGATGGTGACCCGGTACCAAAGACGGGTTAGGGCCGACTGATGGGCTTAAGAATGTTAATTTTTATTTGTAAATGGGCCGAATTGTTTGTTAAGAAAATCCCAGTTATGTTATGGACTTATTAGTCTTTTTATTTAAGTGGTCCTGCAAACTTTTGTCTATTTGTACTCACTAGGGAACATGGAAAATGTAAGCAATTACATTACACATTTTTCTTGCCTCACCAAATTCCTCTCTCATCTAATCCCTCTATCTTCTCCCACAAGTCCTATATTCTTCAATTCCTTAGTCTCCATTACGAAAATTACATTAATTACACCAAAAATGACAAAAATTCTCCAGAAAATTAAAAAAAACCTAACACACATTCACTCTCGGCTATTGCAAAGATCTAGCCCTCCTCCAACAATTTTAGGATCTCGGCCTTCACGATTTTCTTAAGGTTCGGATCCAAGCGTCTTTGGAACTCCCGAGATGGATTGGCATCATCCTCCAACACAATTTTGTGCATGCAAGTCGAGGGACTAATTCCTTTTATATCACCGAGTTTCCACCTAATAGCACTCTTGTGAGCTTTAAGCACCTCGATTAGCCGCTCCTCTTCTCCTTCATTTAAATTGGCAAAGATAATCACCGGCTTGCTTTCCTCCTCTTCTAAAAAGACATATTTGAGGTGAGATGGGAGAGGTTTTAGCTCGGGCTTGTGCCTCCTCTCACCCTCGTCGGGAACTATCTTGAATAAATCAATCAAACCTTCAAGGTACTCGTCAAATTTTGTAATCGGTTCGACGACTCGTTCTTTATCAACACACTCCACCTCTCCCCCCAAGTTTGGTCGTTGCCCTCAACGACACTTACACAAGCACTCTCACACACGAAGGATGCAACAGGAAGTATACAAGACATGTCGGGAAGATCGAAAACATCATTATCTCGGAAATCACCTCTAGCATCATCCTTCAGCACAATCAACTCCATGCACTCATCCGCTATGAAAACTTGCTCGACCAAATCTTGAATTTCATCAATGAGAATGCAATCCGCATGATAAATACTTGATGGAATCGATGACAAGTTGGTCATAGAGAATGTGACCGACTCACCCACGACAAACAAGGTGAGGTTCTTCTTCCCAACATCAATGAGGCATTGCATGGTGGCCATAAAGATACGCCAGGCAAAATGGTATGCTCGGCACCATCATTAGAAACCATTCCCACATCGAGGACAACAAAATTCACTGGGACAACGAGCCCTCCAACCTTGGCGAGCACATCCTTAACAACCCCCTTCGGATATTTAATCGACTGATTGGCCAGTTTCAAACAAACTTGCATCTCTTGCAAGGGTGCTAACTCCAATTGCTCATAAATCTATGATGGCATCAAATTTATACCCGCCCCAGAATCTAGCATGCCATTCGTGACTTTTCCATTACTGAGCGTGATATTGACAAAAAAGGAGCCGGGTTCCGCCATATTGAGAGCTAAAATCTAAGGGTCACAAACTACGCTCGCCTTCGTAGATAGTAAAACCTTCTCGTTTGTAGTACTTACGAGCTTCTTGGATGAATGTTCTTTGAAAAATTTGGAGTAAGAGGGTATGTCCCGTATAACATCCAATAATGGGAGAGTTATATTAACGTTAGATAACGTATTGTAAAGATGTTGGAATTGATCATCTTTCTTTATGTTTGGGATCCGTGAGAGAAAAGGCGTGGGAACTTTCAGAATTGGTGGTTTATAGGCGTTTGAAGATTTTTGCAAGCCATCGAGAATATCCTTTGTCGGGACGACACCCACGGGGGTAGAATTGGGAGTATGGACAATAAGTGGACTAGCAACTTCCTTATCTTCGGAAGGTGGAACGACTTTGTTATCAATGACTCAGCCACTTCAAAGAGATGTGACCGCATGGGAATGTGATGGTTGGCTCGGTAATTCCCCTTTCTCATTGGCTTGCTTAAGCATGTTCACATCGGTAGCCAATTGCCCAATTTTCGTATCCATGGCATTGAAATGAGCATCAAATGAGGATATCGTGTTGGAGAGGGATTGCAATTATTGTATGATCATGGTAAGATTCATATTTGTGGCTGGCGTCGGATCATTCGTCGGGAGAATTAGGCGAGAAGGGCTCATATAAGGGTTCGTATGTTCAAAACCCGGATGCATGTGGTTGCTCGGATGGTACGGAGGATTTTGAGTCGATGGCCGAACAAAGGGTGTCTTAGCAATACCATGACCCCGTTGGTACCCTTGGATCCCACAAACGTCCTCCGATTGAGGCACCGACATGTAGTAGGAAGGATTCAACAGACAATAAAGTGCTTCATGCCCAACCATACCACAAGACAAACAAGAAGGATCCACGCTCGGGGACGACACCTTAGCCATTTGAGCTTTAATAGTGGCAAATTCCTTCTCCAACTCGAGCTCCCTCAGGGAAGGAGCATCATTCACATCTTTGACCTCATTGGCGCTCGAATATAAAGCACGGGACGACCTTTGTTGAGAGTTTTCGGCAAGAGTGGTGAAAACTTTGAAAATCTCTTGAGGGGGTTGTTCCGTCATATTACCTCCGGCCATCGTATCCACCATGTATTGAAATTGTGGGTCCAATGACTCATAGAAAGTTTGGATCAAAAGCTCTTAGGGTAAGCGATGATGGGGGCAACTATCAATAAGTTCTTCAAAACGAGCCCATGCAGAGTGAAACGGTTCATTCTTCATTTGCTTGAACGAGATTATTTTTACCCTCAAGGCGGTCATCTTTTCCATGGAGTAGTAATGATATAAAAATGTAGTCGAGAGCTCATCCCAAGTATGAATTGAATTCAGTGTAATGCCCATGAACCATGACAATGCTTTATCTTGTAAGGTATAAGAGAAACAACGAAGGCGTAAATGCTCCAAACTCATCATATTTGTCCGATGAATACCCGAAACTTGCCACATAAATTGGCGGAGGAATTGGAGAGCGTCTTCCTTTGCAAACCCATGGAAAATCGGGAGCCTAGCGAAATCGAGAGAATGGATATCGATGGCCATCACTTCGGGGGGTAAGGCGATGCAAGATGAAACCGAAGAACCCACGAATGCTTTGATCACTTATTTCATGGTAAGGACGGGAGCGTGGGTATTTAGATTCAAACAACCAAATTGGGTATACGAATCGGGAATGTCATCTCGGACCTCATGAACGGCACCTCCAAAACTGGGACCACCATTATAACCATACAGATTCATATTCGTCATCGGAGTGAAATTATCGGGCTCAGAATATTCGAAAATTGTTGAGGAGCTTTATAACCAAATGGACCGGCTCCATAACAACCAACAGAAACATTAAACCCGAAATGGTTTGCACCATGCCCTCCCATGCCGGGTTGACCAAAACCGTGAGAACCGGGGGTAACGTGGTTTGCACCTTGCCCTCCCACATTGCCCAATCCACTCATACCAAACCCGTTCCCAACATGGTTTGCACCATGCCCTCCCACGTTGGGAACAAGTTCACCATCACCATAAGTGTTAGGATAATAAGCAATACCTTGGTGTTGGCCCATGGCGTGCCCTTGAGTGGTAAAACTACTCCCTTGATATCCAATGGCTTTCTCGGGAGGAGGCGGGGGAATGGGGGTCGACGGCCCGGGCTTATCGTTCGGAGGGGATTCAACTTGGACTCCGGGATTGGGAGTATGAGAACATTGAGGATCAACCCGAGGAGATTTCTCGTTAGGGTCGAGAAGTGGGTCGGTGTTTGGAAGGTTGTTTGCCATATCGTGATTAAAATGCAAGGGGTGTCTCAACGTCGTAATCGCTTGGGATTAGAAATATAAGGTGCCAAATAGTGCCCTAGTGCTCGACGACCTTGCATACACTCAAAAAAATCGTCAAATAACAAAGAAAGCTAAAAACACAAAGAAGCAACAATAAAGTCGAAAGCCTTAACCAAGCCGAGTCGCAACGACGCCATTTTGTTTTGTAATTTTTTGTGGTTTTTTTAGAAATCAAAGGTTCTATTTGCTTGATATTATCGAAAATCGATTGTGTTTCAAGCTTTGAAAAGTAAATAAAATTGGAAATAAAGCAATTAAAGTAACTAAACTATACTAGGAAATGTAATTCCATGTTGGTCAGATGCCTCGGTCGTGTGCCTTAATAGAAAATGCAAGCAATATTGGAAATCAAGCAAGAGCAAGCCATGTTTCAACAAGTACAACTTTGAAAGCTCAAGGTACGACTATGCTTGCATGAACATAAAAACTTGAATAATGAAAATTAGCACAAATTGAAAGCATGGATAGAAAGAGCAATGAAAGTTGACATCAAAGTTTAAAACTTTACCTAAAATCACAAGCAACAAAGAATAGATCTAAGATTTAGCATGAAATAATGCATGAAAACAAAAATAAACATAAAACATATGAAAGACTTGAAATAAGAACGATCAAGGACTCGATCTATGACCTAGATGTGGTCCTCATCTAGATTATATAGTCAATTCCCAAGTGATGGGGCAATAAGTCGGCCAGACCTAATTTGGGGTAGATCTGGTTCGGAAGATCTGGAGTAGTACGAAGAGAAGCGAGAGCGGCTTTTTGCTTAAGTAAAGATCTGGCCAGACCTGTTGGGAATATAAGATGCCGGGAAATATGGGAACGAATCTTCCTTTTTTCTGAGCTGAAGGAGTGCTCTACTAGAAAAGAAAGGAGGAAGACCTGTTTTCCCGACTCTCGATAAGGAGACAAGTGGGACCACTTGTTGGAATTGGTTGCATAACGGCCCGCGATTCGCGGGGTGTGCTCCTAGGATCCCAGCTGGGGTCCCCACTAGGAAAATCTATAAATATCTCAGCTTCGAAGTGGAGAGGTAAGTCATTCTTAAAGGTATTCTTGCCTTTTCTTTCTGGAAAACACCTCAACACTTACTAACTTAAGCATCGGAGAGGTTTCCACCGGAAAACCACCGGTGGTCCTTTCTAACCTTTGTTTGTGGTGTAGGTTCTGGAAGCTCTTGGGTTTTCAGGTCTTATTCAGGTGGCCTACCATCTTGGGTCGAAACAATTGGCGCCGTCTGTGGGAAATTCCGATCGAACTAAGACGTGAGGATGACTTCAGACGGTTGGAAGCGAAGTTTGATAGGGGAATTGGGTGGCACTCCAAGTTCCGCAGTGCATGCTCACGCACAACAGGCACCGGGAGCAGCATCGATACTGGATGCAACGGGATCGGCCATGGCAGCTCCGCCGAGCTCCACACCACCGCCTCCGAGGGGGCCTGCTGCGGCTGGGGGTATCTCTCTCAATGAGTCGCTCCTAACACAGCTGTCAGAATTGATTGGCAAAGCTGTGGAGGTGGCGGTCGAGAAAAAATTCGCGGAAATGGCATCGCCGCCGGCCAGCGCACCGCCGGCGCAGGTAACCCCGGCGGCAGAAACGGAGCCACTACGCGCTCGACGTACGGAGCGAGTCCACCAGCCAGACTGAGAAGAGCGTCTTGCCACATCTGATGGTGACACTGCTAGCCAGGTTAACCCTGGCCTGGCTGAGCAGATGCAAAGCCTGCAGAAAGAGGTGCGTGAATTTAGGAAGAAGATGGTGGGTGCGGTTGCACCGCCAGCACGGTGGGGCACCCCGTTTACGGAGGAAGTCATGTGCGATGACGTCCCAGCATCCTATCGGTCCTTAGGTTTTGAATACAACGGGATGACGGATCCCGCAGACCACCTCAAACATTTTGAGATAGCAGCGGCGCTACACAGGTTTTTCGATTCGGTTATGTGTCGGGTCTTTCCAATGACCTTTACCAAATCGGCACAGCTCTGGTTCAGCCAATTGCCACCAAGATCTATCAGCAACTTTGATGAATTCAGCTCGGCCTTCCTGCACCAGTTCACGAGCTGCAGGAAGTACCAAAAAAATGCCGCTCGAGCTCTTTAGTTTAAAACATAAAGAGAATGAGAGCCTACGTGCCTACATCAATAGGTTCACGACAACAAAGCTGGAAGTGCCCTCGGCATCGGAAGAGCTGCTTGTAAACGCTTTGGCGCAAGGTTTGAGGAAGGGAGAGTTCTTCCAGTCCCTGGTGGTAAGGCCAGCATTAAAATTTGGAGAACTCTTGGAGAGGGCTGAGAAGTACATCCACTTAGAGGAAGCTCTGAAGTTCAAGGATTAAGGGGAGAGGAAGAGAGAGAGGTACGACAGGGAGGACAGGGTAGCGACAAAAAAGCCCAGACCAGAGCTGTCTCTGGGTAGATCTCGATTTGATAAATATACTCCCYTGSCAACACCTYCGGGYGAAATTTTGCAGGCAATAGAGCRTCACCCAGAGCTCAAATGGCCCAAAACTTACTCGCAGAAGCCAAKAAGAGAWAGGTCGGATCGCTTTTGTCGCTTCCATAATGAATACGGACATAACACTGATGAGTGCACGCATTTGAAAGACGAATTGGAAAGAATGGTCCAGGMTGGACATCTAAAAGAATATGTGGGTACAAGAAGAGGTGAAACCAGGCACGGCTMGCAAGRTAAGGGTGGTCGGGYGGAYGTCCAGGACAGAGTTAGAACTGGATTGAAAAGACCTGAGCAGACCCAGGTCGTGCATGGTGAAATCCAAATGATAACGGGAGGAGAGCTGGACGAACACTCTAACAGAGCTCAACAAAGTTATGTTAGGGCTGCTAAAAACCTAATCAGAACATCCCGAGAGGTGGGGCAGGTAGCATCCGCACCCAACATCTGCTTCGGTTCGGAGGACAGCGACGGCATCCTCGCTCCACACATGGATGCTTYGGTGATAAYAGCCACTATTGYCAACTATAACGTTCGTCGAATTYTCATAGACACARGATCTTCTRCAGATATTCTATTCTTAGATTGTTTTACAAAACTWAAGTTGAACGTTGAACTTGAAGAGGTAACCACTTCTCTGGTGGGATTCGCGGGAGGTGCTTTAAAACCTAAGGGAGCGGTGAGACTCCTTGTAACTCTGGGGGAGGAGCCATATAGGGTRACACGGTTGGTGCRTTTCCTGGTRGTGGACGCGCCATCCTCATATAATGTTATGTTGGGACGGCCCTCTTTGAGCCAATTCCAGGCCGTCATCTCAGTTTTCCACATGAAAATGAAGTTTCCCACGGAAGACRGAACTGGTGAAGTAAGGGGAGACCAGTATGMTGCGCGGCAAACATATGTGGATTGCATACGRYRGAATGAAGAGGARAKGATGAGCAAAAGGGCTCGGACGGAGCAGCCACAGCTAGAACTAGCAAGACGGGAGGAAGGGCTGATGATAATAGAAGTCGTTCCAGGCGATGCGAGTAGGACTCTGCGGGTGGGCACGACGCTCAGCCCTGAAGTGTTAACAGACCTGGTGGCTTTGTTAAGAGAGAGTGCAGATGTCTTTGCATGGTCCCCTCAAGATTTAGTGGGAATAGACCCTGAAATTGCTGAGCTCCGCCTCAATATCCGCTCAGACATAAAACCGGTCAAACAGAAGAAACGAAATTTTGGGCCAGAGAAGGAGGCCATTATAGAGGGAGAAGTAGAAAAGCTCCTGAAGGCTGGGCACATTCAGGAGATACAATTCCCAGAATGGCTCTCCAATGCAGTGCTAGTCCCGAAAACAGAGGACTGGCGGATGTGCATTGATTTTCGAGATCTGAATCGCGYCTGCCCGAAAGATCACTACCCAYTKCCAAGAATTGACCAGCTTGTGGACTCCACTTCCGGCTGCGAGCTTTTGAGCATGATGGACGCCTCACAAGGATACCATCAGATTAGATTAGCTAAAGAGGACTGGAAGCGTGTTAGCTTTATAACCCCAAAGGGAACGTACTGCTACGTGGTAATGCCTTTTGGCCTAAAAAATGCAGGTGCTACCTATCAGCGACTGGTAGATAAAATGTTCAAAAATCAGCTCGGAAGGAATATGGAGGTATATGTGGACGATATGTTAGTCAAGAGCATAAAAGCAATGTCACATGTGCAGGATCTACGGGAATCCTTCAACACTTTGCGAAAGTACAAAATGAGGCTTAACCCAAAGAAATGCACGTTCGGAGTCAGGGCTGGAAAATCTTTGGGCTATATGGTCACGGAAAATGGTATCGAGGCTAACCCTGAAAAGKTGAAGGCTATCATGGAAATGAGYGCGCCCYGGAATTTGAAGGAGATGCAGTGCCTGGCAGGACGAATTAATGCCTTGAGCAGATTTGTGTCCAGATCTGCCGAGAAAAGCTTACCATTTTTTCAGGCCTTGTGAAAGAAGGCCAGGCTTCAATGGAATGATGAATGTGAGGAAGCCTTCCAATTGCTAAAAGAGTATTTGGCCAGCATGACCTTACTTACTAAACCCGTCCAAGGAGAACCCCTGGTACTGTATCTATCTGTGGGACAGAAAGCGGTCAGCTCTGTCCTAATCAGGGAGGATGGTAAGATACAGAGACCAGTATATTTTTGGAGCAAGGTCTTACACATGGCAGAAGTAAGGTATGTAGAGGTGGAAAGGGCGATGCTGGCCCTGGTAGGAACTGCAAGGAAATTACGACCATACTTCCTTTCTCATACAATTGTCGTACGAACCAATCTACAATTAAAAAATATAACAGATAAACCAGAAGCATCAGGGAGGCTGGTCAAGTGGATCATAGAGCTGAGCAAATCTTATATTGTGTTTGAATCCAGAACAGCAATTAAAGCTCAAACTCTAGCTGATTTTATGCAAGAAATGGCTGGTCCCCTGGATGAACTGAAAGAGTGGATAGTTTTCACTAACGGTTCTGTATGTAATCAGGGTTGTGGGGCTGGAATTGTCCTGATAGACCCAATGGGCGTGTCTGCTGAGTTAGCTGTCCGATTAGATCCCACGTTTTCTAACAATGTCGCCGAGTATGAGGCCCTTTTGAGAGGGATTCAAATGGCGAAAGACCTAGGAGCGGAGCGGTTAAGCGCCAGGGTAGACTCGCAGCTCGTCTGCAAACAAATTAGTGGGGACTTTGAGACAAGAGAGGAAAGCATGCAGAAGTACCTAGCAAGATTCAGAGAGCTGGCCAAAGGAATGAAAGAATTAACTGTTACTCAGATTCCCAGAGAGGAGAACGGCCGTGCGGACTTCTTAGCAAAAATAGCAAGTTCAGCTACAGATTGTTATGAACGAACGATCACCTTGTTGAAAGCAAAAAGAGAGTTCGGAGTCGAGCAGATCTGTACGGTTGTTGAAGAGGAAGATTGGCGTTCCCCCATAAAAAGATACCTCGAACAGAAGGTCTTGCCAGAGGAAAAGAGAGAAGCGGTAAAAATACGGAGCAGGTCTGCCAGGTTTTGCCTGATTAAGGGAGAATTATTCAGGAGAGGATTTGGTCAACCCCTTTTAAGGTGCTTATCGCAGACAGAAGGAGGCCTGGTGCTAAGGGAGATACACGAAGGTTGTTGTGGCAACCATATGGGGGCCAGAGCTCTAGCCAGCAAAGTATTGAGAGCTGGTTATTTCTGGCCTTCTCTGAGGAAGGAAGCTGGTGACTTCGTCAGAAAATGTGAAAAGTGCCAGAAAATGGCCCCACTAATCCACCAACCGGCGGAAGAGCTCATGACGATGAGTTCCCCCTGTCCCTTCGCTAAATGGGGCATTGATTTGGTCGGCCCGTTCCCAATGGCCCCAGCTCAGAAAAGGTTCTTGATTGTGGCTATTGATTATTTCAGCAAGTGGGTTGAAGCAGAGGCTCTCGCTAGAATAACAGAGGAAGCAGTGATGGGTTTCATTTGGAAGAATGTGGTCTGCCGCTTCGGTATAACAAGAATATTGGTGTCGGACAATGGGACCCAATTTGCGGGAGCTAAGATAAAGGCTTGGTGCGCCAAGATGAACATTCAGCAACAYTTTAYGGCTGTATACCACCCAYAAGCGAAYGGTCAGGTCGAAGTAACTAACCGCATTTTAGTCCAAGGAATTAAGTCGCGACTGGACMGATCTGGAGGAAAGTGGGTGGAAGAACTSAGCTCCGTGYTGTGGGCATAYCGTACGAATCCGAAGGAGAGCACAGGTGAAACCCCTTTTAGTTTAGTGTACGGTATGGATGCTGTAGTGCCCGCAGAGGTCAGCCTAAAGACCCACCGGATCCAGAATTTTAGCGAAGAACAGAATGAGSTATTAAGACAGGACGCTTTAGACCTGATGGAGGAAAAAAGAGAACAGGCTGTGTTACGGATGGAACATATTAAAGGAAGGGTGAAAGCGGCATATGACAAAACCGTGGTCAAGCGACAATTTCGAGTAGGAGATCTGGTCTTGCGACGGTCTGACCTAGGGCGAGCAAAGGGGAAGTTAGAAGAGTCTTGKCAAGGACCATTGAGAGTCACCCAGACCTTGCCTGGTGGTGCTTACAGGMTGGAAGAGCTGGATGGCACAGCACTCCCTCGCGCTTGGARCATCGTCAATTTACGAAAATTTTACACTTAATTGTAATGCCTTGTTTATTTGATTGAATAAATTTACAGTTGAATAAATTTGCAGTTCACGGCAGGAGAAACCAACGAGAGATTCAAAAATATTGAHGGATATGCTTATTATTAATCGARAATGACAAAAACAGTAGAACATAAGAAGACACCTTCGCGGTACATTAACAATCACAGAAGCACATAATCATAAGCATGGGAAGTAAAATACAGCCTTAGGATGGGGGTGCAGAATTGAGAAGTTGACGGAGCCGCTGAATCTCRTCCTCGTGCTCCAAAAGACGGACACGAAAATGATCGGACACCTCCATTGCGATGTCCCAGTCGACATGCAGCTCCGCGTTCTCCCTCTTCAAGTCGGCGATGATTCGTTCAAGGCGTTGTCGTTCACTACGGAATTGTGATTTCTTCTCAGCCAGTTTTTTCGTACGTTCTCGCAGCTGATCCTGCAATTCGGTGATTTCTTCCTTCAGACGACCTTTCTTATGAAGCAGTCGGATATGATCCTCAGTGGAAAAGACGTTGGGGGATGATGAAGACGCCATTATGCAAGGAATATAAGCTGGGGAGAGGCACCATTATATAGAAAAAATAAAAGGCGGGAAATCACTTGAGGTTGGCGAGCAAAGGGGCTTAGAAGAGGCGGGAAACTACATTGATTTTGGCGCGCAAAAGGGTCTAGAAATGCTGAAGCTAATGGTCGACGAATGTCCCAGATCTTCGTCTGACCTGATTGGTCAGTTTAAGCTACGATTGGCTAAGGGCGTCTGCCCATGATTTTGCCTGATCTGATTGTCAGTTTCAAGCCAGGATTGGCTAAGGGCGTCTGCCCATGATTTTGCCTGACCTGATTGTCAGTTTCAGCCAGGATTGGCTAAGGGGGTCTGCCCATGATTTTGCCTGACCTGATTGTCAGTTTCAGCCAGGATTGGCTAAGGGCATCTGCCCATGATTTTGCCTGACCTGATTGCCAGTTTCAGCCAGGATTGGCTAAGGGCGCCTGCCCATGATTTTGCCTGACCTGATTGTCAGTTTCAGCCAGGATTGGCTAAGGGCGTCTGCCCATGATTTTGCCTGATCTGATTGTCAGTTTCAGCCAGGATTGGCTAAGGGCGTCTGCCCATGATTTTGCCTGACCTGATTGTCAGTTTCAGCCAGGATTGGCTAAGGGCGTCTCCCCATGATTTTGCCTGATCTGATGGTCAGTTGCATCCAGGATTGGCTAAGGGCGTCTGCCCATGATTTTGCCTGACCTGATTGTCAGTT
>BMAC01000090.1:176170-290591 GCA_014905375.1 Phtheirospermum japonicum
TACGATGTTAGCTATGGGAAGGCCTCCGGTCTGAAGCCAGGGCCCGACGAACTCGCCAAAGTTCACGCTCTGTTTCGTGCAGGCGGCGGCGATATTTGTCAGAACGATCGGTGAGCATAGGAACCTCGTCGGCGGTGACAGTCAAACGACCTACCGCTTCGGCCAGGTCCGCCTTCTCTTCTTGAAGTTGGCGATTAACTTGCCGGAGTTCAGCCCACTCTCTTTTGTAGAAGCGCTTCTTTTGACGCTTCCTTTCCAGCAGTCGGAAGAGAGACCCAACTTTCTCCTTGAGCGCGACCAGCTGGTCGGAAAGCTTGAATTTCTCCACGACTAAGGAGATGTTTTTTCTCTTCACCACATTGAGTTCTTCGATCAGAGGAGAGGAAGACATTCTTCAGATTGAGTGATGGCGAATAATGAGGGCATGAACGCATTTAATATAAAGACGCGTGTAAAAAGGAATCAAAAAGTACTAGGGTTCCCAGAAAATCAGGAAACCCTAAAAACCCAAAAGTCGCAACGAGACAAAAAACATTAARTTAAAATTAARTMTGAGTACAAAACACGCATCGGAAAGTGACAGACCAGCCACACAGGYAAAACATCAKGTCTATCTACAAATACAACAGGTGTGCAGGAAAGCTACGGCTCCGCATCCAGCTCTGCAGCTAGCTGTCCCACTACATCTTCAACCAGGGCACCAGGGGACGCTCCACCTGGCAACTCACCCAGACCAGCGAAGGTTGGGGAAGGAGAAGAGTCAAGGATAGCTAGAGCAAGATCCTGGCCTGGATGAGATGCAGCAGGAGGAGGAGAGTGAAAGAGAGAAAGGATGTGCTCCGCAAACTCTGTAGCCTCCGCAAGGTGCAAGCGGTCCTGCTCCCGGGCATAAACAAAAGAGGCAGGCTCAGGAGGATTTTTCAGCGGAAGGGCCCGATCAAAGATAGCGCTGGGGTCAGCCGCATTGGTTGCACTCCACTTGGCCTGCTCATCAAGGGCAAAGTTGTAATAACTCATGGCCTCGGGAAGGAGCAAAGAATAGAGCTCTTTGGATCCTAGGAAAGCCCTCTTGGACTCCTCCCTAGCCAACTGAATTAACCTTAGGCCCTCTTCGGAGCCCAAAAATTCCATCCTCCACTCTATCTTAGCTCTGCTCAAGGACTCGTCCGCCAAGCTACGAGCCTCAGCCAAGGCTTCGTCCCTCACCTCGGCGCGAGCGGTCTCGATCATCTTCGCCTGTGCTTTGCGCATCTCCTCCGTTTCAGCCCTGGCCCTCTTGAGCCTCTCTCTCAGCTCTCCTAGCTCTTCTAGTTGCCTCTTTAGCTGCACCCCCCTTTCCTTGGCAAGAGTCCTGATGCGCTCCATTTTCAGGACAAGTTCCTTATTCTCCTTAACCACGTCAAACTGGATCAGCGATCTAGACATGGGTGGCTAGAAGTGCCTTCTTGGAGATAGCCTAAAAAGGAGAGAAAGAAGGAAAATTTTAAGCACAGAAGCAAATTATGTGACGTGGGTACGAGGAACAAAATCCTACCCGGGCTTCATCCTGGCACCAGGACTCCAGCAGCTGGTGATCCGTCATTCTTTCCAAGTCCGGTTGGTCCGCTGGTAACATTTGCCTGAGAAGGTATTGTACGGCAGTCTCCCTCGAGCAATTGGCGATGGAATTAATCGGAGGAGGACCGCTGCGAGTACCAACAGAAGGGGCATTAGGGGCGGAGGAGATCAGAGCGCGGACACGAGGGGATGTGCGCGGCCTCTTGGACAGAGGAAGTGTATCTTCCTCCGAGTTGGAAGAAGAGGGTCTGGCGAGGGTAGATCACGGGGGCAGTGGAGCAGGACCAAGGCTGATTTCTAGAAGGGAGTCCTGCACGGGATTAGAAGGCCCCCCCTCTTGCTCAACAACTTTGGGAGGTTCACTGGCTTTCCTTTGGGCTGCCTCGATCATCTCGCGCATCATCTTGTCTGAAAGCACCAAAAAAGAGGGTTAATAATAAAAATAAGCCAGCCAGACAAACCAGGAAGGAGAAAAAACTATACCAATATCTTTGGTTAAAGGGGCTGTTTCTGACTTATTGTTAAAAAAATCCAAGACAGAGGGAAGGAGAAGGTCAGTCACATGAAGAGGATTCTCATTCAAGGTAGAGATGATTTTCTTTATACGGGAAGACCTGTTGGTTGAGGACAGCGGAGGATATGAGGGTAATCCTTCGATAGGCTTAGGACTAAAGCCCCAGTCCTCACTACAATAAACAAAGAAAAATTTCTTCCTCCAATCCTTATTAGAGGTAGGAAGTTTCGATAAAAAGTGAACCCCGGGTCGGGCCATCAAATAAAAATAACCTGCAAAGAGCTCTTCGCTTGGAAAAGCTGAAAGAAGGTATTAGTGGAGGGGTCCAGACCAGCATAACGCATGGCCAGGCTATAACAGACCATGATACAAAAAGAGTTAGGGGTAAACTCAAAAATAGGAATTTGATATATTTTGGCTATATCCAGCATTAAAGGGTGCACGGGAAGATGTAGGCCTGCCTGAAACTGGTCTTGATAAAAGGTCAACCATCCGATTGGCGATTGGCAGGCCAATATACCTGCCGGAGGGCAATAAGCGTCGAAGGGATCGGAGATTTTATGTTTGTGACGAATTTCTTCTACTGTCCTTTTACTTAGGATAGAGGTAATTTTGGGGTGATCGGCAGCGGCCGGAGGGTATTCCAGGCCGCCAGAGGAGGAGGAAAGGGCAGCCACCACCGCGGCCGCCGAGGAAGAAATAGATAGAGAATCGGAGTCCCCCATGGGCGAGCCAGTTAGAATAGGGGAAGGTAACATCGCCACCGTGGGAGTAGCTGGCGGCGAGGAGACATTATGAGGAGAAACGCTAGAAGACGACGCCATTTTAAAGAAATTAAAATAAGATCAGGGGCTAAGAAAGGTACCTGGCCTGTAAAGGATTGCCGGAAAAGCTAAACTGAGAAATTTGAATTGAAGAGCATCACCAGAAATTCCGAAAAAGGAGGGAGGCTTGAGAGATTTAGGGAAGCTGAAAAATGCGAAATGGGGGTTCGGCGGGAATAAAAGGAAATAAGATAGAATTCGAAAAGCAGGAATCGATAAAAGCGGGATTTGAAAAGATTCTCGCATTAAATGATGGGCAGTTGAACAGTACCCTAGGCGGCGAGTTGGAATGCTAACCGCTCTAGAGTAGGGCTAACGTGGCAGCCTTAGGCATAAAGATAAAGGCTTCGGGGAAATGAACCGTCACCATTAGCGCATGTAATTAGGTTTTGGAGAGGACTTCTTGGGGTCCGTGAAAAGTACGGATAATAGACCTGTGGGTCCTCGTTTTTGACGAACACCCATGGAATACATTAACTCTACCCCAAATACCCGTAGGGGGGAGGAATTTATGGGGCAATAAGTCGGTCAGACCTAATTTGGGGTAGATCTGGTTCGGAAGATCTGGAGTAGTACGAAGAGAAGCGAGAGCGGCTTTTTGCTTAAGTAAAGATCTGGCTAGACCTGTTGGGAAAATAGGATGCCGGGAAATATGGGAACGACTCTTCCTTTTTTCTGAGCTGAAGGAGTGCTCTACTAGAAAATAAAGGAGGAAGACCTATTTTCCTGACTCTCGATAAGGAGACAAGTGGGACCACTTATCGGAATTGGTTGCATAACGGCCCGCGATTCGCGGGGTGTGCTCCTAGGATCCCGTCTGGGGTCCCCACTAGGAAAATCTATAAATATCTCAGCTTCGAAGTGGAGAGGTAAGTCATTCTTAAAGGTATTCTTGCCTTTTCTTTCTGGAAAACACCTCAACGCTTACTAACTTAAGCATCGGAGAGGTTTCCATCGGAAAACCACCGGTGGTCCTTTCTAACCTTTGTTTGTGGTGTAGGTTCTGGAAGCTCTTGGGTTTTCAGGTCTTATTCAGGTGGCCTACCATCTCGGGTCGAAACACCAAGATCAAGCAAGAAATGAAAGAGCTAAGGCAAAAAGCATAAATTGAAGGACAAGCATGAAATTGAAGAACAAAGCATAAAAATAAAAGAAAACTTACTTGAATCAAAAGAGAAGAGTACAAACTTGAATTAAATTGCATCAAAGTAAAAATCCAAGGGAGTACTTGGATTCATCTTGAGCTTACAAACCCAAGGCAATCTTCAAAATTAAACTAAGAACAAGAGAGAGAAAATATTTCAAAACCCATGCAAGTTTGGGAAATTTGAGTGATAAATCCAAAAATGAGAGTTGTAGTCTATTTATACTAGGCTCAATTGGGTTTAAATGGGCCCAAAATAGCCTTAAAGGCTTGAAATTCCTTACTTTGACCCAGTTTGACCCGTGGCTAGCCTTTTTGGTTCAATGTGGCTCGATGTGGCTGACCCTGGGTTGGGTCTTGGGTTAAAATTGGCTGGAGTTGCTATGCTGGGCACTTGTTGTGGGCTTGCATTTAGGCGAAGAGTTAGGCGCCATCTTGGGCTGCTGGGCGCTGGAGCTAGGCGGAATCTTAGGCGAAGAGTTGGGCGCCATCCTGGGATGCTGGGCGCTGGAGTTAGGCGGCATCTTAGGCGAAGAGTTGGGCGCCATTTTGGGCTGCTAGGCGCTGGAGCTAGGCGGCATCTTAGACGAAGAGTTGGGCACCATCTTGGACTGCTAGGCGTGGAGCTAGGCGCCTAACCTACTAGCGTAAGAATAGGCCAGCCTAGGCGAGGCTAGGCTACCATTCCAGAAAGTTTGCCCATTTTGGAGCATCTTGGCACCTATTTAGGCATGTAAATAGGTAAGGCTAGGCTGGGTTTCTGGCATCCATGCCTTAGCTTGAATTCCAATCATTTAGCCACCTATTAATGAGAATTATTAAATATCAATACCCAAGAATTACACCAGAACTCCAATTAATTGAAGCCATTTCACCAAATTAAATATAAAATTAACAAGACAACTGAAAAACAACAAAACAAGCAAAACAAATGAAAAACCTAATGAAACTTGACTAAAAACTAATAAAATCAACATAAAACCCTAATTAAAAATAAGAGAAAAACACCACAATTACATGCAAAACACCGTTGTTCAATATTTGACCGGTAGTCCTTCCTCCCACAAAGCTTGGAGAAAAAAAAAAATTCTTTTTTGCTCACTCCTCGGGCGGCTGATTTTTTCCCCCCCGTATCCATTGGCAACCTTCCTCCTCAGGCCCACCTGTCCCGAGGAGAACGACCTCCCTACCTGAATAAGACCATCTCGAACTTGAAAAAAAAACATTTTCCATTTATCCAAACTACTCCTCCCCTTTGTCCTGGATTTCTTCAACTCCAGAGAAGAGACTGTTCCTCTGCCCGAAAAGATTGGTATATGCAAAGAGAGCTATTCATCTCTACCCCCCCACTTTTTTTTATCTGGTTTATTTATTGAAGATTTTGTATTGCTTTGGTATTTCTATTAAACTCCATAAATTTTCTTGCAGTCACGATGATGAGAAAGATGCTAGCCTCCCGCCAACAACAAACTGCACACCTGCAGAGAAGAAGGCTCCTGAAGAGCCACTTGGGTCTGAGTAAGTGATCAGATCTGGAGAGGTGGCCACACCAAATGAGTCGGCTAGACCTGACGTTGATCTAACCACTCATTTTGACTTGGGAGATGAGCAAACACTTGCTTCACGCAAGAGTGCCCGAGCTTGTAAAGGGGTTGCGTCCTTAGGAGCCAAGGTAGTAACTCCTAAACGGAGCTTATTCACCAAAAAATCGGTCCTGAATTGTCTTGGGGCCATGGCAGTCCAATTCATTCAAGGACAATGCGCTGCATCGGACTGCCGCACCCTGGTTAAGTGGTCCGATCCCGAGCTGATTGAATCATTCTTTCAGGACGAAGCGAGGTAACCATCTTCCACTCTTTATCCCTTTTTTATCATTCCGATTATCTCAGGCCACCACTAAGAGGGCAGTCCTGGTTGCTCGTGCCCGTGGTTCTTTGATGAATACAAATCTGGTTAAGGAGTATGCTACTCTTAAAGAAAAGGAGAGAAGATTGGTGAGCTTGTGAAAGGAGAGAGGGAGTGAGATAAAGGTACTCAAGGCTAAGCTAAATAAAGCTCAGTAAGGGGAAGGGCGAGCGCGAGCTGAGGAACTGATTCAGATCGATGAAGCTCTAGCAAGAGGCTGGGCTGAAGGGAGGACTAAGTTCCTCAACTCTGAGGAGGGGGCTGTGACTTATACAAGTTGCTAGAGAGACAGCCCAGCGGGCCTTCCTCCATTCTGAAGATCTGTATAAGCTTCTGGTTCCTGAGGTCGAGGTGTATTATCACTTCGGCCTTGACGCATAAGAGAAGTGGTCCAAGGAGCATTCCTCCATCCCTTCTGATTAAAACTAGCCTCTCAAGGAATCTCGTGAGCCCACCAGCTTTGCCTATGTGGACGAGGATGACCGCCTTCACTGACTCGGGGCCCCAGAGTTCGCTGAGCATGTTCTCAAGGCCTTCCATACTCCTGCTCAGAGCTCTTCTCCTCACCCAGAACAAAATGTGACTCTTGCTCTGCCCGCTACTATCTCCTCCCCAACCTTCACTGGTCTGGTGAGCTGCCGGGTGGGTCTCCCCTGAGTGATCCTCTCGGAGGAAATTTTGAAGTGGCTGAGTAGCAGGTGGGAGAGCTGAGCACATAGGACTATGGAATGTAGGCTGGATGTTTACTCTGTAATCTTTGTTTTTTTGCAGATCTGTACCTTTCTTTTCTGCTTTTGTCTGTTGTGCCCTAGGGTTTCCGTAAGTTTAGGAAACCCTAGTATTATTGTACCTTTCTCGTCCTTTATATAAAAAACTTTTCCCATATGCATTTTATCATGGCTTCAGCATCTTTGATTGAAGAAATAGGTACTTTGAAGAAGAAAAATGTCTCCTCTTTCAACGAAGATTTCCATTTTTCTGAGAAAATGCTCAACTTCGTGAAAATCTTTACCAATTACACAAGCTCTTAGAAAGGAAGAGGCAGAAAAAACATCACTAAAAATGCGAGTGGGCCGAACTTTGCCAGCTGAACCGTCAACTTCAAGAGGAACGGGCCGATCTGCTCGAATCGGTATGTCATTTAACCACCGCTGCTGGTGATGCCCACTCTAAAACCAAGCGAGAAGATAGGTACCGCCTCCGCCTTCATGAGACCAAACGGGAGCTGTGGCGCATCCAACAAGTTTTAGCTACTGATAGGAGGATGATCGAAGATTTCTTAGCACTCTAAGAAATCGTCTCCGCAATAGTACGGAGTCGATTGTAGAGCGGTAAATTTTCCCGAGTTGTGTCTCTCGAGGATAGACATAATCGACAATAAGTGTTTTTAATTAATCTTTTGTTAATCTCAATTAAACTAATCTAATATAAGAAATCATTAATCATTGGTTTGGTTTTGAGTTGTAATCACTAAACTTGAATTGAAAAGAGAGCTTGACAAACATTGAGGCAAGGAGAAAGGAATTTAAAACCTGCTTGAAAATAACTAGACTTAATGACACAAATTAAACCTAGTTAACAACCTTAATTAGATTAAAACTATTAACTAAGAAATCTTGTAAATTTAAAAGTTAAAAAGGAGGGAAAGTGAAACTTAAATTCAAAAGAAGTCAAATGCATTTAATAGGTAAAAGTCAAATGTGTCAAAAAGGAAAGCTTCATAAATCTTTTAAAGGCTAAGAAAATGTCTAACCGAAAGAAGTAAAAAACTTCAACTAGAAAGCTTCAATGGAGTTTCTAAGCAAGAAGAGGAATAATCTAGAAACTGGAAGAGAATTTGAAAATGCCAAGAGAAACACAACAAGAACTACAAATTAACAACCAACACATAACAATAATAAACAACCAAGAACAACAACAATATGAAGGGGAAATATTACTACCAATTTTTACTCCAAACAAAAGCTTCAAATGTGGCTTACAATCTTCAAAGCACCAAGAGAAACTTCATAAAATAAAATTCACAAATGAAAGAGATGTCACCTTCTCCAACACTTATGAATAACAACTAACTAACTAATTAACTAAGCTAAATTAAACTAACTAACTAAGGATTATATCTAGGTTTTGGAATGGAATAGTGAAATAAGGCTTGGAAGAGATTGAATGGGGTTCAAAATAAGCCAAGGGAGGATAAGGTAGGTGAGGGAAAGTGCTAGATTTTTATATAAAAACGCAGGGGCAAAAACATCAAAACGGGTCAAAAATCTACGTGTCAGTCGATCCACTAAAAGCTGTCGATCGACTGCTATGCCCAAAAATTGAAAAACACACTGCCGATTAGTCGATTTCCACGAGGTTCGGTCGACCGACTGCAAGTCCAGTCGATCGACTGACAGGCAACTCTGGCTCATTTTCTCGTTTCCACTCTAAACGTCTGCTGGCTATTGCTCCTCGTTCGTGCTGTATTCCCTTGCTTGCTCATTCTAATCCGACTCGAACGGGATGTCCTGAGCGTGCACAAAACCGCTTTGGTCATCCTACGGCCATAAAGACAAAAACGAGTAGAAATAAACGAAAATCCAATGAAAACTGCACAAAAGTTACAAAAACCTAAAACTAACAAAATCGGCCAAACGACTCCTAATACCCATAAATGCAAGCAATACACATGCAAATGCGACATAAAAAGGTGACAAAAACAACGTACAAAAAGGTACAAATCAGAGGACCTCCTCGTCCCATCCTTAAGGCCTTTCTTATCAAGTTTTTTATTTTGATGTCAATCTTTGCTTTTTTTTGATTAAGCCGTGGGGTTTCGTTCCTTGTAGTTTCTCTGAATAATGCCAGAATTCTCTCCTTTTTGATACATTTTTGAATTTTCTTTTCTCATGTGTGTAATTGGATCAACTCTGTTTTCACAAAAGATGTCTTACATTTTATCAAATTTCTGAGAACTTGCCTCTGCCTAGTCAATCAGGTCAGGCATATTTGGAATTCTCACTCCTTGGAAATTTTTGGGGCCCATGCCCTAAATTGACAATCAGGTCAGGTTATTTTAGTGTATCCACCCTTAAGCTAATCGGGCCAATTGCTGACTGACAACCAGGTAAGGTTTATTAGGGTATCCGCCCTTTATCCAATCAGGGCTAATTTTTAATTGACAACCAGGTCAGGTTTTTAGGGTATCCACCCTTTAACCAATAAGGGCTAATTTTTTAACTGACAACCAGGTTAGGTTTTTTGGGGTATCCACCCTTTAGCCAATCAGGGCTAACAATCAGGTCAAGTCTTTAGGGTATCCATCATTTAGCCAATCAGGGATAATCTTTGGGGCTCGTGGCGTTAAATGACAACCATATCAGGTTTTTAGGGTATCCACCCTTTAACCAATCAGGGCTGATAATCAGGTTAGTTTTTTAGGGTATCCATCCTTTAGCAAATCAGGGCTAGTCTTTGGGGATCGTGCTCTTAACTGACAATCAGATTAGGTTTTTAGGGTATCCATCCTTTATCCAATCAGGGCTAATCTTTGGGGCTTGTACCCTTAACTGATAATCTTGTCAGGTTTTTAGGGTATCCACCCTTTAGCCAATCAAGGCTAATCTTTGGGGCTCGTGCCCTTAACTAACAATCAGGTTAGGTTTTTAGGGTACCCAACCATTAGCCGATTAGGGAAAATATTTGGGGCTCGTGCCCTTAACTGACAATCAGGTCAGGTTTTTAGGGTATCCACTCTTTAGTCAATCAGGGCTAATGTTTGGGGCTCATGCCCCTAACTGACAATCATGTCAGGTTTTTAGGGTATCCACCCTTTAGCCAATCTGGTCTAATCTTTAAGGCTCATGCCCTTAACTAAGAATCAGGTCAGGTTTTCAGGGTATCCACCCTTTGTCCAATAAAGGCTAATCTTTGGGGCTCGTGCCCTTAACTAACAATTAGGTCAGGTTTTTAGGGTATCCACCCTTTAGCCAATCAGGGCTAATCTTTGGGGCTCATGCCATTAACCGAAAATTAGGTCAGGTCATTCTGGAACACAAATCAAACTAATCACCACTTTTGTTTATAAATTTCTTGGTATATTAATTTCACACATAGTATTCTCGCAAATTCGCTACATTCCATGCCCGTTGCAATTTGACTCCGTCGATTTATTCAAGTTCGTAAGCTCCTCCTGCAAGAACCCTAGTGATCTTGTATTGCCCTTTCCATGCAGCATCAAATTTCCCCTTGGTCTTTCCCAAATTAGCTCTGCGGAGAACTAGATCTCCTATTCGAGATTTCCGCTTCACCACTGATTTATTATAAGATGCTCAAATCCGTCCCCTCATGTGTTCCATTTTTACAGAGGCTTGTTCCCTCCTCTCCTCTAGCAGATCCAATGCCTCCTGTCTCAATAGCTCATTCTGCTCTTCATTAAAATCCTCTATTCGATGAGTTTCCACACCGATCTCTACAGGGATCACGGAGTCCATACCGTACACCAAACTAGATGGTGTCTCTCCCATGCTCTCTTTAAGATTAGTTTGGTACGCCTACAGGGTCAAACTGAGCTCCTCTACCCACTTTCCGCCTGACCATTCTAGACGCGCTTTAATTCTTTGCACCAAAACGCGATTAGTCACCTCGATCTGGCCATTCGCCTGGGGTGATATACAAATGTGAAATGCTTCTCTATCTGCATCATTGTACACCATGCCTGGATTCGAGCTCCCATAAACTGCGTGCCATTATCTGACACTAGGATCCTTGGGATACTGAATCGACACACCACATTGTTCCACAAAAAATGCATTACTACCTCCTCCGTGATTTTTGCTATGGCCTCGGCCTCTATCCATTTACTAAAATAGTCTATAGCCACTATTAAGAATTTCCATTGGCCTGGAGCTATAGGGAATAGCCCGACCAGATCTATCCCCCATTTTGCAAAGTGATAGGGAGAGCTCATTGTCATCAGCTCCTCCGCGGGTCGATGTATGAGGGGAGAGTGTTTCTGACACTTATCACACTTCTTCACAAAGTCCTCTGTGTCCTGCCTTAATTGTGGCCAAAAGTAACCAGCTCTCATTATCTTGCTCGAGAATTTCCTAGCACCCATGTGATTACTACAACACCCCTCGTGGACTACTTTGAGAACGTGGGAACCCTCCCCCGGGCTTAAGCATCGTAGGAGAAGTTATCAAAAACCTCCCCTAAACAACTCTCCCTTGATTAAACAGAACCTAGACGACCTGATCCACACTACACTACCTCTCTCTTATCATCAGATAGCTCTCCTTTGTCCAAGTATATCTTGATCGGGGAGCACCAATCTTCTCCTTCCTCTTCCATTGCATTTACTTCCCCTTCACCAAATTCCCGATGCACCATTAACAAGGTAATCACTCTTTCCTGACAATCAGTTGCCGAGCTAGCCGCCTTAAACAAGTAACCCGTTCGGCTATTTTCTTTCCTAGCAATTTATAGTACATTTAAAGCGTTCATAGTTTTGGCCAACTCATGGAACCGAGCTAGGTATTTTTGCATATGCTCTTCTCTTGTGTCAAACTCGCCATTTATTTGTTTGTAGACCAACTGGGAATCCACCTGTGCACATATACGCTCTTCCCCGAGCTCCTTTTCCATCTGTATTCCTCTTAATAGAACCTCATACTCCGCCCCATTGTTGGACAAGCAATAATTCATTCGCACCGCATACTCTGTATTTATGCCTTCTGGGTCTATCAGTACTATTCTTGCACCGTAACCCAAGTTTAATACTGAGCCATCGGTATATATCGTCCATTTCTTTTCTTCTTCGGGAGAGCTGGTCATTTCTTGCATGAAGTCAGATAATGCCTGGGATTTGATCACTGTTCGTACCTCGAAGTTGATGTCGAATTCGCTAAGCTCAATAATCCACTTCACCAAAATGTCCTGAGACCTCTTGTTTTCTCGTTATTTCCTTCAAGGGCAAATTAATTCTGACTATTATTTCATGCAAGAGAAAATAGGGCCGAAGCTTGCAATCTATCCCAACTAGAGCAAACATAGCCCATTCTATTTCCACATATCAGAGCTCAGCATCATGCAATACCTTACTCCAATAGTATAGCAGCTTATGTATCCTGCCCTCCTCTCTGAGCAAAACTGTGCTCACTGCTTGCTTACCTACCGACATGTATAGGATCAATGGCTCGCCCACCACTGGCTTAGTGAGCAGTGACATACTGACCAAATGCTCTTTCAATTTTTGGAATGCTACTTTTCATTCCTCATCGCACTGAAATCGGGTTCTCTTTCTCAAGGCTCGAAAGAATGGTAGACTCTTCTCTGCCAAGCGGGAGACAAACCTATTCAAGGCAGCTATCCTACATGCCAAGCACTGCATTTCTTTGACATTCCGCAGAGGCTGCATATCCATAATGGCCTTGGTCTTTTCCGGGTTAGCTACTATTCCTTCTTCCGTGACCATGTACCCTAGTAATTTTCCAGCTCGTACCCCAAACGCACATTTCTTAGGGTTGAGATTTATTCTGTACCTTATCAGTGTATTAAAAGCTTCTCTCAGGTTATCCACATATGGGGTTTCTCTAGTGCTCCTAAATAGCATGTCATCCACATACACCTCCATGTTTTGGCCGAGCTGAGCTTTAAACATCTTGTCAACCAATCGTTGATACGTAGCTCCCGCGCTTTTAAGTCCAAAGGGCATGACTATGTAACAGTATGTCCTCTTTGGGATTATAAAACTAACCCGCTTCCAGTCCTCCTCAGCCAGCCTGATTTTATGGTACCTCTGAGAGGCATCCATCATGCTGAGCAATTCGCAGCCTGAGGTAGAATCCACAAGCTGATCTATCCTCAAAAATGGGTAATGATCTTTGGGGCAGGCACGATTAAGGTCTCTGAATTCGATAAACATCCGCCAATCCTCTTCTGTTTTTTGGCACCAAAATTGCATTGGAAAGCCATTCTGGAAACTGTATATTCTAGATGTTTTTATCTCGCAATAACTTTTCTACCTCTGCTTCGATAATAGCCTCCTTCTCAGGACCAAAGTTGCGATTCCTTTGTTTCACCGGCTTTGCTGTGGGATTGATGTTAAGGTGGTGCTCAGCTACTCCTGGGTCAATGCCTACCAAATCTTGGGGAGACCAGGCAAAGATGTATGTGTTATCCCTCCAGAACTTCACCAAATCTTCCAAAACTTCCGGGCTCAATGTTGTTCCTACCCATAAGACTCGACTATCATCCCCTGGGATCAACTTTACTGTCACAAGGCTTTCGTTCTACCTAGCCAGCTCCGGCCCTGCTGTCACTGTTCTGGCCCTTTTGGGCCTTCTCTCTTCATTTCGCCTAATGCTCTCCACATACGATCTACGCGACGCGTACTGGTTGCCTCGGAATTCACCAACTCCGTCCCTGGAAGGGAAATTCAACTTCATATGATATACTGAGATTACCGCCTAGAGTTGACTCAAGGATGGTCTTCCTAGCATAGCATTATACAAGGACAGGGCGTCTACCACTAGGAAGCGTACAAACCTGGTTTTCCCGAACGAGTCCTCCCCCAGCAAAACTAGGAGGTTTACTGCTCTCATTGGCCGTAGAGATCCCTATCAAAACCGCCCAATGAGGTCGCGACCTCCTACATCTCCAAATCCAAGTTCAACTTCTTAAAGCAATCATAAAACAGAATGTCCGCGGAACTACCCGTATCTACAAAGACTCTTCGCACATTGTAGTTAGCAATGGTAGCAGTTATCACCAAAGCATCTATATGAGGTGCTAGAATACTATTCTCGTCCTTTGATCCAAAGCAGATATTTGGCTTTGGAGTCAACTGTCCTACCTCACTCGTCTTCCTTAACAGATCTCTCGCAGCTCGTATATAATTATTCTGGGCACGTTGCAATTGCTCGTCCCATTCTCCTCCTGTGATCATTTGAATCTTTCCCCTTATCTCTTGGGACTGGTTTTACCTTTCTCCCGCTACCACGACCGCCATCTTGCTCACGCCTAGTCCCCTGACTTTGGTTCCTTCTAAAAGGGTCAGACCTAGACTCCTCTCTTCTTGCATGGACAAACTCTTTAAGTTTCCCTGCCTGTACCATCCACTCCAGTACATCCTTCAGATACGTGCACTGATTTGTGTCATGACCATACTCGTTATGGCACCTACAGAATTTATTGGACTTCTCCTTGAGTGGTATCTGGGTGTATGTTCTTGGCCACTTGAGATCAGGATGTCGCTCAATAGCCTAGAGAACCTCCCCCTATGGCTAGGCCAGGGGTGTATACCGATCAAACCTAGGGCGTCCTCCCCCCAGATCTATCCTAGTCTTCTTGGTCTGAGCCTTGTCTTCTTGGCCAGCTTGTTCTCGCTTTCTATATCCATCTTTTAATTTCAGGGCTTCCTCCAGATGAATATACTTTTCTGCTATTTCTAAGAGCTCTCCAAACATCTGCGCTGGTTTGACCACTAGCGACTTGAAGAACTCCCCCTTCCTGAGCCCCTGAGCCAGAGCATTAATCAGGAGTTCTTCGGATGCTGATGGTACCTCCAACTTGGCATCCGTTAAATGTTTTATATATCCACGTAGACCTTGTCTATCTCTCTGCTTCAAACTGAACAACGCTAATGACATTTTCTTGTACTTCCTGCAACTGGTGAATTGGTGCAGAAATGCAGAGCTAAATTCGTCAAAGTTGCTTATGGATCGGGGTGGTGGGTGGTGGTGGTGGTGTGTGTGTGTGTGGACAACGGGATAAACCAAAGTTGAGCTGATTTATAGAAAGTAGTAGGGAAGACTCGACACATCATAGCATCAAAGAACTTATGCAAGGTAGCCGCATTCTCAAATCGACATAGGTGATCTCACAGATCTGTTTTTCCATTATACTCAAAGCCCATAGATTGGTAAGAAGCCGAGAGATCGTCCTTCATGACAGTGTTCATGAACGGAGTGCTTCGTTACGTTTGTCCCACGACCGTGCCTGCCATCTTTTTCTTGACTTCCCTGACCTCTCTTCATAAATTCTGCATCTGCTCAGTGAGGTCTGGGTTAGTCTTGCTTGAAGTGTCACTGTTTGAGCCAAAAGAGCTCTCCACTTCCTCCCGAGTTGAGGTTCTAGCCATGCGCTGGGTCCGAGCTGGCTCCAGCTCTGGTGGTTGCATTACTTTAGAAAGGGGTGGTGAGAACTCTACGAATTTCTTTTCTACGACTGCCTCCAACGCTCTACTAATGAGGTCTGATATTTGGTGTAGAAAAGAGTCATTCAACAATCTGCCCTCAGCATGTGAAGTTTCTCCTTGAGGGGGTTGTGGTGTGCTTCACCTAGCTGTTGCTGATGGCCCTGCCACCTCCGGCACCCCCGTCGGTGTAGCAAAACTTGGTGTACCACCGAGCTCCGCCACGAGATTTTAGCTTGAGCCCATATGATTCCGTGATTTTATCTCTCATCTTAACTTGGTTACAATGTTCCCACAGACGACGCAAAATTTCTCGCCAATAAAATATTGAACCCAAGATCACTTGCTCTTCCCTTTGAAATTGACCTAACCTGTTACACAAAGCCAAGTTAGAAAGGACCACCGGGGAATTCCGGTGGAATCCTCTCTGATGCTTGAGTCAGTAAGCGATTTATCTCGGAATTAGAAATGTGAATGTTCAGAATGTCATACCTCTACCTGCTTTTGGTCTAAGATATTTATAACTTCAACTAGGTGGGGACCTTTCCGAGATCTAAAAAATAAACCCGCAAATATTGGGTCGTTATTTCGGACGACCTAACCAGGCTATACTCTTTTGGATGACCAGAGCTTGAGCTTGGTAATTTACTTTTTCCGCATTCCTGACCTGATCATGGCAAGATCATGTCTAAGGCTTGAGATCAAGTCAGGCCAAGTTTTTCCAAGTTGTGAGCTCATCTCATTCTGTTTTCCCCTAACAGCTATAGGCTTAGCTCATGCCGACCTGTTCTTCTTGAGTTGTATCATGGAGATCACATAAGGTCAGGACATACCCCACCGGGCTAAGAGTCCATCTCTCTTCACATATAAATGGCTTAGCTCATCCCAACCTATGCTAGTTTCTTGGGGCTCCCAATCTCCTCAGGTCAGACACATTATAGGTCGTACCGCCATACATTTCGCAAGGAGTTGTGTCATTCAATTTACCAAATACATATTGTGATGTCAAAAATGTTTTAAGATCTCTTCCTTTTTTGCCCTCCGATTGCAAAACCTTTAATTTCAAAGCAGTACAATTATTGATCTCGAAGTTCGCCTGTAACAACGAAAAAAACAATAATAATAATAATGATAATAATAACTATGATAATAATAATAATAATAAGGTGAAAATGAAAAAAATATGAAATAACATAACATCTTGCCATATTAATATCTTGGTAGAGTCTGGTACAAATTTCCACTCCTCATACCAAAATTGAAACATTTTCTCGAGCAAGTTTTCCGAGATAAGTATTCAATTTCATTTGATGACTCATTTTAGTTTTTCCTGTAATGCTGTTGAAATCAAGTGGTTGTTTTTTGCCACCAACACTACTCTTGGCAATCGCTTTACACCGTGTGGACTGTCTAGTCTTCCTCGACGTAGTGGGTGGAGGAGAAGTTGAGCGACACCTCACGGGAGAAGCCATTTGCCTGTGTAAAGAGAAAAGCAAAAAACAAATAAATAAGAGTTAAACTACAATCCCAGAAAAATAAAATAAAAAATTATATTTCTATCCAATTATTAATTAACACATTAAATTCATATGTTGGTTTATTTTTGATATTAAACTTTTCATAATATATTATTGTGCTTCGAAATTAGAAATTTTAAAGAATACTTAACTTAAAATTATATTATAATGTTCTCCCATATGCCCTCGTCATGATCATGGCGATTGACATGTACATTGTCTAATACATTTTCTTCAATATTCGACATGCGTGTTGTGAAAGAGAGAGTCTCGGAGTTATCAAGTGTTGGGTCTTCATTTTCATGAGTATCATCCATGCTTCTATCATGCTTGAGGACCACCGACAATCTTGTATCACACGGATCATTGATATAAAACACTTGTTTAGCTTGACATGCCATGATGAAAGGCTCGTCCGTATGAGCTTCCTTATGAAGATCTACCAACGTAGATCCCATTTCATTGATTTGCACACCTGTGTAAATATCAACCCACTTGCACTTAAAAACAGGTACTCGAAACTCAACATAATCAACCTCCCAAATTTCTTCAATGAATCCAAAGTAATTTCTAGATGCTTTAATAGGATTTTTATCCTTTGAACTAGAAAAGTGCATTGCCTCGGCTTCAAGAGTGACCCAACTATTTTGATAGCAACTCTTGTCATCTTGCGACTTTTGTAGAAGGAGAAATTATTTATACCGTATCCACACCACGTAATGACATCTTTCTTAGGCCTATGTGCTAGTCGATTTAACGTTTCTGAGGCAGTTTCTGAAGCAATAATTTATATTTTAAACCAACTTATGAAAGTTTTATTATGCTCATTTAATACCTCTTTTTCCTTCATTCGGGGATTATTTGTCTTCAGATTTTCTTTATGATCAGCAAGGTAAGGGAGAACCTCCTTAGTGTTATTCAATATGTACAAATGCACTTGAAGCACTTTCTCAAAACTCTTGGTATGAATTTCACCACCCCGTGTACCCTTACCTCCATATCTTCCATCGTGACGAGACTTAGGAAGCCCCACAGCTTCTACTTATCCCATGTAGTCCGTACAAAACTTGATAGCTTCCTCAATGATGTATCTTTCGACAATAGAATCCTCTAGATGAGATGGATTTTTTGTGAACCCTTTTAAAATCTTTATATGCGCTCGACAGAGTACACCCACCTCATATAAACTTGACCACACTCTAATATCGTTCATTAAATGAACAATTAAGTGAACCATTATGTCAAAAAATGAAGGAGGGAAATGCATCTCTAATTGGAATAATATAACAACAACTTCCTTTTCCCACTCATCTAGCTTCAAAGGTCAACTACTTTCGTGAAGATATCATTGAAGAAATAAGACAAGTGAATTGTAGCATGTCTTACCTTATTTGGCATGTACAGCCACCGCTAGGAGTTGTTGGATCAAGAAATGACAATTGTGATACTTTAAGCCGATCAATTTAAGTTCCTGCATTGAAAAACAAGACTCTTGATATTTGAATAGTATCCTTGTGGCACTTTCACGCCTCGTAGAGACTCACAAAACTTTTTTTTCTCTTCTCTTGACAAAGTATGAAATGCCGGGGGCAAATATGTTTTGTTTCCAGATGATATAGGGTGCAAGTCTGGACGTATACCCATATGATCTAAATCTTGTCGAGTCTTCACATTATCATTCGTCTTGCCCTTAATGCTGAGAAGTGTGCTGATTAAACTATCACACACATTTTTCTCCACGTGCATAATATCTATATAGTGTCTCACACCCAGATGGCGCCAATATGGAAGATCGAAGAAAATTGACCACTTTTCCAAATGTTTTTCTCACTATCCCTCTTTTGGGTCTTTCCGAAGATAGTATTAATGTCCTTCACCCAATCATAAACTTGCTGACCATTTAGTGGTGTTGGCCCAAATCCTTCCTCGACACTTCCATCAAAAGATTTTTTCAATCTACGATATGGGTGATCATATCGGAGCCACCGCATAGAACAAGTGTAAATAGTCTTTCCCACATGTTTGAGTTGTAGATAGCTTGTTTCATCTACACGTATAGGACATGCGAGATGGCCCTTGTTATTATACCCGCTCAAGTTTTCATATGCTGGAAAATCATTAATTGTACAAAATAAGAGAGCACACAACTTGAATGTCTGCCTTCGGTACCCATCAAACATGTATATACCTTCCTCCTATAACTTTTTCAAGTCTTCAATCAAGGGTTGTAGATAAACATCTATGTCATATTCGGGCTGTTTTGGTCCCGATATCATCATAGAAAGCAAAATAAACTTTTGTTTCATACACAACCATGAAGGTAGATTGTAAATAACAAGCAACACGGGCCATGAACTATGTTGAATACTCAAATTACCATACGGATTCATCCCATTTGTAGCAAGTTCAAGCCGAAGGTTTCTTGATTCGCTTCCAAAATTTGGAAACAAATGACCAATTTTCTTCCACTGAGAAGAATCTTCTGTATATCGCAACTTGCCATCGCATTTTATCCAATCTGCATGCCATGTAAGGTTCTTTGCATCTTTTGCATTAGCAAACAAACATTTAAACCTAGGAATGATCGGAAGATACCATACCGCTTTCACTAGGGAACGTCGGTTTGTGCTGTCGTTGCTACTACATTCACCCAACCTCTCTTTGCATCGTGATAACCCACACCTAGGGCACTTATCTGATGACTCGTACTCTTTTCTATATAATATGCAATTATTACGACACACGTGTATATTCTTGTACTCCAAACCCATCAGACATAATATTTTCTTTACCCCGTAGTGGCGGCTTGGCAAAGTGTTATCTACTGGAAACATTATCTTCAACTGCTCAAGCAATTTAGTGAAACCTTTGTCACTCATTGACTAGTGTTAACGTTGGTGACAAGCGTGTGAGGTTTTTACACAAAGGGAACAAAGCCTTCACTGAATCACTCTTCAAAATATCATGCACATGTGCTTCCTGAAAGGATTATTGACCAACATCACGTATCATGTCCTCAAGTTTGTCCTCATCTTGAAATCGATCATTAACATCTCCACGAGTGTGCTGGCCTTAAGATTGCTCAGTCGTCTCAAGTGGAATATCGAACACTTCGCCATGCCATGTCCACACCGTATAATTCTTGATTATTCCATCACAAAGAAGATGTTCCTTGATTGTATTGGCTTCATGTTGTCTCCTATTCAAACAGTTGATATAAGGACACAAAAGATTATCACTAGGTTCTAATTGATTCACTTTAGCAAGTTTTTATAAAAAAAAATCCACTCCATCTTCATATAACTTGCTTACGTGACTTGCATTCATCCAACTCCGTTCCATCTCTTATACCAGACCGAAGAGCTAAATACAAAGGAGGATAATATTTTTTTTAATATGTCTCTTTTCACCTTGGACTATAGAGCTGGAGTCCTGCGCATCAAGACAATTTAGATTCTAGTCAGATCGACTAGTTTGAGGTTGAAAAGTGCAGAATCCGCACAATTTATATCAACCTAATAACCTAATTACAAGCTAATAACCTAGTTACTAGCTGATCTTATTGTAAAATACTATAATAAGGAACCAACGGTAACCAGGTGTTTTAAAGTTTACTTAGATGGCTTCCCATGCTTTATCCTTCCTCATCATTTGTTAGCATTCTGCTGAGTATGCCCAGTGCTCGATTGATGTCGTTTGTGAAAGAGCCTAAGTTCTTTAAGAATGGGTTGGTGATGCTGGTTATGTTAAGCATTGGTGTGTTTTGACGTGCTCCATCTTTTGCTGGGACGGATAGAGAGTTTTGTGGTGTTTTCTTCAAGTAATGACAATGGTTTACTCTTATCATGAAGTTTAGTATGATTTCAGTTATTTATGTGGTTTTGTTACTTGAGCACTTTTATCATGTTTTTTGCTGTATCTGACTGAGTATTGGTTTAATGAATGCTGTTTTTATGAACAACCTTTGACATAAATTCCAATTGAACTACTTTGGACTTTTTACCATCAAAATCCATTATTCTTGGCTTCTTTTATGTAGAACTAGAAGATATACCTTTACTGTAACTTCACAAAACATATTTTCAATGGTGTTTCTTGGTGTGACATTTTCGAATCTTGAAATTTGGTATAACAAGTACTCTTCTCTCTCTCTCTCTCTCTCTCTCCCTCTCTCTCTCTCTCTATGTGTGTGTGTGTGTGTGTGTACATTAATTCTACGTTCTTCTAAAAAAATGATTTGATGATTATGCTTAGTTTCTTGTTTACAAGTAGAAACTTCTATAAAAGGTTCTTAAATCTAAAATGTTTAATATTTGAATTAATAGGCTGTGCCTAGATTTCTTGATATATATAATTTTGATTAATCATTTGTTATATATTATTTATGAAATTAATGCACTATCTTATGCAATTTTAACTTTGTAAGTCGTTTACTGTATTCAGGTGGTGTGGCTTAAGGTTGAGTTGTGCAGGCTCTTGAGGACAAAAGATCTTCTGAGCTTAGGTGATCTTATTCATGATTTTTGTACAGTTAACAATTTATTTTGAATGATTCTCATTTCACATGTTACCGAAAGTATTATTTTTATTGCTATAGTTGTGAGGTCTATAATGTTAGTTACACTCATAACTGATGTAGTTTTTGTTTGTTTCACCTAGAAAGTATAACAATGCCTGAAACCTGCGCTTTTACCCAGACCCGCACACACAAACTCGTCAGAAAAGTACCACCAGAGGTTTTCCGGTGGAAACCTCTCTGATGCTTAAGTCAGAAAGAGTGTGGAGTGTTTTAGTGAGCAAGAAAAGGAATGCACCAAGAACGACATACCTTTCTCAGCCTCAAGGCTGAGACATTTATAGTTTTCCTCAGTGGGGACCCCTTTCGGGATCTCGAAAATAAAGGCCGCGAATCAAGAGCCGTTAAGAAACCAATTCTGACAAGTGGTCCCACTTGTCCCCTAAGAAGAGGTCAGGGTACTAGGTCTGCCCTGATTCTGCTCTCCCTCTCTCTCTCTTGTAAGTCAGGATATTCGAGCCTGCCTTGATCCCGTTCTATAAGGATTATTTTTTGAAGAATTCACACCAGGTCAGGATAATTCCTGAGCCGTAGCGATCCTCTTTTCAATATCTATGATCTATTTTTGAGAAGACCAGACCTTCTCAAGGATTGAGCTGGCCTAACTTCCTGTCCTTTAATTGTCATAGTTCAGGTCTACCCCAATCCAGGTCTGACTTATTTATGCCATATCAACTCCTCCCCCCGAAATAGTTGGGGTAGAGCTGTAAAACTCCATAGCCTTTTGGAATAAATAAGGTCCCACATGCTTTTCTTGTTTCTCGTACTCGCATGAATCCCTAAAAATCCGCCTGATGATCAGGCCTAATCATTGGCATTAGTGGTGTCGGCCCACATCCCGAAACGGTTGCCATACCCACACGTCTTTCCAAGTACTGTACCTCTGACAAGTCAGCGGCGTGTGACCTACCCTATGACGGTTGGCGTTCCAGCTCACCGCCTAGGGTACTGTTCACCTGTCCGCATTAAATGCGGGGATTCCATCAAATCCCGCTTTTTCCTCATTTTTTGTTTTTTGAATTTATCTCTTTTACTTATATTCCCGCTATACTCTCTCTCCCTTTCACTTTCGCATTTTCACTTCTGCAAAACTCTTGAGTTTTTCTTTCTCTCTCTAGCACTCCAGCAAGTTTCAGATTCATTTTTTTTCGGTTACCCTCATAAACCAGGTACTTTCTTAGTCCCTCTCTTTTTAATTTTCCGATAATGTCATCTTCCTCTCCTTCTTCCGACACTCCCCCTGTTCCTTCTCCTTCTCCGATGGAGGTTACCTCCTCATCTCCGCCGTCTTCTCATTCGGCGGCCGCGACGGCCGCCACTTCCTTCTTCCGGTTCTCTAGAATATCCGCCTCCGATTCCAGATCACCCAAAAATCACCTCTATCCTCAGTGATAGGATCATCGAGGAACTTCGCCATAAATATAAATTTTCTTAACCCTTTGACCCTTACAGCCCTCCGACGGGTATTCTGGCGTGCCAAGCGCCGACCGGTTGGTTGGCTTTCTACACCGATCAATTCCAGGCGAGCTTGCACCTCCCCGCGAACCCACTGATGCTAGAAATCACCGCCATATATAAAATTCCCATTTTCCAATTTCCCCCAATACTTATAGAATTATAGTATGCTATAACTTGGCCATGCGGTACGCTGGTCTGGATCCTATGGCTCAGACTTTTTACCAGCTCTACCAGGCTAAAAGCTTACCTCCTGGCTGCTTCTATCTCAGTGCCAGACCAGGAGTTCACTTCTTACATGGGAATACTTCCTCCAACAAGGCTTGGAGAAAGAAATTCTTCTTTGTCTACTGTGACGGAGATTGGGGTATTGACCCTAAGCCCATCGAGAAGCTACCTTCATATCCTCACTTATCCGCTGCAGACAGGTCTCCCCGTTTGCAAAAAATCATCTCCACCCTCAATGAGAATCCTCTTCACATAACTGACCTCCTCTTACCTCATGTTTTGGATTCTTTAATGAGCGGTTAGAAATGGGTCCTTTAACCCGGGAGATCGGTAAAATTCTTTTTATCCTGGTCTGTCTTTTTGCACATTATTTTTCATATCTCACCATTTATTCTTTTCCTTTTACATCAAGTATGATGCGCCAAATGATCGCGACTCCCAAAAATGGACAGAGGATACCCCAGGGCCGGGGGTTCAGGAAGCAGGTCCCTCCTCCTCTTGCCAAGTCCAGGGCTCCCTTCCTCCACACGTGCCGAGCTCCAGCCCTTCCAGGCTGCTTCCTTGCCCTGTGACAACAAGGAGCCCTACCTCCAAATCTGAGGAGGACGTGATCCCTCTGGCCAAGAGGCCTCGCATAACTCAGGGCAGTCGTGGCCCAACAGCCCTTGCTCAAATCACACGCAGCACCCCCCTCAAATTAATTCGGTTCTCAACTGCTCATGAGAGGTGGATCTCAAGTATATGCGTAGGCAATGCCTACCGGCGGACCATCAAGACCTGGAGAAGATGAATAACCACGATCTCTTGGAGTCCTCGTGCCAGGATGAAGCGCGAGTAAAATTTCTTTCCTTCTCTTTTCCCTTTTTACATCACTTGTCTAAGTATTAACCCTCTTTCTTATAATCAGGCTCTTTCCAAGAGGGCTATCTTGGCTACTCGAGCTACCGGATCCATGATCCAGTTTGACGTGATTAAATAAAATAAGAAGCTTCGCGTGAAGGAGGAGCGCTTCAAGGCTTTGGCTAAGGAGCGAGGAGTCGAGCTGAAGAAGCAGAGGGGTGAGCTAAAAGAGATGAAGGATGAGCTAGCCGAGGTGAAGAAAGCCCAGGCGAAGGTAGTGGAGATGGCCCATTCTAAGGCGAGGGATGAGGCTCTAGCTGAGGCAAGGAGCTTAGTCGATGAAAACCTGGCGAAGGCCAGAGAAGGATGGAAGACCGAGTTTCTAAACTCGGAAGAGGGTTTGAAACTGGTCCAACTCGCCAGGGAGGAGACCCGGCAAGCCTTCCTAGAGTCCAAGGAGCTTTATACGCTGCTCATTCTAGAGGCCATAGGCTATTATCATTTTGGCCTAGACTAGCAAGCCAAGTGGGCCTCAGAGCATCCCGGGGCTCCCTTTGACCGAAAACTGCCTCTAGAGACTCCTCCTGAGCCCACCTCATTTACTTATGCTCCGGAGCAAGACCTCCTTCATACTGCCGGTCCTGCTGAGTTTGCTGGACACATCCTTGCTCTTTTTTATTCTCCTGTGCCAGAGCAGTCTCATCCAGACCAGGCTCTTGCCTTGACCCTTCCTGCCTCTTCTCCTTCCCCAACCTTCGCAGGTCTGGGTGAGCTGCCCGATGGGGCTTCACCGGGTGCCTTAGCTTAGGATTCCGTGGAGCAATTAGCTGAGGAGCTGGATGCTGAGACTTAGGCTTAGGGCGGCTCTCTTTTGTTTTCCTTTTTGATCAGACCTGATGTTTGCCTGTGTGGCTGGTCTATTTTTATCTTATTCTGAATTTGTACGTTGAACAATTTTAATGGTAATAAATGCTCTTTTCTCGTGTAATGACTCTTGGGATTCTAGGGTTTCCCGATTTTCCGAAAACCCTAGTACTTTTTATTCCTTGGCACGTGCCTTCATTTCCTTTATATATGTGCATGTATGATTTATTTTTCTTCAATTTCAGCAATGACTTCTTCTTCCTTACTGGAAGAGCTTGACTATGTGAAACGAAAGAACATCTCTCTGTTCGTCGAAAATTTAAAGCTTTCCTACAAACTAACTGTGCTCCGAGAGAAAATTAGCTATCTATATCGACTCTTGGAGAGGAAGAGAAAGAAGAAGCGCCATTACAAGCGAGAGTGGGCCGAGCTGCGTCAACTGAATCGTCAGTGGTAAGAGGAGAAGGCCGACTTGATTGAGTCGGTGAACCGGTTGACTATTGCCACCGGTGAAGCTCGTGCTATATCTGAGCGAGCCGATAAGTACCGCCAGCGCTACCACGAAACTGTGCGTGAGCTGTGGCGTGTCCGTCGTGTTTTGGCCTCTGATCGGAAGGCCTCTTTCTTTCATGGCTAAATGTTTCTGGGATTTTGTTGAATTTTCTATTCTTCTGTTTTATTTCCTGCATTGTAATCAAGTTTGCCAGCCTTCGTAGAAGGCGTGTGCAATTTCTTTTGTATTTGCCAGAATTTTATGATAAATTCAAGAGTATTTTCTTTGAAAATTTTAATGGATTTTTGTTTATTTTTTCAATCAAATCAAGCGAATTAGGATTTTCAAGCTTAGCCAGTTCTGGCTTTTGAACTTACCTTCAGGTCTTGAGGATTGAGGCATCCGCCTCTAGCAAGACCTGGCTTAAATCGAGTCGAGCATTTTTATATGCTTTAAGCCATTCTTGGCTTGGGTTGATAGCTAGGTCAGGTGCTTTCACGAGTATCCGGCCTCAAACTAACAATCAGGTCTTGTCAGGAAAATGGGGCATCCGCCCTTAGCCAATCTTGGCTTAAACTGACAATCAGGTCAGGAAAATGGGGCATCCGCCCTTAGCCAATCCTGKCTTAAACTRACAATCAKKTCAGGAAAATGGGGCATCCGCCCTTAGCCAATCCTGGATTAAACTGACAATCAAGTCAGGAAAACGGGGCATCCGCCCTTAGCCAATCCTGGCTTAAACTGATAATCAGGTCAAGAAAATGGGGCATCCGCACTTAGCCAATCCTGGCTTAAACTGACAATCAGGTCAAGAAAATGGGGCATCCGCCCTTAGCCAATCCTGGCTTAAACTAACAATCAGGTCAGGAAAATTGGGCATCCGCCCTTATCCAATCCTGGCTTTTATAGAGACCCATCAGCTGGAAGAAAAAATAAACATGCGATATCATTATATAAATAAACTTCGTAAAATCTTATTACATATAAAATTTATGCAAATTCAAGATATTCCATGCTAAGGGTATCTCGGCCCCGTCTAATTCCCCCAACTTGTAAGCGCCACCCGCCAAGACCTTTGTGACCCGAAATGGTCCCTGCCACGTAGCATCAAGTTTTCCCTTGGCTTTTCCCAGATCAGCCCTTCTAAGGACTAGGTTTCCCATCTGGAAATACCTCTTCTGGACTGTTTTGTTGTAAGCTGCCCGGATTCGTCCCCGCACATGCTCCATCCTAACTGCTGCCTGATCTCTCTTTTCTTCGATTAAATCCAATGCGTCGCGCACCAATGCGTCATTTTGGTTTTCATCAAAGTTCTGTACTCAGTGGGTTTCAAGGATGATCTCTGTGGGGATGACGACATCCATGCCATAAACCGAACTGAAGGGGGTTTCACCCGTGCTTTCCTTAGGACTGGTGCGGTAAGCCCAGAGTATTGCACTTAGCTTTTACACCCATTTACCTCCAGATTTCTCTAAGGGCGACTTGAGTCCATGGACAAGGATGCGATTAGTCACCTCGACCTGTCCATTTGCCTGCGGGTGGTAAACAGTTGTGAAGTGCTGCTGGATTTTCATTTTGGCGCACCAAGCTCTAATTTTGTCCCCCATGAACTGGGTACCATTATCTGAGATCATCACCCTTGGAACGCCAAATTGGCATACGATATTTCTCCAGATGAAGCCCATCACTGCCTCTTCCGTGATTTTAGCCAGGACTTCAGCCTCAACCCACTTGCTAAAGTAGTCGATGGCCATGATCAAGAACCTCTTCTAGGCTGGAGCCATTGGGAATGGGCCGACCAGGTCTATCCCCCACTTTGCAAAGGGACAGGGAGAGCTCATTGTCATGACCTCTTCCACTGGTTGATGAGTCAAGGGTGACATTTTCTGACATTTTCACACTTCTTAACAAAGTTCTCAACCTCTTAACTCAGCGATGGCCAGAAGTAGCCAACTCGCATTGTTTTACTGGCCCGGGCTCTTGCTCCCATGTGCTTGCCAAAAAAGCCTTCATGGACTTCTTTGAGGACCTGGGTGCCCTCCTCTGAGCTCAGACATCACAATAGAGGCCGTCTAAATCCTCGTCGAAACAATGTCCCCTTGATCGGGCAGAATCGAGTAGACCTGGTTCTCACCTTTGCTCCTTCCCTCTTATCCTCCGGCAGCTCTCCCTTTTCCAGGTATGCCTGAATAGGAGAGCGCCATTCCTCTCTCTCATTCACCGCACATACCTGCTCTGTTCCAAATTCATTGTCTGCCATCAATAAAGTGAATACCCTTTCCTGGCAATCCAAGGCTGAGTTGGCTACCCTAGCCAAATAGTCTGCTCTCCCATTTTCCTCTCTAGGAATTTGGAGGACAGTCAGAGCCCTCATCCCCTTGGCTAGTTCTCTAAACCGGTCCAGGTACTTCTGCATGCTTTCATCTCTAGTATCAAAATCTCCACTTATCTATATACATACAAGCTGTGAGTCAACCTTCGCGCACACCTGTTCTGCCCCTAAATCCTTCGCCATTTTCACTCCTCGCAGAAGGGCCTCATATTCAGCTGCGTTATTAGACAGAGCATAGTTCATTCGCACTACGTACTCAGTAGCCACACCTACTGGGTCGATCAATACTATTCCTGCACCGCAGCCCTGACTTCCTACCGAGCCGTCCGTAAAAATTATGCATTATTTTTTGTCCTCGGGAGAGCTGGTCATTTCCTGCATGAATTCATCTAGTGCCTCAAAGGTTATGTCGAACTCAATGATCTCAATTATCCACTTGACCATTCGCCCTGACGCCTCTGGTTTATCCATGATCACTTTCAACGGTAGGTTGGTTCGCACGATTATGCTATGTGAAAGGAAATAAGGTCGCAACTTACGTGTTGTGCCAACCAGAGCTAACATTGCTCATCCTACTTCCACATACCGAATTTCAGCATCGTGAAGTACTTAGCTCCAGTAATACACCGACCTCTGTACCTTACCTTCCTCTCTGAGCAGGACAGAGCTGACAGCCTGCTGTCCGACAGATAAGTATAGAATTAAAGGTTCTCCTTGAATTGGCTTTGTGAGCAAGGACATCCCCGCCAAGAATGCTTCTTCTCATTCATCACTCCACTGGAATCTAGCCTTTTTGCGTAAAGCTTGAAAAAATGGTAAGCTCTTCTCATCTAAGCGTGAAACGAATCTGCTCAAAGCGTTGATTCGGCCTGCCAAGCACTGCATTTCTTTGACGTTCCTTGGCGCATGCATTTCCATAATAGCTCCTACTTTTTCCGGGTTAGCCTCAACCCCCTTCTCTGTAACCATGTACCCCAGGAACTTGCCAGCTCTGACCCCAAATGCACATTTCTTGGGGTTAAGCTTCATCATGTACTTTCTTAGGGTATCGAAGGTTTCACTCAGATCATCCACATGCGAGGTCGCCTTCAGGCTTTTGACTAACATGTCATCCACGTATGCCTCCTTGTTCCTCCCCAACTGCGCTTTGAACATTTTATCCACCAGCCTCTGATACGTGGCCCCTGCATTTTTGAGCCCAAATGGCATGACCACGTAATAGCATTTTATCCATCATGCTTAATAGCTCACAGCCAGACATAGAATCGACTAATTGGTCTATCCTAGGAAGAGGGTAGTGATCTTTTGGGCAGTCACGATTAAGATCGAGAAAATCTATACATATGCGCTAGTCATCTTGGGTTTTAGGGATCAGTACTGCATTGGAGAGCCACTCAGGAAATTGTATTTCCTGGATGTGTTTAGCTTCAGTAGTTTCTCAACCTTAGCCTCAATGATTGCCTCCTTTTTCGGCCCGAAATTACGCTTTCGCTGCTTCACTAGCTTTTCCCCATGGGTGATATTGAGGTGGTGTTCAATGAATGTCGGGTCTATACCCACAAGGTCTTCTGGAGACCAGGTAAAGACATCAGTGTTACTTCTCAGAAATTGGACCAGATCTACCAAAATTTCCGGGCTTAACGTCGTCCCCACTCGCACCACTCTACTATCGTCCCCTGGAACCATCTCTACTACCATCAGCTCTTCTTCTCTCTGAGCCAGGTCTGGCCTCGACTTTTCTACCCGAGCTCTTTTGTTTTGTCGTTCCTCCTCATTTTGTCTAATGCACTCGACATATGTTTGCCTGGACGAATACTGATCTCCTCTGATTTCGCCCGTTCCATCCTCAGCTGGAACTTTATCTTCATATGGTATACGGAGATTACTGCTTGGAACTGGCTCAAGTATGGTCATCGTAGCATAACGTTATACGAGGATGGTGGATCAACTACCAAGAATTGTACCGTCCTAGTCACTCTATACGGTTCTTCCCCCAGCATCACCAAGAGTCTTACCGCCCCCAAAGGCTTCTGGGCTCCCCCCATAAATCCTACCAAAGAAGTTGTCACCTCTTCCAATTCCACATCTGGTTTTAATTGCTGATAACAGTCATAGAACAGGATATCGGCAGAGCTTCCTGTGTCAACAAACATGCGCTTCACATTATAACTTTCAATAGTGGTCGTTATGACTAGGGCGTCCATATGAGGGGCCAAGAGGCCATTCTCATCTTCAGAGCCGAAACATATGTTTGGACTAGGTGCCATCTGCCCCACCTCACGTGTCTTCTGGACCAGGTCCCTTGCGGCACGAACATAGCTGTGCTTAGTCCGTTTGGAGTGCTCATCCCACTCGCCATCCGTGATCATTTGAATTTCTCCTCGTATGACCTGGGCTTGGTCATTCCGTATTCAACTATTTCGCCCACTATCCTGCTCATGCTTATTCTGCTGGGGTCGATCATGACTACGATAGCCAGACCTGGGCTCTTCCCTCCTCATCCGTACATACTCCTTGAGGTGCCCAGTCTGCACCATTCTCTCCATCTCATCCTTCAAATGAGTGCACTGATCCGTATTGTGGCCGTACTCATTATGATATCTATAGAATCGGTTAGACCTCTCTTTTCTTGGCTTCTGAGAGTAGTTTTTGGGCCATTTAAGATCGAGATGCCTCTCAATCGCCTGCAAGATCTCCCCCTGAGGAGTCGCCAGGGTTGTATACTTATCGAAACGAGGTCGTCCTCTAACCAGGTCTGGCCTGGACCTTTTCACTGGCGCTCTCTCCTCTCTATCATAAATCTCTCTCTTTTTCTCTCCTTCCTCCTTGATCTTTAGGGCCTCCTCCAAATGAATGTACTTCTCTTCCCTCTCTAAGAGTTCTCCAAACTTCAGTGCTGGCTTCACAACCAGCGACTGGAAAAATTCTCCTCTCTTGAGCCCCTGTGCGAACGCATTAACCAGGAGCTCTTCCGATGCCTACGACACTTCCAAATTTGCATTTTTAAACCAATTGATATAAGCGCGCAGGCTCTCGTTCTCTTTCTGCTTCAAACTAAATAGCTCAAGCGGCATTTTCTGGTATTTCCTGCAGCTGGTGAACTGGTGCAGAAATGCCGAGCTGAATTCATCAAAGTTGCTGATATATCATGTCGGCAACTGGCTAAAACATAGCTGGGCTGACTTATTGAAAGTAATCGGGTAGACCCGGCACATGACTGCGTCCAAGATCTTATGCACAACTGCTGTAATTTTGAAGCAGCTCAGGTGATCCCATGGATTTTTTATCCCGCTATAATCAAAGCCCAGAAATCTATAGGAAGATGGCACATCATCACGCATGACCTCCTCAGTAAAAGGTGTGCCTCTCCGTGCCGGAACCGTATCAGCGCTCGTCATCTCCTCTTGAATTCTCTTACCTCTTTCTGCAGGCTTTGCATCTGCTCAGCAAGGCCTGGATTAACTAACTCGACGTCTCACTGTCGGAGGTAGAGAAGTGTTCTTCTCTGTCTTCGAGGGGGGTCCGTTTCCACTAGCGGAACTGTCTGAGCTGGTGGTGTGTTGGATGGAGGCACCGAGATCTTTGCAAACTTCTTCTCCACGGCCACTTCCACAGCTTTTTTGATGAGCTCAGACAACTGCCTGAGGAAATTTCCGTTTAGTGATTCACCGTTGTTTGGCGTTGGTCCATCATAGGGGGTGGCACGGTGCCCGGTCCAGTTGCTACTGATGTCTCTGCCCCCTCCGACCTTGTCGTTGATAGACCCGTCGACCGCAGCATGCCCTATGGTGTGGCGGAGCTTGGCGTGCCACCCAGCTCCCCCACCAGATTTTGTCGTAGACCGTCTGAAGCCATATGTAACTCACATCTTAGCTGATTGATTTCCCACAAACGGCGCCAATTATTTCACCCAGAAAGTATGACAATGCGTGAAACCTGCGCTTTTAACCCGACCTTCACACACAAACACGTCAAAAAAGGACCACCAGAGGTTTTCCAGTGGAAACCTCTCTGATGCTTAAGTCAGAAAGCGTGTGGAGTGTTTTAGTGATCAAGAAAAGGAATGCACCAAGAATGACATACCTTTCTCAACCTCAAGGATGAGATATTTATAGTTTTCCTCAATGGGGACCCCTTTCGGGATCTCAGAAACAAAGTCCGCGAATCAAGGGCCGTTAAGCAACCAATTCTGACAAGTGGTCCCACTTGTCCCCTCGGAAGAGGCCAGGGTACCAGGTCTGCCCTAATCCTGCTCTCCCTCTCTCTCTCTTGTAAGTCAGGATATTCGAGCCTGCCTTGATCCCATTCTATAAGGATTGTTTTATGAAGAATTCACACCAGGTCAGGATAATTCCTGAGCCGTAGCAATCCTCTTTTCAATATCTCTAATCTTCTGAGAAGACCAGACCTTCTCAAGGATTAAGCTGCCCTAACTTCCTGTCCTTTAATTGTCCTAGTTCAGGTCTACCCCAATCCAGGTCTGACTTATTTATGCCATATCACTGTTTACAGCAAAAGGTTTTGAAAGTTGATTGTTTTATTTTTGTTTTTTGTAATTTGGTCAAACCTCAAGGGCACTTTTTGTAAATAGAGTGAAAATGGAAAAAATAATTACACTACAGGGATGATTAAAGTATCAGAATCTGATGAGAGTGTTACATATATGGAGGTAGATATTGGGAGTAGGGGTCTGGAGAAGTGATGGATTTATGCTTTTTATCCACTTTATTATTATTATTATTATTATTATTATTATTATTATTATTATTATTATTATTATTATTAATACTATGAGTTTAATAATTCTTTCTATTAAACTGTGATTTCTCAAAAAGAACAAAGATAAAAGTAAAAGAAACACACCCAAGCTTTTCACAAAATCCAACTTTGCAGTGCTCGAAGTAGAGGCAATCTTGGACGCACCAAAATAGTGTTTCGCAAGCTGCATTAATTAATATCAAAACATTTAAAAAATATATTTTTTTTAATTTTTGCGTTTACACAAAAATTACGGGGCAAATTTTCAATTATCCAAAAGAACAACAAATTAATGAAATTGCAGAAGTCATAGGTCAAACTTGATTTTACCTGAATCACAAAGGTGCCAACACCACCTGCTCCACCGAGGATGAGTATCGACTTTCCCTCAGAAAAGCCAGCTGTCAAAAGCCCTTTGTAAGCCATCTCGATCGCAAGAGGAAGAGCTGAAGCTTGCACGAAATCAAGATTCTTGGGTTTAAGAGCCAATAGTTTCTCCTCAAAAGCTTAGTACTCTGCTAAAGTACCAAACTATTCAGGCTTAGCCTACAAGAAACCAGTAAATTTGTTATATTATTGTTATTTTTTATATATCATACATAAAATCTCACACTTGTTGTGACAGTACGAAATGATAGCAGAAAACAGTAAATTTGTTACATATCATACATAGAACCAAACATTGTGAAGTTCCTCATAATGAAATAAAGTGCAGTATTTATTTGAAGCAAACCAAGTCGACAATCGAAAGACAAGAGTGTGGCTCCAATACTCAACAGTCATCCATAGTTTTAACTTCTTTTTTCAGTATTATTTACATTCCTAACCTTCATGATTCATCGGCTCCCATTAACAATAATATTCAGATATGGCCATGAAGGAGTGAATTTCGTAAACACACATACTTAAATGCCTTAGGAAGTGTACTATTTTAGTTGAACTTATAGATGGTTATATTCTATATCTATGTGAATAAGTAAAGTGAAATCAAATGATAATTGCATTACTCTGTTATGAGGCTACATCTGTTGACTTGATTTTTTATTAGACTACTTATCTTTTATACTTATATCAATAATCATAGATGATTCACATGTAAAATCAAACATGTATGATATGTAAAAGCGATTCAACTTATAAGAAACCAGCAGGAGAAACTTGAATGAACTAATGATAGTGCTCTTAAAAAACCAACACATTGTGAGCTAATTTTGCAGCAAGTGTAGATTAATATGCCATTTATCCATTTATTTACATTTATCTCTTCATCTTCAATTAAGAGAGTTTTGATCTCCCTCAATATACATCAAATTTTCATACATATCCATATACATTCTGGGAATCCTAATACGTAAAAACAAGAACCATAAAACAATCCCAATTAAACGTAGCTGTTTAAATTGCGGTGGGAAATCGTTCGTGTTAAACTGTTATGGGGCCGACACAATAAGCTTAAGCATGAATACAATACAATAAGCCTATCAGGCCTAACTTTTGAATTTTAAAAAGGAAAACTAAAATTGGGTCTCATTGAATTTTAATTTTTAGTGGTGAGTGGTATATAAGAGGTTCATGGCTTGGTATTATCGGAATTCAAGTGATTGTATGAATCAATGTGTTTTAGCTTATGATACTAAAAGAAAAACAAAAGTAAAACAAGTATTTCGAATGCTTCATGCATTTGCCATATCGAAATTGTAAGTAATAATCAAAATAAGCAATAAAAAGCAAACAAACAACAAAGTACAATCAAAGAAACCTAAGGTACAACTATGCATGCATGATCATGAAATCTAAATAATGCGAATCAACGAAAATCGAAAGCACCATTGGAAAGAGCAATGAACGTTGACATGAAAGTTAAAAACTTTATAAAAAATAACTAGAAACAAGGAGTAGATCTAGGAATCAAAATTAAACCATGCATGAAAATAAAAACCAAAATAAATCATAGGAAATACTTAAAGTAAAAAAAACCAATGAACCGATCTATGGTCAAGATGTGTCACTCACCTAGATTCCCTAAACCAAATCATAAATCTAAAAACAATTCTAAGAGCTAAGACAAAATGAATAAATTGAAGAACAAGGAAGAAATTAAGAAAAGCTTACTTGGATTAAGCAAAAGAAGCACAAACTTGATGAAGTTACAATCCAAATTAAATCCAAGTGATGGCTTGAATTCCTCTCGAGCTAACAAATCCAAGGAAAATCTTGAAAATAAAATCAAAAGCTAGAGAGGGTTTAGACTCCAAAATCATGCATGAGTTGGGAGAATGAGAGATATCCTCCTTGAATTCATCTTACATCTATTTATATTAGGTTTAATCAAGGGGAAATGGGTCAACTTAGCCTTAAAAGATTGGATTTCCTGTTTTTGACCAAAGTTGACCCGAAGACACCTTGATAGGCACTTGGCTTGATGTTTGGCGTGGGTTGGCATGCATAATCTTAGCCTAGGGGTGGTCTTGGCGTGTTCTGGCGTGGGTTGGCATGCGGCAGCTTGGCCTAGGGGCGGTCTTGGCGTGTTCTAGCTTGCGTCAACATGCGTCAAGGTCCCAGGCGTAGGTCTTGGCGCGGCCCGGAACGTCTTGGGGACCATTCCAGAAGGTTGTGGCATTTTAAAGCTCGCTCTAAGGGCCAATTTTGGCACGGATTGGCGTGTCTTGGCTTAAGGACATATTTAGCTTTTGATGGCGCGGTGCTTGGCACGTCATGGCGCGAATTTTGTGCCTCTATGCCTTGGCTTGAGTCTAATTAATTTAGCCACCTAATTTTGCTTCTTTAGTGATTTTAACTTTAAGACCCGTCCTTCCAATCGAACTTTATCTTCTTAAAACAATGACCAATCCCAAGTGAGCCCGTTCTTTTACCTATGAAATAGGAATTTCGAACATAAAAACTCAAGAATCACACAAACTTCACTAACATCATACACATAAGGCCCAAAACAATAAAACAATAAAACAACCTAATAACCTAATGAAACTCGACTCAATACCACTATAAACAACACTAAACCCTAATTAAAACTCGAGAAAAACACCATAATCACATGCAAAACAACCACCCCACATTTATTGGTTTGTTCATCCTTGAACAATGAAAAGAACCGAGAATGTACATGCAACGAACTTTATGCAAAAAGAAAAATCCTTGTGCTTATTCAAAATGGAATGATAAAAGTATCAACATAAACTTATTATCGCCAAGCATTTCTTGTATTACCCTTTCTCAAATAAAAACCAAATCGATGACTTCCCCACAAATGGAACTTTTTGAGGGTGTTCGCTCAATTCACTCAAGTGTATTTTCTTTATATGGGACGTGTATACTGACCGCTCGTCGTTGAAGCGTCAAAAATAATATTTATAAAAGTCCTCGACTTTCCTCTACTAACTAATAGCAGTGGCAAGCAAGGGTCGATCCCACGAGGAGTGTGGATTAATTTGTGATTATTTGTATTTTAAATAAAATAACAAACGAGGGTAGAGATGATAAAGTAACTAAATAACTAAAGAAAGCAATTAAATAACGAAACAAATTAGTAAAGCTTCCAGTCCTAGTTCCATTTCCACCCTCGTTCCACTCATCTAACCAACCACAATATCATAGTCCATTCTTCATATTCGACTAAAAACTCTAAGTAACAATGAGCTATGCTACTCGAATTTACCCTTATCGTTTACTCAATTAAAATAAGCTCTTTAATTGATTCTAATAATTGAATAACCTAAAATAAGCTCTCTGGATTCAACCAAACAACATCATTAATATCTAGTCAAATAGGTTAATCTAAGCAATAAACGCATAAGCTCGGTTTATTCAACCTATGTTGTGTTACCCCTAATGATACGARACCATTAGTTGCTTCAGAGAAATCGAAACTACGACAATTACACGGGAASCAGTTCTCTTTCTAGCAATTGATAACCAAATCCCTAATCKAGGTGATCAAGCCAAATTAAGAATCTAGCAAGCATGTCATGAATTTAGCAATCATGATATGTAAACAAGATAACACAAGCAATCGCATATGAAGAACGAAAGACAATATTGCATAAATCAATTAAACATAGTTTCACGAGGATTTCAACATCCCTAGAACTAGACAAAACAATCTACTCACTCATGGAGTTCATAGAATAACAAGAAAATAAAGAAATAAAACATTGTTCTAAGATAGGGAAGAGATGAGAAAGCTTAGATGTTAGATTCTTGGTCTTGGATCTTCAAGCTCTTGTTTATTGGGTGATTTGGGATCCCCTCTTCAAGCCTTGGAACCCTAGGATTGTGTTAATGTCTATTTTTGACGAGTTTGGGTCGAGTTTATATAGAATTCCTATTTCTTGCCGCCCAAGATTCTTCCTAAAATAACTCAACCGCATCGGCGTCGACCGACGCGAGCCAGTCGTAGGCATCGACGCGCGTCACCCGCCCGCGTTGACCTGTATGGGTGTCGACCGACGTTCCTCCAATCGACGCTACAGAAAGTTCCCGTCGACATAGAGTCGACCGACGAGTCTTGAATCGACACTTCAGAAGCTTCTCGTCGGTAAGGCATCGACATGGCGTTGACCGACGCGCTCACAAACGACGAAACACCCCACATCGCGACGACCGATGCGAGTCATCATCGCCCACGACGTGAGCCATCAACGCTACCATCCTGATTCTTGGGTTTTCCTCGCCGTTTCGTTGATCCTCGTATCTCAACTTCCTTGTGGAATATCATTCACTTAATATAGCACCAAACACTACAAAATAGAGAAGAAATGTACAATCGGTGCTCCTCCATTCGTAATAGTAAATATGCGAGAAATAAACATATATGAGAATATTAAGCACATAAAAACATAAGAATTAAACCATCAATTACCGTACAATTTCTCGCTTATCAAATCCCCCAAACTTAAACCTTGCTTGTCCTCAAGCAACATTAGATTAAATCACAGGACAAACATACAATAAGTAACTCAATCAAATTGGCCAAATGAACTTATGCGAACTCTAGACACCATTATATTTCTAGAAATCGCAAGCGTTTCATGTATTGACCTAAGTAATCCCAGCAGTTTGGCAACCCCATTTTATATACATCACGTCAGTGTATTATGGTGCCCCCTCTCTACTCAATGGTTCGAATCTATCCATTATTGGTTACGATCAAATATCTCATCCTCTCCCATTTATTTATTTATTTTATATATATATTTTTTCAATTGAGGCCTGCAGCTCCGCACTATCGTTCTTGATTTGTCTTGATAATGATTCGATGCTGGATAGGAGGATCGTCTTGATTTGGTATTTGATTTGTTGAGTTCACCTCCACCATGTTTGATAATTTGATTGTATGATGCGCCTTTTGAACACGTGCATGAATTTTTTGAGCTACTAGCATCTTCGTTGGACTTCGCTCTTAGAATTTTGTAAGCGAATTGCACTTGATGAATACGGATAGGCAGCTCTTTTAGTACCCCAATTCTTCTTTTTTTTTACAATTTTATACTTATGCCATGCCGGTGTACTCCAACCGGACTTTATTGACTTCTGTTTCGACTAACGAGATATTTTCACACAACCGCCAACTTCAAGGCCCCACACTAACTCATATTGAGTACGACAACCACAAATACACATCAACTACGCAATAATCTTGAATTGATGCCTCACAAATGAATCACAAAAGCACTAACATGCGTACCATTAATTCCTAAATCAAATGATGACTAAAGAACTTAACCTAAACATAATTCATCCAAGCAATTTAAGCGAGTACTTTTAACCAATTTCTTTTCAATCCCCCAGAATTTATCACAAAATTTTCAAAATTTATCAATTTTCAGCACAATATTCTCAATAATAACCTCAATAACCCACTCCCCCAAACTTAAACTTTAGCTTGTCCTCAAGCGAACACAAAGAAAGAACAAGCAATTCATAATAAATTATATGGGAAGAGTAAGGGAAAAGAAATCACCGGGGTAAATGTCTAGGGGGTCTCGGTTCCAGACGATATTTTTCGAAAATATTCCCAATCATTCAAATCAACCAAGCTTTGTATCCCTTCAACTGCAAAAATAAAAATCAAAATAGAAATAATGTAAACATTGGGTTGCCTCACAACAAGCGCCTCTTCTTAACGTCATCGGCTCGACGTGGTACCCCTCAATTCCATGGGGGTTTCGGAGGAGGTCTCTAAGTGCACGGAATTACAACAACCTCATCCTCCATAATTCGCATCCGTTTCGTCGTTGGATGCTTAACCGGATCTTTTTGAATTTATGGTGGCTTCTCATAGATTTTCGCTAAGATGGTTCCGTCTATCACCACATACGGAAGATCATTGGTCTCCTCCTTCTCAAAAACATCATCACGCACGTAAGTCTCTTCTTCATCCTTCATCACTTGACACACGATCCATGTTGGCATCAGCCTCGGCTCAGCTTTGACCTCGATAGGAGAAATGGTAGAATAAGGAGCATCATTTGTAAGCTCAGGCAGACTATGATCAACACGTGTCCGCCTCATTTCTTCGTCCTCCATCTCGTATTCATCCTTCAATTCAAATGTCGGTTCCTCTGCATCATCGATTTTCCCCACATCTTGCAGCATGATGGCATTCACATTCTCCACGCGTTCCTCAGTTTGAGAACACAATCGTTTATCCAGTTGGCTTATGTGATCCACCATTTGACTCAATTGAGCCTCGAGCCTCTTAGTGTTCGTTATCATGTCCTTCATTATCTCTATGAGGGCTGGGGATGGTTCTTGTGCTTGGGGATGGTCATCATATTTTCTCGAGAAGTTGTGTCCCCTTTGAAAATTTGGAGGGTCCCCCCATCTTGGCTCGTCAGGATCATCATTCCCCTCTTGCCATGTTCTAGGCCTCACTCCATAGGCTCCTAATTCGAGATTGGCTCGTAGCGTTGGGCAATCATCGGTGACATGATCGAATGTATGTCACAATCTGTATGGTCAAATCATAGCCCTCTTAACGATAGTGGACCTCAACTCATTCAACTGAGCTTGCAACGAACCAGTGTCTACCTCATTTACCGAACTCAATGAATTATCACGGTAGACGAATTACTTAGAATTAGCCGCCATGTTCGAGATCAACTCCCTTGCCGCCGTCGGTGTCCTATCCATGAGTGAGACTCCGCTCGCTGCATCTATCATGTTTCTATCAGTAAGACAGAGACCTTCATAAAAGTATTATATTAATAACTCCTCGCCCATTTGATGTTGAGGGAAACTAGCGATGAGTCTCTTGAAATGCTCCCAATACTCATGCAATGTCTCCCCTTGTAATTGCCTTGCTGCACAAATGTCTTTACGTAAGCTCGCCACTAGTGAAGTGGGAAAATATCTCTGCAAAAATACCCTCTATAATGCCATCAATGTGGTGATGGACCCAGGAGTTAAGTAATAAAGCCAATCTTAAGCGAGACCCTTCAATGAAAATGGAAACGCCCATAGTTTAATTTATTCGTCAGTCACTCTAGCGGGCTTCATGCTCATGCATATAACATGAAATTCCTTCAAATGCTTGTGCGGGTCCTCGCCATCCGATCCATGGAACGCCGACAAATGATAGATTAATCCGGATCTCAATTCGAAGTTAGCATCCTCCAAGGTTGGAAGTGTGATGCATAGTTGTTTTTGCGGAAGATCCGAATTTGCTAGCTCCTTCAACGTGCGTTCTCTACCTCCTGCCATAGTCACAAGATCTAAAAAGAAGATTAATGGATTTTTTTTTTGAAAACGAAAATAAAAATTAAAAATAAAAAATATTAAAATACGTCGAATCACAATTTAAACGCGTCACTCCCTGGCAACGGCGCCAAAATTTGACTGCTCGTCGTTGAAGCGTCAAAAATAATATTTATAAAAGTCCTCAACTTTCCTCTACTAACTAGTAGCAGTGGCAAGCAAGGGTCGATCCCACGAGGAGTGTGGATTAATTTGTGATAATTTCTATTTAAATAAAATAACAAACGGGGGTAGAGATGATAAAGTAACTAAATAACTAAAGGAAGCAATTAAATAACAAAACAAATTAGTAAAGCTTCCAGTCCTAGTTCCATTTCCACCCTCGTTCCACTCATCTAACCAACCACAATATCATAGTCCATTCTTCATGATTTGCACATTTTTGTACATATCTTTCTTACCGTTTTTGTATCACGTTGCGTGTGTTTTGCTTGCTTTTAGGTGTTTTAGGAGTCGAGTTGGCCGTTTTTCGTTATTTCTAGGTTTTCGTATTTTTGTACGTTTTATTACTAGTTTTCTTAGTTTTTCACTCTTTCATTTTTCTCTTGGCCGTAGGACGTCCAAGCGGGGCCCTTTACTCGTTTGGGATCATTTTCACTCGACTCGGGAATGGATGGACAAGCAAGGAAGCGCAACGGACGAGGTTCGATAAACCGGCGGACGTGAAAAGAATGAGGAATCGAGCCGGGTGCAGCAATCCAGTCGACCGACTGGAAGTTCAGTCGATCGACTGCCCTTCTAGTCGATCGACTGGAACTCCAAAATCGACTGGATTCCAGGGACTTTTGGCCATTTTGGACACTGCAGTCAATCGACTGCCGACGTGGCCGATCGACTGCATTCGATCGACTGGAATCCCCCGAGATCGACTGGATTCCAGGGACTTTTGGCCGTTTTGACAGCCAGTCGATCGACAGGCGACTTGACCGATCGACTGCCAGTCGATTGACTGCTTTACAGTCGATCGACTGAAAAACAGATTTTTTTACTACTTTTGGATAAATTTTCCCCTTTGTGAAGGATTAAAGGACGGGTCGTCATATCACTCAAACCAACTTGCAGCAAGGGTCTGGTTCAGAGTTTTTGCTCCCAAAAAAAAAACTCACTTTCATGTTTTTCTTTTCCATTTTAATTATGCATTAATTCTAGTAATTAGTTAATTAGTTCTAGTTTAGTTAAGTGTTAGATCTTCATTAGCTAGTTGTTGAAGCTTTTKTTTAGCATTTCTTTTGTGAAGAAACTTTGAAGTTGCCATTGCCATTGTTGAGATTTGAAGCTTTTGTGGAATCCTAAGTTTGGTAATATCTTTCTATTAATCTAGTTTGTTTTCATGTTATTTCTTTTAATCTTGTKTTGATGCTTGGATCATARTTTAGTTGTTATTTTGATTATCAAAACTTCCATTTTYATTTTATAGCTTTCTARCTTTTTAACTTATGCTTTTAAGTTGTTAAGTTGTTTAGATCAATTTCTAAGTTTTTAGAAKTTTTATATAATCTTCCTTTTTAAAACTTTAWTTTTTGTTAAATTAATGTTGACTTTTTCAAATAAGCTAGACTTTAATTTTCCCTCCATTTTCCTTAATTCAAATTATAAGCTTCTTAGTTAACTAGTTTAGATTAATCATTTTTAAATAAGCTTTAATTTCCWTTTCGTATTTTAATGCTTTTAAAACTTCTATTTCAATTTAAGTTTAGTTATAAAAACCAAAACCAAATCAATGACTACTGCTTTCCTAGTTTAGATTAGTTTAGTTACAACCGACGATAAGATCAAATAAGAAACCGATAAGCCGATAACATCCATCCTCGAGAGACACGACTCGGGAAGAACTCGTCACCCTACAACCGGCTCCGTACTCTTGCGGAGACGGATTCTGAAACTAGAGCGTCGAGAATTCGTCGATCACTTCATATTCGACTAAAAACTCTAAGTAACAATAAGTTATGCTACTCGAATTTACCCTTACCGTTTACTAAATTAAAATAAGCTCTTTAATTGATTCTAATTATTGAATAACCTAAAATAATCTCTCTGGATTCAACCCAACAACATCATTAATATATAGGCAAATAGGTTAATCTAAGAAATAAACGCATAAGCTCGGTTTATTCAACCTATGTTGTGTTACCCCTAATGATACGAGACCATTAGTTGCTTCAGAGAAATCGAAACTACGACAATTACACGGGAASCAGTTCTCTTTCTAGCAATTGATAACCAAATCCCTAATCKAGGTGATCAAGCCAAATTAAGAATCTAGCAAGCATGTCATGAATTTAGCAATCATGATRTGTAAACAAGATAACACAAGCAATCGCATATGAAGAACGAAAGACAATATTGCATAAATCAATTAAACATAGTTTCACGAGGATTTCAACATCCCTAGAACTAGACAAAACAATCTACTCACTCATGGAGTTCATAGAATAACAAGAAAATAAAGAAATAAAACATTGTTCTAAGATAGGGAAGAGATAAGAAATCTTAGATGTTAGATTCTTGGTCTTGGATCTTCAAGCTCGTTTATTGGGTGATTTGGGATCCCCTCTTCAAGCCTTGGAACCCTATGATTGTGTTAATGTCTATTTTTGACGAGTTTGGGTCGAGTTTATATAGAATTCCTATTTCTTGCCGCCCAAGATTCTTCCTAAAATAACTCAGCCGCGTCGCTGTCGAAAGGGCATCGACCGACACGAGACAGTCGTAGGCATCGACGCGCATCACCTGCCAGCGTCGACCTGCATGGACGTCGACTGATGCTCCTTCAATCGACGCTACAGAAAGTTCCCAACATGGAGTCGACCGACGGGTCTTGAATCGACACTTCAGAAGCTTCTCGTCGGTAAGGCGTCGACATGGCGTCGACCGACGCGCGCACAAACGATTCAACACCGCACATCGCGATGACCGACGCGAGTCATCCTCGCCCACGATGCGAGCTCATCGACGCTACCATCCTGATTCTTGGGGTTTCCTCGCCGTTTCGTTGATCCTCGTCTCTCAACTTCCTTGTGGAATATCATTCACTTAATATAGCACCAAATACTGCAAAATAGAGAAGAAATGTACAATCGGTGCTCCTCCATTCGTAATAGTAAATACGCGAGAAATAAACATATATGAGAATATCAAGCACATAAAAACACAAGAATTAAACCATCAATTACCGTACAATTTCTCGTTTATCATATACGCTCAAATCAGACAATACATGCACCTAGTCAAGATTTCACAAATTAGAAATTCAAAATCACCGATTGTACATGAACAAATAAGAATCGAAAGAGGTCTTTATTTCGGTTTGTAATGTTGGCTCTTTGGTAAGGTATGGAATATATGGATATAATGGCTAGCAAACGATCAGATGTGATCAATAACACATGAAACCCTAACTTCTGGAACTCGAAGCTTATGATCGCTTCATCCTTCCCAAATTACCAAACTTTCATTCAAAACCCTTTTGTACACACATACACTTTTCCGACTCTTATCTCATAACACTTGAAAGCTTTTTGAATTCGCTTCTTTTTAATAAACTTGGCCTTTTAAAACACTAGGCTTTTCACTTAAACGCACGCTTTATCACTTTTCGTGATTTGTGTTGGAGTTTGTTTTTTTTTTCTTTTTTTTTATTTAAGAGACTCAAAACCTAAAATCCACAATTGATTTCCAAAACATTCTTAGCCATCTAACAACATACACTCTCATCTCACAATATATGAAAATATAAGAGCTAAAATTGAGTCCGGCTAACAAGAAACGGGGCATAGGCTCAAGGGGGATCCTTTGGGATATTTAAGTAGCTTATATTTTTGGATATGGCTGGAACAAAGGTGATATGTGTGCCTCGAGGTCATTCCCAAATTCAATCATGTACGAGCAAAATCAAGTCACCTCAATGAAATATCCATATAAATGCAAGCAAAACCGATAATTCACACAAGGCTACTCACTAGTTCGCACCAGGTTTTGGAAGAGAAAATCAAAAGAGCTTTTAGAGCTTTGAAATCTTTTCACGAGTAAATATTGAGTATACATGTAAAAACCCGACAAGTGAACTATTCAGACTTCTAAGCATGTGGTGATTGCTCAAAAATATAATAAACTCGCACAAGACACAAAAACGACTCAACCATATAAATGCGCAATTAGTAAGCATCACTTCGCCAAGGCTTGAGTTAATAAAGAAAAATCATGCTTTGTAAAACTCGGACCCTAACCACCTACCCACCCCACACTTAAACCATACAATGCCCTCATTGCATTTTAATGAAAAACAAGTAAAAGGATGGTGAGATAGAAGCTTCCAAAAATAATGTGAATATCCGAACATCTCCAAAATAATCCAAAAGTACCAAATATCAAATACAAAATCTAAAACAAAGTAAGAAAAAAAGAAATGTAAAAATAAAAGAAATAAAGAAAAGAACATGAGTTGCTGAGTCCGAGCTTTTGTGTTCGTCTTTTCAAAATTAAAAATCCAAGTTAACCAATGCGCGTCTATGTTTGAAAGGGTTTAGCTCACCCGCAAGAGAACGGAGTCACTTGTAGACCGATAAGTTAAACTCGGGTTGATCTCTCAAGTAGTGGAAATACGGAGTCAACGATGTTTATTAAAACACAAATCCTAATACTAAACACGCAATCTTACGGGATCTTGTTTCGAAAGTTACCAAAGTACTTAATTTTAAAACTTGATAACCTATCTTGCTCCGAGGGCGTCAACTTCTTCGTAAGAGTAGTTTAATCAATGAACAAACACAGCAAAAACTATTATAATCTAAAGACCGTTCTACCAAATCTCATTCAGATATTCAATTGAACAATTGATATACATTCACAAAACACATTCCTAACTTGATTCCAATTAAAATAACCAAACCAATTATTCGAATCTGAATAATGTAAGTCATCAATGATCATAAAACAAAATATTAACAATCTGTCATACATAATCAATCACAAACGATCTAAAAGAAACATCTAACACGATATTATGAAATCATCATCTAACATAAACTATGAAACTAGACTACGAGATAAAGTTTAGAGATTACAAAATCGTGAGAATTCTCAATCACGACTCTACGGCAAATCTTGCTAAATCCTTGCTAATCTGGGAAATGAAATGAACCTCGCTGAATCCGGGAAGATTGTCATGAACCTCCGTTATCAGCGATTATCCGAACTAATCGAACTTCTAAATAATATTTCCGTAAGGGCTATAGATTAAAAGTTGAGAAAGTTGTCAATTTTCTCTTCCAATGAATATGATCCAGTCTTATGGGTGAAAGGATAATTATTCTCTGCAGATTTTTGAGTTTTATAGGCTCAAGAACAATTTCGTAAATGTAGAATCCCAAAAATCTGCATTTGTAACGTTCGAAACCGATCGGATTGCTCATTGGTCGGCTCGAATGAAAATCTCTATTCTCTTGACCGGTCGGACGTAGCCCTTCTCCGATCGGTGCGTGTCCTGAAGGTCAATCTGATCGGTTGTTGGTTTTATCCGGTTGGATAGTTGTTGTTTTGGCTATTTCGAGCGCTGATTCTTTGTCTTCATCTCCCGGTTTTCGACAAATGATTCGGCTTAAAGGGAAAAATAAGAAAAATGGCTTAAAATGGCCAATTATTGATTAAAAAGTTGTAAAGCTAAGCAAAAGGCTAAATAATGCAAAATCATGCGAAATAGCTCATTATTGACCTAAGAAGACGGTAAAAAGACTAAAACATGACTCAAAATATGTACAAAAGTGTAAAACAAATGTACTAATCAACCACCCTGTGCTTTATTGGTTTGTTCATCCTCGAACAAATGAAAGAATCAAAATCAAGAAAGAGTGAAAGTGGTTAGATCAAAGAGTCATGTTCTGCATATACATAGTTTTGCAAATATAAACACTTAAGTTGAAAACTCTTAAGCTAAGCTTTTGTTACCTTTTCACCTTGAAATCAAAAGAATGCGTTCTCTCAAAAAGGAAAAATATATGACAGTGCACTCATTCGCTCGTTTTTTTCATTAGGTACGTGTATACACTCGGCTTAATCATAAACATGGATTCAATGACTCGTGAAAATCAAAGACTTGTACATCGCATATGTGTGCACATTCGGCCATGAATAAGATTAGGACTTTTTAGGGTTGTAACATGGGCTCTTTGGTAAGGTATGTCATATATAAAGATGTGTGGCTAACTTTTGAACAAACACAATCCATAACTCACTCAATCGATTATTTTTAAACATAGAGCTTAATTTGCTCCCCACTCCTCCCAAATTAACCATACAATTCTTTTCTTAGCCTTTTGTAATTAAGGCTATTTCTAACCCTCAAACCCAAATACTTGACTTTATTTATAGGCTTCATTTTTAACAACTAGGTGCTTTTAAAGAACTCAAGCATCCTTAATTAAATTTTTTTTACTCCATTAATCCCCCCTGTATTCATCAATCTCAATAGACCAATAATAAGTAAACTCTCATCTCACAAACTTAAATTTAATAAGAGCTATAATGATTCTCATGGTTATCAAGAGGTGAAATAAAGGCTTAAACGGGGCTTATTAGGGATTTATAGTGTTTTGTTTTTTTAATATTTAATATAGTTGGCGTTGGGTTTTATACGTGCTTATCATCATTTTCGAAATCAAATGTACACAAGCCACTTAGAGACTTCTCAAAACACTTATCAAATCACAACATGTAATGTTGGTAATCACACAAGGCTTCTCACATGGGTTTTATTAAAAGTTTGAAAGCAAGGTGATCGAGTTTTGAAAGCTTCGCAAAATTGCTAACGACTAAGTGTTGTTTTAAAAATATGTATATATAAGTAGGTTTTGAAAGTTTTGCACTAAACAAGCTTAAAAGACTCTAACGATAGATCACACTATGCATGATCTCGACAGGCATGCCAGTATAAATACAATAAGTATGTGAATGACTTCGACAAAGGTTGAAATAAGTAGTTGATTAGTTCGTACGAAGTTACTAAATGAAATGGCAAAAATAGAATGAAACAATTTGAATTATGCATGCAAACAGTTCCGTCCTGTTGGGTATATCACCCGTCCGATCGGATGATGTGTAATTGACATGTCCGACCGGTGAATATTGTTGTTAGATTGGCCAACAGGATAATTTTTTTATTCGGTCGGATATTCCTCCCATCCGACCGGATTATATCCGTTTTGGTTGAAAATCGACCAATTTCACCTCCCTGCAAAAAGAAATTAGCAAACTCCTGGTTGCTGAAAATATAATCAATGGGGTAGGGATAGTTGAATATGNACGACCGAGCTTTCCGCGGCCTCCATACCCGGCTCCTTTTGGTCGAGAGTCGAATGCGTCACGACGACGACGACGACGATGATGGTGGCGAATGCGGAGACGAGGAGGAGGAGGAGGAAGACGAGGACGCGACCCTCCGTCCCCGACTTAGGAGACGTCGTTAAACTTCTACACTATCCTTTGTTTATTTTGTTTTGTTTATTTTTTTTGTGTGTTTTTTGTTTATCTTTCGATTATGTTCTTTTATTTCTCGTCTCAACTCTTGTGAAAAAAAAAATTCTTTTAATTGCTTTCGTTTTTGTATATAGTTTAATTTCATTTCGTTTGAATATATTCCTAAAATTCAAAACAAACTTGATAAATAAAATCCAAACAAATTAGAAAATTAAAAAACTCAAAAAGATTTTCGTTTTTGTAAATATTTTATTTTTGTGCAAATTTTCCAGATTTCCCTTACCTTGTAGATAGCTTGTTGCTTGCCTCGGCTCCCGACGATGACTTTTCCACAACCACGACGACACAAGCTCGGACATAGGGGCGTTCTCTTTTCTCTACACCTTTTTACTGCTTTTCTTAGCTTAAATACGCAATGAGAACATTGCTAGGTTTTAAGTGTGGGGTGGTTAGAGTTCGTCCTAGGTTTTTAATTTTGTCGTATGCTTGCTTGTGTTAATTTGAGTAACGTGTGTGCTATTATTGCTTGGACCCTTGGCGAAGTGACGCGGTTTTGATGATTTGTTAGGGTGTTTAGATTTTCGATCGAATATAGTGGACTTAGGTGGTTTATCTTGTTGGGATCTCCATTCGGTTTTAGCTTCGTGCTATCCTTGTGCTCGTTTAGAACTAGTGCCTCGACTAGCCCTCGTCATCAAACGCTCTCTATAGGTTTTTGATTTGTAATTTGGAGTCGTCAATTTCTCCACGTGCTCGATCGAGAATTTTGTAAGTTGCTAGTAGCAACGAATGATCGGAGTCATTGAAAGCTTCGTATTTTCCAAAAAAAAAAGAAGAGAAAAAAAAAGAAAAAAAAAGAGACGAATAAACAAGGATACATTATAAATCCTTGAAGTTGTTGAGTAGCACATTTTTCCTTTTTTCCGATTTTTAGTATATATTTGTTAAAGAGAGGCGTAGATGATTTTGGCTAGTAGGGAGCCGATTAACGGTTCGAGCGTGGATAGACCTTAGCCGGGGCAAGGACGGGGAGACCGACTTGGTGGATTGTTTAAGTCCTTTTAGATTTCGGGAGTCGATCTAAATTTCCTTAACAACGCACATTGATATCCTTTTAGCCAAAGCTAACCAGCAACGTAGCGTACGACGTCTCAAATTATTTTGTGCATTAGTTTAGGGTTGGTCGGGGGTAGTTTTGTGATTTTACGTTAGTTTTGCTTGAGGACAAGCAACCGTTCTAAGTGTGGGGTGGTTGATTTGCACGTTTTTGTACATATTTTTCTTACCTTTTTGTATCACGTTGCGTGTGTTTTGCTTTCTTTTAGGTGTTTTAGGAGTCGAGTTGGCCGTTTTTCAGTATTTCTAGGTTTTCGTATTTTTGTACGTTTTATTACTATTTTTTGTAGTTTTTCACTCTTTCATTTTTCTCTTGGCTGTAGGACGTCTAAGCGGGGCCCGCGCTCGTTTGGGATCATTTTCACTCGACTCGGGAATGGACGGACAAGCAAGGAAGCGCAACGGACGAGGTTCGATAAACCGGCGGACGTTAAAAGAACGAGGAATCGAGCCGGGTGCAGCAATCCAGTCGACCGACTGGAAGTTCAGTCGATCGACTGCCCTTCTAGTCGATCGACTGGAACTCCAAAATCAACTGGATTCTAGGGAATTTTGGCCATTTTGGACACTGCAGTCAATCGACTGCCGACGTGGCCGATCGACTGCATTCGATCGACTGGAATCCCCCGAGATCGACTGGATTCCAGGGACTTTTGGCCGTTTTGACAGCCAGTCGATCGACAGGCGACTTGACCGATCGACTGCCAGTCGATTGACTGCTTTACAGTCGATCGACTGAAAAACAGATTTTTTTACTACTTTTGGATAAATTTTCCCCTTTGTGAAGGATTAAAGGACGGGTCGTCATATCACTCAAACCAACTTGCAGCAAGGGTCTGGTTCAGAGTTTTTGCTCCCAAAAAAAAAACTCACTTTCATGTTTTTCTTTTCCATTTTAATTATGCATTAATTCTAGTAATTAGTTAATTAGTTCTAGTTTAGTTAAGTGTTAGATCTTCATTAGCTAGTTGTTGAAGCTTTTKTTTAGCATTTCTTTTGTGAAGAAACTTTGAAGTTGCCATTGCCATTGTTGAGATTTGAAGCTTTTGTGGAATCCTAAGTTTGGTAATATCTTTCTATTAATMTAGTTTGTTTTCATGTTATTTCTTTTAATCTTGTKTTGATRCTTGGATCATARTTTAGTTGTTATTTTGATTATCAAAACTTCCATTTTYATTTTATAGCTTTCTARCTTTTTAACTTATGCTTTTAAGTTGTTAAGTTGTTTAGATCAATTTCTAAGTTTTTAGAAKTTTTATATAATCTTCCTTTTTAAAACTTTAWTTTTTGTTAAATTAATGTTGACTTTTTCAAATAAGCTAGACTTTAATTTTCCCTCCATTTTCCTTAATTCAAATTATAAGCTTCTTAGTTAACTAGTTTAGATTAATCATTTTTAAATAAGCTTTAATTTCCWTTTCGTATTTTAATGCTTTTAAAACTTCTATTTCAATTTAAGTTTAGTTATAAAAACCAAAACCAAATCAATGACTACTGCTTTCCTAGTTTAGATTAGTTTAGTTATAATCGACGATAACAGCAAATAAGAAACCGATAAGCCGATAACATCCATCCTCGAGAGACACGACTCGGGAAGAACTCGTCACCCTACAACCGGCTCCGTACTCTTGCGGAGACGGATTCTGAAACTAGAGCGTCGAGAATTCGTCGATCACTTCATATTCGACTAAAAACTCTAAGTAACAATAAGTTATGCTACTCGAATTTACCCTTACCGTTTACTAAATTAAAATAAGCTCTTTAATTGATTCTAATTATTGAATAACCTAAAATAATCTCTCTGGATTCAACCCAACAACATCATTAATATATAGGCAAATAGGTTAATCTAAGAAATAAACGCATAAGCTCGGTTTATTCAACCTATGTTGTGTTACCCCTAATGATACGAGACCATTAGTTGCTTCAGAGAAATCGAAACTACGACAATTACACGGGAASCAGTTCTCTTTCTAGCAATTGATAACCAAATCCCTAATCKAGGTGATCAAGCCAAATTAAGAATCTAGCAAGCATGTCATGAATTTAGCAATCATGATRTGTAAACAAGATAACACAAGCAATCGCATATGAAGAACGAAAGACAATATTGCATAAATCAATTAAACATAGTTTCACGAGGATTTCAACATCCCTAGAACTAGACAAAACAATCTACTCACTCATGGAGTTCATAGAATAACAAGAAAATAAAGAAATAAAACATTGTTCTAAGATAGGGAAGAGATAAGAAATCTTAGATGTTAGATTCTTGGTCTTGGATCTTCAAGCTCGTTTATTGGGTGATTTGGGATCCCCTCTTCAAGCCTTGGAACCCTATGATTGTGTTAATGTCTATTTTTGACGAGTTTGGGTCGAGTTTATATAGAATTCCTATTTCTTGCCGCCCAAGATTCTTCCTAAAATAACTCAGCCGCGTCGCTGTCGAAAGGGCATCGACCGACACGAGACAGTCGTAGGCATCGACGCGCATCACCTGCCAGCGTCGACCTGCATGGACGTCGACTGATGCTCCTTCAATCGACGCTACAGAAAGTTCCCAACATGGAGTCGACCGACGGGTCTTGAATCGACACTTCAGAAGCTTCTCGTCGGTAAGGCGTCGACATGGCGTCGACCGACGCGCGCACAAACGATTCAACACCGCACATCGCGATGACCGACGCGAGTCATCCTCGCCCACGATGCGAGCTCATCGACGCTACCATCCTGATTCTTGGGGTTTCCTCGCCGTTTCGTTGATCCTCGTCTCTCAACTTCCTTGTGGAATATCATTCACTTAATATAGCACCAAATACTGCAAAATAGAGAAGAAATGTACAATCGGTGCTCCTCCATTCGTAATAGTAAATACGCGAGAAATAAACATATATGAGAATATCAAGCACATAAAAACACAAGAATTAAACCATCAATTACCGTACAATTTCTCGTTTATCATATACGCTCAAATCAGACAATACATGCACCTAGTCAAGATTTCACAAATTAGAAATTCAAAATCACCGATTGTACATGAACAAATAAGAATCGAAAGAGGTCTTTATTTCGGTTTGTAATGTTGGCTCTTTGGTAAGGTATGGAATATATGGATATAATGGCTAGCAAACGATCAGATGTGATCAATAACACATGAAACCCTAACTTCTGGAACTCGAAGCTTATGATCGCTTCATCCTTCCCAAATTACCAAACTTTCATTCAAAACCCTTTTGTACACACATACACTTTTCCGACTCTTATCTCATAACACTTGAAAGCTTTTTGAATTCGCTTCTTTTTAATAAACTTGGCCTTTTAAAACACTAGGCTTTTCACTTAAACGCACGCTTTATCACTTTTCGTGATTTGTGTTGGAGTTTGTTTTTTTTTTCTTTTTTTTTATTTAAGAGACTCAAAACCTAAAATCCACAATTGATTTCCAAAACATTCTTAGCCATCTAACAACATACACTCTCATCTCACAATATATGAAAATATAAGAGCTAAAATTGAGTCCGGCTAACAAGAAACGGGGCATAGGCTCAAGGGGGATCCTTTGGGATATTTAAGTAGCTTATATTTTTGGATATGGCTGGAACAAAGGTGATATGTGTGCCTCGAGGTCATTCCCAAATTCAATCATGTACGAGCAAAATCAAGTCACCTCAATGAAATATCCATATAAATGCAAGCAAAACCGATAATTCACACAAGGCTACTCACTAGTTCGCACCAGGTTTTGGAAGAGAAAATCAAAAGAGCTTTTAGAGCTTTGAAATCTTTTCACGAGTAAATATTGAGTATACATGTAAAAACCCGACAAGTGAACTATTCAGACTTCTAAGCATGTGGTGATTGCTCAAAAATATAATAAACTCGCACAAGACACAAAAACGACTCAACCATATAAATGCGCAATTAGTAAGCATCACTTCGCCAAGGCTTGAGTTAATAAAGAAAAATCATGCTTTGTAAAACTCGGACCCTAACCACCTACCCACCCCACACTTAAACCATACAATGCCCTCATTGCATTTTAATGAAAAACAAGTAAAAGGATGGTGAGATAGAAGCTTCCAAAAATAATGTGAATATCCGAACATCTCCAAAATAATCCAAAAGTACCAAATATCAAATACAAAATCTAAAACAAAGTAAGAAAAAAAGAAATGTAAAAATAAAAGAAATAAAGAAAAGAACATGAGTTGCTGAGTCCGAGCTTTTGTGTTCGTCTTTTCAAAATTAAAAATCCAAGTTAACCAATGCGCGTCTATGTTTGAAAGGGTTTAGCTCACCCGCAAGAGAACGGAGTCACTTGTAGACCGATAAGTTAAACTCGGGTTGATCTCTCAAGTAGTGGAAATACGGAGTCAACGATGTTTATTAAAACACAAATCCTAATACTAAACACGCAATCTTACGGGATCTTGTTTCGAAAGTTACCAAAGTACTTAATTTTAAAACTTGATAACCTATCTTGCTCCGAGGGCGTCAACTTCTTCGTAAGAGTAGTTTAATCAATGAACAAACACAGCAAAAACTATTATAATCTAAAGACCGTTCTACCAAATCTCATTCAGATATTCAATTGAACAATTGATATACATTCACAAAACACATTCCTAACTTGATTCCAATTAAAATAACCAAACCAATTATTCGAATCTGAATAATGTAAGTCATCAATGATCATAAAACAAAATATTAACAATCTGTCATACATAATCAATCACAAACGATCTAAAAGAAACATCTAACACGATATTATGAAATCATCATCTAACATAAACTATGAAACTAGACTACGAGATAAAGTTTAGAGATTACAAAATCGTGAGAATTCTCAATCACGACTCTACGGCAAATCTTGCTAAATCCTTGCTAATCTGGGAAATGAAATGAACCTCGCTGAATCCGGGAAGATTGTCATGAACCTCCGTTATCAGCGATTATCCGAACTAATCGAACTTCTAAATAATATTTCCGTAAGGGCTATAGATTAAAAGTTGAGAAAGTTGTCAATTTTCTCTTCCAATGAATATGATCCAGTCTTATGGGTGAAAGGATAATTATTCTCTGCAGATTTTTGAGTTTTATAGGCTCAAGAACAATTTCGTAAATGTAGAATCCCAAAAATCTGCATTTGTAACGTTCGAAACCGATCGGATTGCTCATTGGTCGGCTCGAATGAAAATCTCTATTCTCTTGACCGGTCGGACGTAGCCCTTCTCCGATCGGTGCGTGTCCTGAAGGTCAATCTGATCGGTTGTTGGTTTTATCCGGTTGGATAGTTGTTGTTTTGGCTATTTCGAGCGCTGATTCTTTGTCTTCATCTCCCGGTTTTCGACAAATGATTCGGCTTAAAGGGAAAAATAAGAAAAATGGCTTAAAATGGCCAATTATTGATTAAAAAGTTGTAAAGCTAAGCAAAAGGCTAAATAATGCAAAATCATGCGAAATAGCTCATTATTGACCTAAGAAGACGGTAAAAAGACTAAAACATGACTCAAAATATGTACAAAAGTGTAAAACAAATGTACTAATCAACCACCCTGTGCTTTATTGGTTTGTTCATCCTCGAACAAATGAAAGAATCAAAATCAAGAAAGAGTGAAAGTGGTTAGATCAAAGAGTCATGTTCTGCATATACATAGTTTTGCAAATATAAACACTTAAGTTGAAAACTCTTAAGCTAAGCTTTTGTTACCTTTTCACCTTGAAATCAAAAGAATGCGTTCTCTCAAAAAGGAAAAATATATGACAGTGCACTCATTCGCTCGTTTTTTTCATTAGGTACGTGTATACACTCGGCTTAATCATAAACATGGATTCAATGACTCGTGAAAATCAAAGACTTGTACATCGCATATGTGTGCACATTCGGCCATGAATAAGATTAGGACTTTTTAGGGTTGTAACATGGGCTCTTTGGTAAGGTATGTCATATATAAAGATGTGTGGCTAACTTTTGAACAAACACAATCCATAACTCACTCAATCGATTATTTTTAAACATAGAGCTTAATTTGCTCCCCACTCCTCCCAAATTAACCATACAATTCTTTTCTTAGCCTTTTGTAATTAAGGCTATTTCTAACCCTCAAACCCAAATACTTGACTTTATTTATAGGCTTCATTTTTAACAACTAGGTGCTTTTAAAGAACTCAAGCATCCTTAATTAAATTTTTTTTACTCCATTAATCCCCCCTGTATTCATCAATCTCAATAGACCAATAATAAGTAAACTCTCATCTCACAAACTTAAATTTAATAAGAGCTATAATGATTCTCATGGTTATCAAGAGGTGAAATAAAGGCTTAAACGGGGCTTATTAGGGATTTATAGTGTTTTGTTTTTTTAATATTTAATATAGTTGGCGTTGGGTTTTATACGTGCTTATCATCATTTTCGAAATCAAATGTACACAAGCCACTTAGAGACTTCTCAAAACACTTATCAAATCACAACATGTAATGTTGGTAATCACACAAGGCTTCTCACATGGGTTTTATTAAAAGTTTGAAAGCAAGGTGATCGAGTTTTGAAAGCTTCGCAAAATTGCTAACGACTAAGTGTTGTTTTAAAAATATGTATATATAAGTAGGTTTTGAAAGTTTTGCACTAAACAAGCTTAAAAGACTCTAACGATAGATCACACTATGCATGATCTCGACAGGCATGCCAGTATAAATACAATAAGTATGTGAATGACTTCGACAAAGGTTGAAATAAGTAGTTGATTAGTTCGTACGAAGTTACTAAATGAAATGGCAAAAATAGAATGAAACAATTTGAATTATGCATGCAAACAGTTCCGTCCTGTTGGGTATATCACCCGTCCGATCGGATGATGTGTAATTGACATGTCCGACCGGTGAATATTGTTGTTAGATTGGCCAACAGGATAATTTTTTTATTCGGTCGGATATTCCTCCCATCCGACCGGATTATATCCGTTTTGGTTGAAAATCGACCAATTTCACCCCCCCCCCCCCTTGTAAAAAGAAATTAGCAATCTCCTGGTTGCTGAAAAATATAATTAATGGGGTAGGGACAGTTCAACATGCTTAAATTGGAGTCAATTATTTAAATACAGACACTCACGCACCTAACATAAATTAAAAATTAACCTAAATAAAAGTTTGGATAGAAATGATACAAATTGGGGCCTGGGGCCGCTTATTGTTCCATGTTGTCCGGAGGTGGTGGTGGGAAGCGATGCTCGATCCTCGTCAATCGTTCATCAATTGCAACGAGGTATCCGTGGTTGGATTGGACGTTGTCGTTCAACCTGGCGAGATATTTGTTCGTTTGTGTCATGTTGGCGTCCAATCTCTCCAAGGAACCTCGAAACGTCCTTGATTCCTCTCTTGCCTCCCACGCAACCTGGCGAGCGTTCCGAGCGTATTCTTATTGATTGAGGTTTAATTGACTCATTTGACTTATCATGCTCGCTTGGGAATCCTGCTGCTGCCTCTATCGTGCTTCCGAGTAATAATAGTGATCACACGACCCTTCTCTATACGAGCTTCCCCCGTAGTCATTGTACTCGTATTCTTCCTCGTAGTCTATGTCATCCTCGTCCTCCTCGTCTTCTTCCTCATTCTCTTTTTCATCCTTGTCATCATTATCCTCATCATCCTCGTCGTCGTCCTTGTTTTAAATGTCTTAGGCCCTCGTCTTCTCCGCTCCCATCATGAAGGTTGGGATGGATACATTCTGATCGTTGAAAGTTCTACTTTCAACAAGAATTGGCCCGCTTGGATATACAACATCGTCATCGTAAGGGTCAACGCCATGGTGCCGTGCGGGATCAGTGGCGAACGTGCCCAAGGTGAGCTTCGCCGTCTTCTTCTCGTTCATTCATTGAACTTTTTCAATCGCGGCCATTAGTGGAGGATAGAGTTTTTCATCACCCCAGTGGTGCGTGATCCATAAGGCTCACGATTCAGACGTCGAGATTCGAGTCATGTCCTCCTTTCCCAAAAATACTTGCATGAAGAACTTGTACGTCAAGTACATTGCATTCGATCATAATGACGTGGAATTAAAACGGCATCCAGGCTCCGGTGGTGCTCCCATAAGTTTCTCCCACAAAACCTTCTTGTCGTAATCGTCGTGTTGAAATGAATCATCTCCCGGTTTGTCGATTTTTATCCCCAAGATATCATCAAGGTCTCCCTTTGAGGTGTGGAAGGGTTGGTCGCGGAGTCGGCAATCGAAAGAGCCATCGACAACCGGCTTGTATGTTGTGAAGAATTCCAACATAAGAATTCGGTTCCCGGGTTTCTTAACCTCCGCCCAATTCTCCAGGTTGAGGGCCTTTACACCCACCATGAACTTCTCCGCTTTCTTATCGCCCATTGCGATTTTGCGGTTCCAAAAGTCAACATCGATGTGTCGAGGAGCGTACACGTCCCTTGCGGTCAAAGATTTAAACAACATCACCTCCCTCTCATCGATCAATTTGAATGGAGCCAAACCTCCCCCGGCGTTGGTCGTTCCTTTCCCTCGGACTTTTCCCGAGTTGTCGTCCTTCCTCGTTCCTGAACCGGAAGCCATTGCAATCAAAATTTCGAAAATTTTAAGACAAAAACTTCTCTCAGGAATTTCGTCAAACACTTGTTGTGCACACACTTTCAACCAAGAACAATCTCCCAATTGTATCCCAACAATCACTTTCTTTTTACAATCCTAGCAAATCAATTCTCAAACAGTTAAAGAGTATGAGTGCAAGCCTTTTTACCTCTCGAATCGCAGTTTCGTGTTCTTGAGGTTTGAAGGAAAACATGGACTTTGTTTTTTTCGTCCGAACGAATGAAATTGCTTGAGTGTAGTTCTCCGATCGGATGTGTTTGTTTGCAAGAATTCGTTATTAGGGTTGCCTTGAAATCGATTTTGCTGCTTTCCTCTGTAAAGATAAGAGATAATCTAATTGAATTATGAAAATTCAGTTTAATAAACCTATCTTTTTTTAATATCTGTGTAGTCGTCCGATCGGATAATGGTGCTGTCCGATCGGATGCAAGTCCAGATTGTTTAGTCCGGTCGGATGATGTTTTCGTCCGGTCGGTTGGTGTTGTTCGTCCTGAAAATTATCTTTATTATTATTTATTTATTATTTTACCATTTTTATTTTTTATTTTTTATTTTTATGTTATTTATTTATTATTATTATTTATTTTTATATTTTTCGTGCATATATATATATATGTGTGTGTATGTGTGTGTGTGTGTGTGTGTGTGTGTGTATGTGTGTGTGTGTGTATTTTGTATTTTAATTACTTATGTACATTAATTTGTCCCTGCAATACTCACGAAAATAAAATTCGTTAAATAACAATAAATAATTCAAGCACAAATCTTTATTTATGCATAATTGCTCTTATTTAAGCAAGACATTCAACTAGACAATATATAATCTCATAAATTAAGGTAAACAAGGGTTTAAGATCCTATAACACTTTTTGGGCTATCGAGCGGGTTTGGTCCATAGGCCAAGTCCTCGAGGTCATTAATCTCATTCTCCATCTTGTTGATTTTAGCCTTCAACTCGATGATCTTGTCATCTGCCCTGGACAAGTACTTATAGGGTGTGTGTATGTCCTCCGTTAATTCGATCTCCTCTTAGATGTAGTTGGAGATGTCGGCCCTTAGCTCGTTCATCGTCTCCCGTTGCTCCTCCAATTTTGTTTGAAATCTCTCCACTATATCCTCATATTTTTTTACAGTGACTGAACTGTAACCATAGTTGACGGTAGGCGGGTTTTTGCTCATGGCTTCGAATGAGTATTCAAACACCATGGATTTGTAAAGAAGAAGATAGTTGTGAAGAATAAGGACTCTTACGTTTGGATTTTATAGGGGTAAGAAGCTTAGGAGAAGAGAGTCTAAGGATCTTTAAAAATCGGGTCATTCCTAATTTTCAAAAATAAAAGTTCGAGAATCAGCCAATATTCAGCATAATCCTCATCAAATCAGGCTTACCTTGCATAATACACTTACCAAATCCGCGTTCAGAATCAACTGATTTCGCCTTAACATCCGATCGGATACTATTTTGTCCTACCGAATTGTATGCATTTTCTTGTCCGATCGGTCACTATCATCGTCCGGTCGGATGGTATTCCAGAAAGTTTGATCCGACTGGTTTCCTTCATCCCTCCGATTATATAGCTGTGCTGAAGGTTGATTTCAAGCTTTCTAAACATTTGAAAGCATAAATAACAATTGCCAGTATGAAAAGTGTGTACAAAGATAAAAATAGTTTTAAAAACACTTGGGTTACCTCCCAAGAAGTGCAACTTTTAACATCCTTTTCTAGACGTTACCTCGATTAGTTCAAGAGTCTTGAGGTGGTTCGTCAAGTAGTATTACCTCATGATCAGTTCTGGGAATGGGCCCTCCATGGTATAATTTCACCCGATGGCCATTGACTTGGAACGTAGAGTTGTTTTTCTTGTTGTATAAAGTAACGGCCCCAAATTTGTTGATGCTTTTGATCAAGTATGGCCCGCTCCATTTCGACTTAATTTTTCCTGGAAACAATTTGAAACGTGAGTTAAATAGTAAGCCAAGTTTCCCTACCTCCAATTCTTTTGGAACAAGCTTTTTGTCGTGCATCTCTTTCATCTTTTATTTGCTTGCCCATGCTATCTCGTATGAATCATTCCTTATTCCCTCCAACTCGCTTAGTTCCAACTTCCAAAATTCGCCGGCCTCATTCATATCCATATTCAGTTTCCTTATTGCCCATTCTGCTTTGTGTGCTAACTCCACCGGGAGATGACACGCCTTTCCATAAATCAATCGAAAAGGACTCATGCCTAAAACTATTTTATGGGCCGTTCGATACACCCATAATGCATCAACGAGTTTCATCATCCAATCTCTACGGTTTGTCCTCACCGTCTTCTCTAGGATGCTCTAGATTTGACAATTACGTGTTTCCACTTGTCCCGATGTTTGTGGATGATAGGGGGTTGCTACTTTTTATTGCACTCTGTATTTGCTCATCAACCGCTCGAAAGCACGGTTACATAAATGGCTCCCTCCATCGCTTATTATCACTCTTGGCACTCTGAAATGACTGGAAATATTTTTGTGTAAGAACTTGAGAACGACCTCGGAGTTGGACTTCCGGGTTGGTATTGCTTCCACCCATTTCGAGACATAATCAACTCCAACAAGGATGTACTCATACTCTCTACTCTTCAGAAATGGTCCCATGAACTGAACCCTCCATACATCGAAGATTTCGATTACTTCATTCGGAACCAATGGCATCTCATTCCTCTTCCCTATCGATCCCGACCTTTGACAATTATCGCATGTCTTGCAGTAATGGTGTGCGTCGGCAAATAGTGAGGGCCGATATAAATCGTATTAGAGGACTTTGAATGCTGTCTTTTGACTCCCGAAATGTCCCCCCTCGTAATGAAAAAACCTCAACACATCGATTTTTTCCTCGTCTGGTACACACCTTCGATAGAGTCCATCCTTGCAATGTTTGTATAGGTATGGATCGTCCCAAAATAAACTCCTGCATTTAGACAAAAATCTCTTTCTTTCTTGTGCGGAAAGGTGGTTAGGGATAATATTACATGCAAGATAATTAACAAAATCAGCATACCAAGTCTCGCCAATGTTTTTAACAATATTAGCATTCTCATATGGAAAAACGTCATCAACAAAATCAAGTTTACAAGACTCACTATCTACCAACATGCGAGATAAATGACCGACAACCACATTTTCACATCCTTTTCTATCCTTGATTTCAATATCAAACTCTTGCAAAAGGAGAACACAACGAATTAACTTAGGTTTACTTTGGATTTAACAAATAAGTGGTGCAATGCCGCACGATCAGTGTGCACAATTACTTTTGACCCAACTATGTAAGAACGAAATCTATCTAATGAGAATACCACGATAAATAATTCACGTTCGATTGTAGTATAATTACGTTGTGCACTATTTAGCATGAGACTAGGATAATATATTACCCTTAGCAATTTATTGACTTGTTGCCCCAAAACAGCCCCCACCGCATTATTAGACGCGTCACACATAATCTCAAATGGTTGTGACTAATCGGGTGCAACTACAACCGGTGCTTGTGTGATTTTTTCCTTCAATAATTTAAAAGCATCAAGACATTTACCATGAAACTCAAAAGGCACATCTTTATTTAACAATTTACACAACGGGCGGCAAATTTTAGAATAATCTTTTATGAAATGCCGATAAAATCCCGCGTGTCCTAGAAAAATTCTAATTCCCTTGACATCTTTAGGTGGTGGAAGGGTTTCAATAACATCAATTTTTGCTTTATCAACTTCTAACCTTTGCTTGACACAACATGCCCCAGCACAATCCCACTTTTCACCATAAAATTTGATTTTTCCCAACTTAACGTCAAACAAGACTCCACAGATCTTTCAAGTACTTTAGAAAAGTTATTTAAGAAATGAGAGAAAGATGATCCATATACCGAGAAATCATCCATGAAGACTTTGAGGAAGTTGTCGATGAACTCGGTGAAGATGGATAGCATGCATCGCTAGAATGTTGCTGGTGCGTTGCATAATCCGAATGGCATCCTCCGGTAAGCACACGTGCCAAAAGGACATGTGAATGTTGTCTTCTTTTGATCTTCTGGAGCTATTGCTATTTGATAATAACCTGAAAGGCCATCCAAGAAGTAATAATATTCGTGCCCTGCCAGTTTGTCGAGCATTTGACCCATGAATGGAAGTGGGAAATGATCCTTTCTTGTTGCTACATTAAGTTTTCGGTAATCAATGCACATGCACCACCCGGTGGTTAAGCGCATTGGAAAAACATCTCCCTTCTTGTTTTCCACAATTTTTATGCCTCCATTATTTGGAATGACGTGCACTGGGCTAACCCACTCGCTATCGGACACAGGTTAGATAATTACTTCTTCAATAAGCTTGAAGATTTCCTTTTTAACTACCTCTTGAAGTGTCGGATTCAAGCGTCTTTGTCCGTCCCTTATTGTTTTTTCTCCCTCTTCTAGCTCAATCCGATGCATGCACGTCACTTGACTTATTACTCTAATGTCCCCGATGCTCCATCAAATTTCTTGTTTGTACTTTTTAAGTACCGCGATCAATTCTTTTTCTTCATGCTCGGCTAATTTCGCGAAAATTATCACGGGTTTCCTCTCGTTGGCTTCTAGAAAAACATACTTGAGGTGGCTCGGAAGTGGTTTCAACTCAATTTTAGGTTCTAGAATGGGTTAAATAGATGTTTCGCTTACGTGCTCCTCGTCAATTTCAAATAAGTCGACCACCCCTTTCGTTTTAAAATAGTCATCCTCGACGTCCCATTCCTTGAAAGGTATGATGTCGAACAGTTCTTTCACGCATTGATCCACTGAATCTAGATAAGAACAATCGGGTTCCATTGAATGTGAAGGAACTCTTTGAATGCTTTTGAGTGAAAATGTCACCGATTCATCAGACACTGAAAATGCAACGGTTTAATATCACGAAGTCCACGGGGACTACTAAGGTACCCATTTCCACCAGAACGTCTTAGACTACTCCCAATGGATGTCGCACTGATCGATTGGCCAATTGAAGTCTTAAACTCATTAGTTTCATCTCACCAAGGTTGAATTATTTGCAAAGGGCATAAGGCATCAAGTTGATCACTGCCCCTAAATCGAGCATTCCTCTAGCTTTTTGTCCATCCCCAAGAGTTATTGTGATGCAGAAACACCTTGGGTCGCCCACATTCAGTGGTAGTGGTTGATGGAAAATGGCACTTATTTCCTTTGATAGAACTACTCTTTTGTTTGCCTCTAGCTTCCTCTCATTTGACGCTAATTCTTTGAATAATTTCACGTACCCCGACATTCCCTTGATCACATCAAACAATGGTAAGTTAACATTCATGTTCTTCAACATGTTGTAGAATTCCATGAATTTCTTGCTCTGTTTTGCTGGTTTGAGTCTATTTAGAAATGGTATAGAGTCTCGGATTACTCGTTGCTATTTGAGATCGCTCAAGTTTTTTTACATGATAATTTCATCCGGTCGGATGCCCTCTTTTGTCCGATCGGATAGAATCCCCTATCCATCCTCCCGGTCGGATTGATGCCTTAGCCGGTCGGATAAAATTTATTTTCCTTCGATCCAATCGGATTTATGTCCAGTCCGGTCGGATAAAAGTTTCTGTCAATCATTCCGATCAGATTTTTGGACTATCCAGTCAGATTCTTTAGCTGATTTTTCCTTCGAAACACGTTCGTTGTCTTGATCCTACCTTTCCGTCACTCCAATTCCATTGTTCACTTTCTTGCCTCTTCGTAACACATGTACGACCATTAATTGCTCGAGTTGACTGGGGAGTTTGGTGGGGTCTACTCCAATTTTCGCTACGGATGCGGAAAGTTGTCCTATCATCATTTCCAACTTATCCATTTGTTTCTTCATTCGATTATTTTCCTGGATGGTTCAAAGAGTTTCCTCACGATTGCGTAGCATTTCCATCTCTTGCCTTTGCCTCCAGAGCCGTAGTTCTTCTTCGGAATCTTGGGGAGGTGGAGCTTGTTGTTGTTGTGGTGGACCTTGACTTTGTGGAAAACGTTGTTGATAACCACCTTACCCCTTATTCTGATAAGAGTTGTAGTTGCTCGGTCCTCCTTGACTTTTGTTCGGTGGTGGTGGTGGCAAGTATTGATGATCTATTTGCTTGGGTAGTGGTGCGTAATTTGGACTTCCAGGCCCATACCTAAGGTTTGGTGGTCTCGGATAGGCGGATGGTACGAGTTGAAGGCTTTAGTGAACTTTTTACCAGACTTGTTGTTGGATTGGACTTCTTGCATGACGCTCAACTCTTCGTCCTCGTCTTCATCAAATATTGCATCAAACGAGTTGGCTCCATGTCCGAACGCTCCACAAATCCCACACGTCTCTTGTGATGGTAACCTCGTCTCCTTCTCTTGCTTCAACATCCCTGCCAACATTGCAACTTGTTTCGTAAACTCCTCAAGTTTGCTATTCTCCCCTTTAGATACCGATACTTCATTTACTCTAAGTTTCCTTGGTCTCGAGCTTGTTTGTCTTGACTTTTCACCCAATAGTTTGAAAAAATCCCAAGCTTCCACTGCGGTTAAGTCTCCGAAATTGCCGACCTTGTTCTCAACTTGTTGCTTGAAGTTTGGCAACAATCCTTCATAGAAATAGTTTCGGGACTATTGTTATGATGCGGGCATACGTGTAGGAGTCCTGTATTGTTCCCACGCCTCTAGGAATGATCCATCCATTTGTTCAAAAGTTGGTGATTTCTCTCCTTAGTTTTGCCGTAGTTTGGGCCGAATAAAATCTGCCCATAAAATTCTTGAACACCATATCCCAATTAGTTAAGGAATTGGGTTGCAATGACAAGAGCCATTGTTTGGCCTTGTCCTCAAGCTACTCAGAAAATATCTCACCCTTAGTCGATTTTTGTTTGAGCCAAACGCTGGGATTTTGGACACCGCCGCGTAAAACTCTCGAATAAAGTTGAGCGGGTCTTCGTTCGGCATGCCATAGAATGTTGGCAATTGGTTGACGATGTTATATTTCAATTCATAATCTTTTGCCGCATGGCTTAAGACAATGGCTGAGCTATATAGGCCAATGGTCGGGCACACTAGGTCCCCTTGTCAACGTTCATTTGGATATCGTTGCCCTCGCCCTCCACGAAAGTTTCTTCCCCCAACATTTTATTTCACATCTTCATAGTTTCAGTCGTACTCTTCATTTTGCCAAACACGGTACATTTGCTCGTTCCTCCCATTTCTTGGATGATTTGGTCCTTGTGCTTGATTGTCAAATTCAAAGTGATTTTGTTGGTTATTTGGGGCTGGGGCCCTCCATTTCCAACATGATTGTCTTCGAATCCTTGATTTGCCCATGCGTTGAAAGCTCGGGCTTCCTCTCAGTTTCAGAAATATTATGGCATTCGATCGACTGGTTGTTCCGGCCACAAAACTCTGTGGTCATCATGGGGTTGTGGTATCCTATTGTGTGCCGGTGGATTAAAATTTTCAAGGACTTCATGTCCTCTCGACTCTTCATCACGATCATGCTCTCGATTTGCAATTTGAGCAAATGCTCTTGCATCTTCATCTTGGATATTGTTTTGTTGATCTTGGTTTTGCATGTAATCTTCGGGTGGCATGCTATATGGTTGATCGTGAGGAGGGTTGCGGTTGTCTTTCCCTCTTCCTCGACCATTCGTTCTTCCTCATCTCCCTCTGTTTCCTCGGCCTCCATTAGGTGGATTGTTCAACATGATGGCTTGAGTTGCTTCGGATTGATTCCCGTCGGGGGAAGGAAAGAGTCTCCTTGGTTTTCCTACTCATTCGATGTTGTCTATGAGTGGTGCAAGTTCACCTCTTAGGCCTCGACGACCTTGCATTCACAACAAACAAACTCAACGTATCGAGTGGTAAACCAAACACAAACACAACGTAACAAGCATAAGTTTAACATGAATAAACTTCGTTAACACCTTTGATACTCCCCGGCAACGGCGCCAAATTTTGAGTCCGAGCTTTTGTGTTCCTCTTTTCAAAATTAAAAATCCAAGTTAACTAATGCGCGTCTATGTTTGAAAGGGTTTAGCTCGCCCGCAAGAGAACGGGGTCATTTGTAGACCGATAAGTTAAACTCGGGTCAATCTCTCGAGGAGTGGAAATACGGAGTCAACGATGTTTATTAAACACAAATTCTAATACTAAACACGCGATCTTAGGGGTTTTAGTTTCGAAAGTCACCAAATTATTAATTTTAAAACTCGATAACCTATCTTGCTCTGAGGGCGTCAACCTCTTCGCAAGAGTAGTCTAATCGATGAAAAAACTCAACAAAAGATATTATAACTTGTTCTAAAGACCGTTCCACCAAATCTCATTCATATATTAAATCGAACAATTGATATACATTCACAAAACACGTTCCTAACTTGATTCCAATTAAAATAACCAAACCAATTATTCGAATCTGAATAATGTAAGTCACCAATGATCATAAAACAAAACATTAACAATCATTCATAGATAATCAATCACATATGATCTACATGGAACATCCATCACGATATTACGAAATCATCATCTAACATAAACTACGAAACTAGACTACGAGATAAAGTTTAGAGATTACTAAATCGTGAGAATTTTCATTCACGATGCTACGACGAATCTTGCTAAATCCTTGCTAATCCAGGAAATGAAATGAACCTTGCTAAATTCGAGAAGCTTATCACGAACCTCCGTCTTCAATGATTATCCGAACCAATTGAACTTCTAAATAGTATTGCCGTAAGGGCTATATATCAAAAGTTGAGAAAGTTGTCAATTTTCTTTTCCAATGAATATGATCTAGTCCTGTGGGTGAAAGGATAATTATTCTCTACAGATTTCTGAGTTTTATCGGCTCAAGAACTGTTTCATAACTGAAGAATCCCAAAAATCTGCATTTGTAAAGTTCGAATTAGATCGAATTGCTCATTGGTCCGATTGAATGAAAATCTCTGTCCTATTGACCGGTCGAACGTAGCTCTTCTCATATTGTTGCGTGTCTTGAAGGTCAATCCGATCAGTTGTTGGTTTTATCTTGTCGGATAGTTGTTCTTTTGGCTACTTCGAGCGCCGATTCTTTGTCTTCATCTCACGATTTTCGTTAAATGATTTGGCTGAAAGGGAAAAACAAGAAATATGGCAAACCAATTATTGATTAAAAAGTGGTAAAGCTAAGCAAAAGGCTAAATAATGCAAAATCATGCGAAATAGCTCATTATTGACTTAAGAAGATGGTAAAATTATTAAAACATGACTCAAAATATGTAAAAAGAATTGTAACAAAAATGTACGAATCAGTTGCCTCCCAAGAAGCGCTTATTTTACGTCATTATCTTGAAGAACTCTCTTCTTAATCATGGTGAAGTTGAGACGGGAGGATCTACTAAAGTAATAACCTTATTGACGGGTGGAAAGAGAAAAAACAGTGACGATAGGGCTTAACCCGATGGCCAGTGATTTGGAATCGTTCTTCAGTCTTAAGTTCGATTAAGGTCACCGCCCCACTTGGATTGACTTCTTTAATTGTATAGGGCCCCATCCACTTAGATTCCAACTTGCCGGGATATAAGGCCAAACAGTAGTTATAGAGCAAGACGCGCATACCAACCTCAAGCTCTTTTAGGACTATCCTCTTGTCATGGACTTGCTTCGTCCTTTCTTTGTAGATATGAGCATTTTCATATTGAATATTCTGAAGCTTGTCTAACTCCTCCACTTGCAACATCCTCTCTAGCCCGGTCTCCTTCAAATTCATATTCGCGGCTTTTTTTGCTCAAAAAGCTTTATGCTCAAGCTCAACCGGCAAGTGACAGGATTTGACAAAGACTAAACGATAATGGATCATACATAGAACCATTTTGTAGGCTGTTCAAAGGAACCATAAGGCATCGCTCAACTTCCTCGACCAATCTTTACGATTGGGTTGCACCGTTTTCTCAAGAACACTCTTCACTTGCTTATTACTTGTCTCAACTTGCCCCGATGTTTGGGGATGATATGGTGTAGCTATCTTATGCTTGGTCCCATAGATCTTCATGAGCTTCTCAAATAGCTTATTACAAAAATGGCTACCACCATCACTTATGATCACTCTTGGAAAGCCGAAACGAGCACAAATATCTCCCTTATAAATTTAACCACCACCTTGGCATTATTTTTAATCGTGGGGATATCCTCGACCCATAGTCGACCCCCTCAAGAATATATTCGTATCCATCTACTGATTGGGAAATGACCCCATAAAATCAATTCCTCATACGTAAAATACCTCAACTACTAAATTTCCCACCAAGGGAACTTCATTCCTCTTTGAGATACTCCCCGTGCGTTGGTGTCACATGTTTGAACATGAAATTGAGCATCGTAAAGTAGTGACGCCCAATAAAAACCCGCACTCAAAATCTTAAGGGTTGTCTTTCTTCCCCCAAAGTGGCCCCCAATTTGGTGACCATGGCAAAAAGTTAGGATATCTTGAATTTCATCCTCGGGGACACATCTTCGAATCATCCCATCCTTTCCCACTTTATACATAATGTGATTGTCCAAATAGAAGCTTAGACATTTAACAAGGAAACGCTTCCTCTCTTGCCAACTCATGTCCGGTCGGAGGTTACCATTTGCCAAATAGTTTGAAAAATCGGCATATCATGGTGCTTAAGCCACTTCAAACAAATTCTCGTGAGGCAAATTTTCACCTATAGCACTCCCATATCCACCATTGGTGATCATTCTTGAGTGATCGGCCGCCGCATTTTTACACCCTTTTCGATCTTTAATCTCGATATCAAACTCCTGGAGCAATAAAATCCAATGGATGAGGTAAGGTTTATCTTGGGATTTGGAGAACAAATAGCACAAAGCGGCATGATCACTATGGACTATGGCTCTTGATCCAATAATTTAAGGTCAAAATTTATGAAGAGCAAAGACCATGGCCAAGAGCTCTCATTTGGTTATTGTGTAACTCTTTTGAGCATCATTAAGCATTAAACTAGCATAGTACACCACCCCCAACAACTTATCCACTCATTGGCCAAAAGCAGCCCCCACCGCCTCATTTAAAGCATCGCACATAATCTCGAAAGGTAAACTCCAATCGGGAGCTACTACTACGAGGGCGGATACAAGAATCTTCTTAATTGACATGAAAGTGTTCTCACAAGCTTCATTAAATTCAAACGGTACGTCATTGCTTAACAATCATCATAAAGGGCGAGCAATTTTCTAGAAATCTTGTATGAATCGCCAATAAAAACCGACAAGCCCAAGGAAACTTCTCACATCCTTAACATTGAGAGGAGGAGGTAGCTTCTCAATAACTTCAACTTTGGCCTTATCGACCTCCATCACTTGTTATGAAATCAAATGCCCAAGAACAAGGCTGCTTCGAACCATGAAATGGCTCTTTTCTCAACTTAAGGTCAAACTCATTTATTCGTATCGGGTTAGCACTTTTTGAAGATTTTTCAAACATTCATCAAAAGAGTCCCTATATATAAAAAAATCATCCATGAAGACTTCAAGAAATTTATCGATCATGTTAGAAAATATTGAGAGCATACATATTTGAAACATTCCCAAGGAATTTCATAGCCCAAATGGCATTCAACAAAAATAAAACGTTCCAAACAGGCAAGTAAAAGTAGTCTTGGCTTGATCTTCGGGTGCGATTGCGATTTGATAGTAACCCGACAACCCATCTAAGAAGCAATATGAATTATGTCTGACTAGATTATCTAACATTTGGTCGATAAACGAGAGAGGGAAATGATCTTTCTTTGTGGCCGCATTTAACTTCCTAAGATCAATAAACATCCTCCATCCCGTTGTAGCCCTCGTGGCCAACAACTCTCCTCTTTCATTCTCAATAACGGTTATGCCACTCTTATTCGGCACCATATGAACGGGACTCATCCACTCACTATCGACAATTAGAAAAATCAAGCCTTCCTCCAACAATTTTAATATATCGGCTTTCACTATCTCCTTAAGATCTGAATTCAAAATCCTTTGGAATTCTCGAGAAGGTTTGGCATCATCCTCCAAAATGATCTTATGCATGCAAGTTGAAGGGCTGATTCCCTTAATCTCCAAGACTCCAACCAATAGCACCCTTATGAGCTTTAAGAACTCCAATCAACCTCTCCTCTTCTTCTTGATTCGAATTGGCAAAGATAATAACCGGTTTGCTCTCCTCTTCTTCTAAATACATATACTTGAGGTGAGATGGGAGAGGCTTAAGCTCGGGCTTGTACCTCCTCTTGACCTCATTAGGGACTAATTTGATCAATTTAATGATCCCCTCAATATAATATTCAAGCTTTTTGATGGGTTCAACTTCCAACCTATCATCAATAATCTCCACCTCTCCCTCTAAAATTCTGTCGTTGCCCTCAAAAGAAAATATACAATCCTTCTCACACAATCCTTTGGTACATTGAAACACAATTGAATCGTCATTATGAATAAGGGCCTCATTTCCTTCAAAACAACCTTCAACATAAACTCACGGGCCAAACTCCCCCTCATTGCTCTCTTCCTCCATATAAACTTGTTGAACCAACTCTTGAATCACGTCAAAATGTAAGCAATTCACATGATAGATGCTTGACGAAATAGATGGCAAGTTAGATATAGACAACTTGACCGATTCACCCGCTACGTACAAAGTAAGACTTTTCTTCCCAACGTCTATCATACATTGAGTTATAGCCATAAATAGGAGGCCTAGCAAGATAGTGTGCACCATCATTCTTCACCATGCTAACATCCAACACCACGAAATCTACCGGAACCACAATCCCTCCAACTTGTACAAGAACATCCTTGACCATCCCTTATAGGCATCTAATTGACCGATCGGCCAATTATAAGCAAATGCGTGTCTCTTCTAAAGGAGAAAGTTCCAATTGTTTGTAAATAAAAAACAGCATCAAATTAATACCCGCCTGCAATCAAGCATGCCATTAGTGAATTTTCCATTCCCAAGTGTGATATCAATACAAAACGAGCCAGGATCCACCTTCTTAAGAGCCAAGAGAGACGGGTCACAAATGAAATTTGCCTCTTTAGATAGATAAACTCTTTCATTCATAGCTCTCTCAAACTTCTTGGAGGAAAGCTCCTTGAAGAACTTGGAATAAGCGGGCATATTCTGGATGGCGTCTAACAAGGGAAGAGTGATGTTTACGTTGGAAAATAGATCATAGAGCATTTGAAATTATTCATCCTTCTTAGCATTTTGTAGACGGGATGGATAGGGCATAGGGGCCTTAAAAGTTGGTGGCTTGTAGGCGTTTGAAGACTTGTGTAGGCTATTGGGAAATTCCTTTTCCAAAGTGGGACCCAAGGGAGTAGAATAGGGAGGAGTAAGAACATTCGGAATAGAAACCACCTCCTCCTCGGATGGCGGAGCAACCTTATTATCAACCACCCTACCACTTCTAAGGGTCGTGAGCTCAATGAGCTTGCGAAGGTTGGTTTGGCAATTTGCCTTTCTCGTTAGCTTGTTTTAGCAGACGTGGATCAAAAAATTCACCTTGTCCCCCAAAAACGAGAATTTCAACTTCCCATTCTTCACATCAATCATTGTGTTCGTGGTTTCAATGAATGGTTGTCCAAGCAAGATCGCGTGCTCACGACTTTCATTGCTCACGTCTCCAACATCCAAGATCACGAAATCCACGGGGACTATGAGACCACGTACTTACACCAACACATCTTCAACTATCCACTTCGGGTACTGGATTGATCAGTCCGCCAATTGCAAGCACATCCTCATTTCCTTGAGATCGCCCAACTCTAAGTGTTTGAAGATGGAGTAGGGCATCAAATTAATTCCCGCACCGAGGTTTAGCATCCCCCGTGTCTCCTTACAATTCCAAAGAGTGAGCTTTATAAAAAAAATTCTCGGATCGCCCTCCTTATGTGGAAGAGGGATGCTACAAATGATGCTCGCCATGTTTGATATGCACACCTTCTCGTTGTCCTCGAACCGTTGCTTCTTAGATGTCAACTCCTAGAAAAAATTGGTGTACGCGGGCACATTTTGGATAATATCGAGCAAGGGAAGGTTGATGTTGACCTTGGACAACATCTTGTATAACTCAAGAAATTGGGCGTCTTGCTTTGTCGGTCGGATACAACTCAGAAATGGGATCGGAGGTCGGTACGGCGTCGCGGATTTGTGGAGTCCCCCGGTAGCCTCGGTGTCCTTCACCTTCCCACTTGAAGAGGATGTGGGTGGTCTAGAAGTGACCACGGTATGGTCTACAACTTGGAGTGAAGGCAAGAGATCATCGATGGGATGGGCAACCTTATTATCTACCACCTGGCTGCTTCGAAGAACTGTCACGGCTTGGGCTTGAACTGGTTGACTCGGTAGCTTTCCTTTATCGTGGGCCTGCTTAAGCTTGTTAACATCCAATGCTACTTATCCCACTTGTGTCTCTAAACTTGCAAGCCGCTTGTTCAATTATTGGATGGAACCCGAAAGTTCAGTCAAGATGGACTCCATGCTTGGTTGACGTAATGATGAATGATCTTGAGGAGTCAGAAATAACGATTGAGAGGGCGAGAATGGTGGTCGCACGTTCAGTGGAACTTGAGGCCGTGGTTTTTGAACTTGTTGTGGCATTAGAGACTCGGGTGGGTTTAGGACATTCGTCGTGTCCCGCCACCCAAAGTTAGGTGGTTCCTCCACTCGGGGTTTTAAGTTAGGGAATACGGATCGTTGTGTCGTTGGATCCCACTTCATTGTGCTTGGTAGCCTTGGACCGCGAACGCTTGCTCATTGAAATCACTTAGTTGCCCATAAACCTTTGGGCACACAATAGCTCCATGACCCGAGATGCCACACGTGGTGCATGTCTCCATCGAACCCGAGTAGGTCTTAGTGAGGGAAGCCACCTGATTTACAAGGTCGGCAATCTTAAAGGGCCCACAAAATTATAATTTCTAGTAGTTTTGAAAATAAAGGTTCATTTGGCTTGATATTATCGGAAATCAATTCAATTGACGAATGAAAGTGTTTGTATCTTGAAGAAATAAAAGGAAAATGAAAATAAAGAAATTAAACTAACTAAACTACACTAGGAAATGTAAAATGAAAGTTGGTCGGATGCCTTGTCGTATGCCTCAAAATGAAAATGCAAAGAAATAATGAAAATAAGCAAGAACAAGCAATGTTTCACCAAGTACAAGCATGAAAGCTCAAGGTACAACCATACTTGCATGAAAATAAAAACTTGAATAATGAAAATTAGCACAAATCAAAAGCATGAATAAAAAGAGCAATGAAAATTGACGTCAAAGCTTAAAACTTTTTGATGAATAACAAGCAACAAATCATAGATCAAGGATTAAGCATGAAACAATTCATGAAAATAAAATCCTAAATAAAGCATATATTATACTCAAAATAAAACAATCCAAGACTCGATCTATGATGTAGACGTATCACTCATCTAGATTCCATGGACGATTCATAAGATCTAACAAGAAATCAAGATCCTAAGGCAAAAAGCATAAAATTTAAGAGCATGCATGAAAGTGAAGAACAAAGCATGAAATGTAAAGGAAGGTTTACTTGAATTAAAGAGAGAATCCAAAAACTTGAATGAGATTACAATCAAAATAAAATCCAAAGGAGTACTTGAATTCTTCTTAGGCTTACAAACCTAAGGCAAATCTTTAAAATTAAAATCTAAGAACTAGAGAGAGAATTCTTAACCAAACCCATGCAAGAATTGGGAAAAATGAGATATTCTTTACCAAATGAAAGTAGTCTCCTATTTATACTAGGTTTAATTGGGGTTCAATGGGTCATAATAGCCTCAAAGGCTTGAAATTCCCGGGTTTGACCAAGTTTGACCAGAAACGGCCTTGCCTTGATGTTTGGCGTAAGTTAGCTCGAGGTGGCTTCGGTGGTTTGGAAGTTTGGTCGATGTTGGTGCGCATGGGCGCGCATGGCTCGGCAGCTCTAGGTCGAGCTGGGCAGGCGTGGCCGACATTCTGGGCTGGGATGCTCAAAGAGACTCATGGGAGAGATCCATAAGGGGGACTGAAAGCGATGCGTAACTACTCGGTGGTCACGTAGGGAGGAGATCAGCACTAGATTTAAAATTATTCAGCACTAGAGTTCCTTGAGTTATGAGTCTTGAAAGCGTTGGTGCAAGCCCAAGGGCCCCTTTTAATGACTCAACAGGTTGCTGGGCATGGCGCGTTGGCACGCCCTAGCGCCGGGTGCTGTCACCTTGTCTCTTGGCAGGATGCGCGGCTTCTTAGCAAGATGCGCGCCGGGCGCTGTCTTAAGCTGGCGCTCGGCAGGATGCACGTTGGGCATGCACTGGCAAGCGCCGAGTGCCGGCAGGCACTAGCTTGTGCTGGCTTATGCTGGCTCGTCTTGGCTACCATTCAAGAATATTTTGGCATTTTAGAGCTTGTTCTTGGCACAACTTTTGTCACGCCTTGGCACAGCTTGGCTTGACTTTGGTCCTCAATGCCTTGGCCTATAAAATTAGATTTTTTAAACATAAAAACCCAAGAATTACAACAATCCTCAAATTAGTTGAGCCCATTTAACCATGTTAAGTATTAAATCAAAAAGAAACACGAAAAATAATAAAACAAGAAAAACAACCTAGAAAACTAACTAATTGACTCAAAAACTAATAAAAATAATATAAAATCCTAATTAAAAACACAAGAAAAATACCACAATTACATGCGAAACACCCACTCAGGCTCGTCCTTCGTCGATACTTCTTTCACTTGCTCCTTTCGCTCCAATATAATCATTCGGTGATCGTCCGTGGCCATATTAACGAAGATTTCATATAGCTCTCTCGTCGAGCGGCCAGCAAGGTTTCCTCTGGAGGAATTGTTAACCATGCACTTAGACGCGAATGTCAAGCCATTTTGGAAAAATTGGTTCAAGAAATCTCAGGTGAACAGATGGTGAGTGCACATGGTAAGATAGCCTTTGAAATGCTCCCATGACTCGTAAAAGGTCTTGTCGCTTGCTTGATAAACGAGGCAATCTTCGCTCGGAACTCGGCCGTCCTGTCTTGGGAGTAGTATTCTTCCATAAACTTCTCGGTCACCACGTCCCAATTGGTAAGGGAATCGGCAGGTAATGTCATTAACAAATCGACCGCCTTATCCTTCATCGTGTATGGAAAGCATCGCATCTTAATTTGGTCGATATGTATCCCTTGTCACGGAAAGCTTGGCACGGTGTAGGAGAAAGTCTGTAGGAAGTGGAGAGCATCCTCTTGGATGTGAGAAGCGGTGAGCCTAGGTGTTGAAACTGCGGTTGAAAGTGAGCCTCGTTCATAACCGATGGGGCCTTGGTATTGCGGGCCATAGAATTGGTTTCCTTGCTACGATGGGTCTGAGCACGGTGAGACTTGGAGTTGGTTCTCGGGTGTCGGCCTTCGAGCATGAGATAGAGAATATGGGCCGTTAAAGTGCTCATTTGAGCCTTGGGGGTCTAGGTTTGCAAAAACTATTTACCCCTTGGTCGAGCGGCACTCCATAAATGGGTTGAGAACTTTGTAATCGTGGGACGTGAGGTGATGATGTAGGCCCGGACGATGCTTGAGGCGGAGGCATCCCTTGATTTTCGTGTGTGGGCGCAGGCGGCGTCGGATTCTCGAATGAGTTGGTCATCATTCGCTCTTCTAGCAATGGAGGTAGAGGTCGAAAAGGTGGGGCGTCGAACGTGTTTTGATTTCTCGTGGCTCTTGCGTCTCTTCTTAACCTCTCGGGATTGGACAAAAGTGGGGTCAACTCTCGTCCGAGCGATCTCATATCTTTCATACACAACACTCAACAAAGGATTACGGGTATCGAATGTAAAATAGTAGTCTAATATAACTACTAACTAAGATAACAAGAAGAGTAATTAAGAACACTATTAGCCTTAATCTATCCACGGCAACAGCGCTAAAAATTGATCGATGACATCTCAACACTCTAGTTTGAGAAATCATCTCCGAATTTATATGGAGTTGATTGTAGAGTGGTAAGTTTAATACCGAGTCGTGTCTCTCGAGGATAGATGTTATCGGGAATCGGTATTTTTAGTTAATCTCTTATTAATTCTACTTTCACTAATCTACTCTAAGAAAGTAATAAGTCACTTGGTTGAGTTTGATTTTTTTATACTAATGCTTGAATTGAAATGAGAACTTGGAAAACACTAATTAAGTCAAAGGTTAATAAATAATGAAAGCTTGCTTTAAAGTAACTAATTAGAGAAAATTAATTAAACCCTAATTAAAAACTTCAAATAAATTAAAGACTACTAAATTAAGGATAGCTTGCAAGTTTTAAAAGAGAAAATGGAGGGAAGGTCAAAGTTTTTAAAATTAAAAAGAAAATTCATGGTCAAAGAGCATGAATAATGAAGAAATCAAATTAATAAAAGAATTAAGTCCCATTTGTCTTTCAAGGACCAAAGGTTTGTTTAGACAAATGGAGTAAAAAGCTTCAAGTGTTGTGCTCCAATGGAGATTATGCAAGAAGAAGTTTTAAAAGCTAGAAGATTGAAATGGGGACTTCAAATGCAATGAAAGATAACATAAGCTAAAATCTATTAATCAACACAAAGCAATTACAACAATACAAGAACAACACACAATAATAAGAGAAAGGTTACTACCAATTTCACTCCAAATGAATCTCCAAGGTTGTTACAATATTCAAAAGACAAGAACAACTTCACCACAGTAAAATCCACAAATGAAAGAGATGTCACCTTCTCCAACAGCTTGCTAAGAAAAACTAATTAAAACTTACTAAACTAAATTATTCTAAAGATTATGATCTAGGGTTTAATTTTGCAATGGAATAGTAAAAGCTTGGGAGATATTGAAAGAGTTCAAAAATAAGCCAAGGAGTGGATAAGGTTGGTGGAGAGACGCTGGATATATATATACATATACATATACATATATATATATATATATATATATATATATATATATATATATATATATATATATATATATACACACACACAAAATCATCAAAAATGCAAATAATCTCAATATTTCTCTGGGATGCATTCGATCGGCTGACTTTGCAGTTGATTCGGGTTGCTTCTGACTCGATTTTTTTGTTTTCCACTCCAGAACGTCCGTCGGCCATCGTCTCTTGTTCGCGCTATGTTCCCTTGCATGTCTTCACTTGTCTGTTGCATAGCGAGTCGATTGGAATACCATAAGCATGCACGGGTCCCGCTTGGTCATTCTACGGCCAAAAACATAAAATGAGTGAAAATATAGTAAAAATATAAAAGAAACCGTACAAATACTACAAAACCTAAAACTAACAAAATAAGCCTAATCGAATCCTAATCACCCAAAAATGCAAGCGAACACATGCAATCGCAACACAAAAAAGCAATAAAAACACGTACAAAACGTGAAAATTAGTTGCTTTGCACCAGAAGCCTGATGACATATATAGTGACCACTGATCAAAGCAAACAGCTGTAAGTATATATATCTTTCATGTTTAATACTAACTTAGCTCATTTTTTTGTTTTGAGTAAAATATTCGTGTGTATATGTGTGTGTGTGTGCATATATATATATATATATGTATGTATCATGTTAACTAACAATTTTGGTTATAGAAGGAGTTTCAAGGAAATCAAGATGCGACACATTCTAACTCGCAGAACCCGAGTGCGAAGGTTGACGAGGATGAAGTCTATCTATTGGTTTTCAAGGTGAAAGAGTGTCGACAATATGGCACAAGATACTTTGGGGTGTTAGCGATAATGAGGATTTTCATAGGCAGTGGTTCTTCTTTTAAGTTGGATAGTCGTGTCACGTAGCTCAATATATAAATTTGGACGCATCAACTTGAAGCGTAATAAAAGTAACAAAGGAGTAGCATGAGGCTTACGAGCGATCCCAATGAGAGGTGCAGTAGGAATGTCTAGATCCCGAGGTGCAGCTCTGGGTAGACCTCCAGGCCCAACTCGCTGTGGTGATAGCTGCAGTGACAGGCCATGTGCAACTGTCTTATCTACTTCCTCCACCTCGAGGTCCTCCTCCTCCTGATCAACCATAGTCGTATTCTATTTTGGATTGTGTACTTTTGATTTGTTAGACTATACATTTTACTCTATATGTAATATATTCAAGAACATATGACTTAGTTTGAATTTCAATTTCAATTTATGTTTTGTTTTTTATTTTTTAGAATTTTACGGTATGTAAATATGAACATGACAAAATAAATAAATAAATAAACTACCAATTGGCATATTATTGTCGGTGTTATTAATTAATTAAAACACCAAATACAATATGCTAATTGGTATTTTACGACGGATGGCACCGCGGTATGTACCGATGGAAAGACCCCATGGTATTAAAGAGGGTAGTATGCCCATAAGTCTTTACTGATGTCAGGGCCCCTTGGTATTTAATGGAAGCAACACCCCTCACCATATACTCACGAATAAGGTATGAGACGGTTTTCGATCTACCGAATGGGTCCACCGTCAATATTCCCCTTGGTAAATGTACCAACGGGTATAATTTTTCATCTGCACAGAACTACCGATGAAGAAATGTTGACGGATGACATCTGTCCATATTTCTATTATTAATAGGTTCACCAAAAGAAATATTGGCCTATACCAATGGTTCCATATATTGGTATTTCTTGTTTATTCCGTATTGGATGAATTCATAATACAGAAAGATGAATTATTTGTTTAGAAATTTCTCAAATAGATCATCATAAAGCTAACGTAAAAACAAAAGAGAAGCTAAAGTCACCCTGAATAGAAGGAATTATCTCGGATTCTCTGTCATTTTATCTTGTTTATAGATGGATGGTGTTTGTCTGCTTCTTCAGCTACCAAAGCTGACTCTTCTGAATTCTTTCCCTATAATATCGTCTTCTAGCCCTAAAGTGTAGTTTTTAGTGGTTTTGAAAGTATAAAGTTCATTTGGCTTGATATTATAGGAAATTGATTCGATTGACGAATCAATGTGTTTGTAGTTTGAAGAAATAAAAGGAAAATAAAAATAAAATAATTAAACTAACTAAACTACACTAGAATTTGAAATAGCAAATTGGTCGGATGCCTCGGTCGTGTGCCTTAATTGAGAATGCAAAGAAATAATGAAAATAAGCAAGAACAAGCATGCATGCTCAAAGTACAATCATGCTTGCATGAACATAAAAACTTGAATAATGCAAATTTTTGTAAATTGGAAGCACAAATAGATAAACCAATGAAAATGGACGAGAAATTTCAAAACCTTATGGAAGACAATAAGGAACAAAACATAGATTTAGGATTTAGCATGAAACAACGCATAAAAATAAAAATCAAAATAAAGCATATGAAAAACTCAAAATCAAGACGATTGAAGACCCAATCTATGATCTAGACGTGTCACTCATCTAGATTCTATAGCCAATTCTTAAGATCTAACATGGACTCAAGGTACTAAGACAAAAGGCATAAAAATGAAGAAAATGCATGAAACATATGAAATTGTGTGAGATTAAACGATCTAGGCCTCGATCTATGATCTAGATGTGTCACTCAACTAGATTCTATAGATGATTCACAAGATCAAGCACAAATTCTAATACCTAAGGCAAAAAGTATAAAACAAATGAAAAACAAAGCATGAAATTGAAAGAAAGCTTACTAGAATTAAAGAGAGAATCCAAAAGCTTAATTGAAATTGCAAGGAATTAAAAATCCAAGGTAGTACTTGGATCCTTCTTGATCTTACAAACCCAAGGCAAAAAGCTTGAAAATTTAGTCTAAGAGCTAGAGAGAAAAAATAAATCTCAAACCCAAGTTTGGGTTGGGAGGAGGTGTCTTTACAAAATGAGAGTAAGGTTCTATTTATAATTGGTTTTATTAGGGTTAAATGGGTAAAATAGGCCTTATAAGCTTGGATTTCCCATGTTTTACCAAATTTGACCCAAAATGGTCAAACTAGACCATTTGGATCGATATGGCTAGGTATGGCTCGATAATTGGCGAGAAGCCTCGGTTGGGCTTGGATACTAAGTAACCTAGTGTCGAGAACATGCCCAGTGTCGGCAGGAGTGTGCGGGCGTCTGCTGGGCGCTGTCGGCAGCTTTCGGAGGTGTGACTCGGTAGGCTCGGCGTCGACGCGCGCGGGGCGTCGGTCGATGCTCGGCAGGATCGACGCAACAGAGAGTTAGCGTCGACCGACGCCGGCAGGTCTTGGCAGCAACGCGCACGGGCTCTCGGCAGTGTGACTCGGCATTGCTCGGCGTGGCTCGGTAGGCTCGCTCAGAGACTGGGTAACCCAGTGTCGGCAGCGTACCCAATGTCCTTTGTAATACTTCAAATCGAAGCCCGATTTCGCTAAAACTCCACTTGTAAGCCCACACTTGACCATCCCCCCAACAAAATACTTCAAAATACCTAAATTAAACATAAAATTAATAAATTATGATTAAAATAACCATATTAAGTATAAAATCGAAACGAAACAGGAAAAACAATTAAACGAGAGAAATAACCTAATAACTTAACTAATCGACTCAAAAACCGCTAAAACCAATGTAAAACCCGACTTAAAAAACATGAGAAAAACACCACAATTACATGCAAAACAACCACCCCATAATTACCGGTTTGTTCGTCCTCGAACAACGAAAAGAATCGGGAATGTACATGCAATGGGCATTATGTAAAAATAAAATTAATATGATGGAAGTATCAACATAAACTCATTATCGTCAAACATTGCTCATATTACCCCTTCTCAAATGAGAACCAAATCGATGACTTGCTCACAAATGGAAAATTTGAGGGTGTTCGCTCAATTCGCTCAAGTATGTAGTATATAGGATGTGTTTACGCTCAAGTCGGTCAATACATGCACCTTGTCAAGATTTCACAAATTGGACGCTCAAAATTGCTCATAGTAAATAACCAAATAAGAATCATAAGAGGTCTTTATTATGGGTTGTAATGTTGGCTCTTTGGTAAGGTATGGAACATTTGGATATAGTAGCTAGCACACGATCCAACGCGATCAATAACACACAAAATCCTAATTTCTAGAACCCGAAGCTTATGATCGCTTCACCCTTCCCAATTCACCAAACTCTCATTCGAAACCCTTTCGTATACTCCCACGCTTTCCAACTTTATTTCACAACACTTAAAAAGCTTTATTTTTTTTTTGAATTTGCTTCTTTTTACTAAACTTAGCCTTTTTGAATTAGGCTTTTCATTTGAACGCAAGCTTTATCACTTTTCGTAATTTGTGTTGGAGTATTATTATTCTTCTCCCCTTTTCTTTTTTTTTTTTTGTATAAGCAACTCAAAACCCGAAACCCACAATCGATTTCCTTCACATTTCTTGTCAACTAATTATACACTCTTACCTCATAATTTATGAAGATGTAAGAGCTAAAATCAAGCTCGACTAATAAGAAACGGGACATAGGCTCAAGGGGGCTCGTTTGGGATTTTTAAAGTAGCTTAAATATATGGATATGGCCGGAAAAATGGTGATATTTGTGATTCAAGGTCATTTTCGAATTCAATCATGTACGAGCAAAATCAAACCTCCTCAATGCAATTTCAATAAAAATACAAGCAAGCCGATAAATCACACAATGCTACTCACTAGTTTGCACCGAATTTGGGAGCAAAACCTAAAGAGCTTTTAGAGCGTTGCAATATTTTCACAAGAAAATGTTGATTATATATATATATATATATATATATATATATATATATATATATATATATATATATATATATGTGGGTTTTGGACGAAACACAAAAATTTAACTCCTTACACAAGAGGCCATAAACATGTAAAAACCCGACAAGTAAACGATTCAAACTTCGAATCATGTGGAGATTGCTTTAAACATGTAGTAGACACAAAAAGACACAAAAATTGACTCATCCATGTAAAAGCGCAAATAGTAAGCGTCACTTCGCCACGAATGCATCACTTCGCCAAGGCTCGAGTTAAGAAAGACAAATCATGCTTTGTGAAACCCGGACCCTAACCACCTATCCACCCCACACTTAAACCATGCAATGCCCCCATTGCATTTTAATGAAAATCAAGTAAAAGGAGGGTGAATAGAAACCTCCTTAACCGAGCGAGTTTAAGTCAAGCTCGGTGGGGTCCACCTAAGAATCAAGTAATTAAAGCAAAAATCAAGCATGGCTATTATCTTCCGGCTTTATGAACTCTATTAACTTATCAAATCGGCGAAGGTTGGAGTCATAAAACAAAACACAAAAAGAGAAAATCACACAAAGTCAAAAACACGAGAAAAATATGTACAAATCAAGATAAAACAAAACCAAACACTAGATAGAACCCAAAAGACAACAAAAATATTTTTTGTTTTTAAAATTTCTAAAGGTTTTTCGATTTTTATAAGGCAATAAAGAAGAAAATAAAAGAAAAAGATGGAAAGAACTTGGATTGCCTCCCAAGAAGCGCTTGTTTTACGTCTCTAGCTTGACGAACTCCCTTTTTGGTCAAGGTGGAAAGATAATGGGAGGATACACCAATACAATCTCCTCCTTGTCGGGAGGGTCCACTCTTTGGAATGTTCTCGGCGCATTGCATAGCTTAAATAGTACTCGCCAAAAAGAAAACGTTCCAAACGAGCAAATGTGACTCGTCTCGGCTAGGTCTTCGGGTGGAATGTTGGTTTTGAAGTGCCCCGATGACTCGTCGAGAATACAAAAGGAATAATGGCCGACTAGCTTGTTCAACCTTTGATCGATAAACGGGGAAGGGAAATGATCTCTCTTGGTAGTCGCATTTAACTTCTTAGAATCGATCAACATCCTCCAACCCATTGTATCTCTTGTAGCCATAAACTCTCCTTTTTCATCCTTAAAAATGATCATGCCGCTCGTCTTAGGCACCAAGTCAATGGGATTCACCCATTCACTTTTAGAGATCACAAACATCAATCCTTCCCACAACAACCTCCAAATTCGGACTCTTACTATCTCTTCAATATGTGGGTTCAAAGAGGTAACTCCCTTAACAACTCCGGGTCTCCATCCAATACCACCCTTAATAACATTATGCTCTTCAACCGACCTCTCCTCTTCCTCTCGGTCCGACTTTGCAAGGATGATAATCGGCTTGCTCTCCTCTTCCAAATAGAAATGCTTTGAGGGATATGGGGGAGACTTAAGCGTGGGCTTGTGCCTCCTCTCGTCTTCATCGGGGGATAATTCGAACAATTCCACAATCCCCTCAAGATAGTCTTCAAGCTCTTCCATATTATCATAAATGATCTTTTCCTCAAGGTGATTTTCAAACTTCTCACTCTTATCATCAACTATCCCCACCTCCCCCTCGAAAAATTCATCGTTTCCCTCAACGACACATAAACAATCATTTTCACACAAGTCTTGGGCACATAGAGGCACAACGTACACATCGTTAAGAACAAGGGGATCATCATCCTCACGACACTCCTAAAAATAGGCTTCCCGGACAATATCCTCCTCAATGCTCCTATCCTCCATATAAACCCATTCGGCCATGGCCTTGAAGAATTCCATATATACCCATTCTTCGCAAGATTCTTTTGTAGTAAAAGGTAAAGGGACAAGAGGAGTAAAAGCATTCGGAAATGAGAACACATCCTCTTCCGATGGCGAGACACCCGTTTTTTCAACCACCCCACACTTATCAAAGATCGCGATCGGAAAAGTATGTGAAGGTGGACTTGAGAATTGTCATGTAATGGCCAATAGATCTTGATCGGGAGGTGGGGTAGGAGCAATCACCGGGATAATCGGATAACACGGGCCTACATCAGGAGAAATAATCGGATTATGAGATGGCGGGGGAGCAAAAGATAGCATGGCATAATCGGGTCCTGCTTGATATCCATGACCCCCATACACGTCCTCCGAATGAGTCATCGACATATCGAACGAGGAAAGTGAAGGGCAAGACTTATGATCATGACCACACGGTCCACACTATGAACATCCCATAAAAGAGGTTTGTTAACATCTCCCAAAGTGTGGATGGGGGTGCCACTTGCGACAATGGAGCTTGGACCTCCAAACAGCTCATAATCTTCGTGACCTTTAGCGGATAGGGTTATGCGCTTCCCAAAATTGAGATTGGAAGTAAGAGGACCTCCACACGGGCCGGGATTCCCAAATCCACCATTATAAATATTCGGATAGGGATTAGGAGCACTATAGCCACTATATGGACCGGATGTCGGAGTATGTATATTCGGAAAGTGATTAGAAGCATCATATCCTCCATGCAGAGTGCAATTCGGATTTTGGTTACTAACGATCCCATTTGGATTAACAAAGCCTCTGTTATGCATGTTCGGAATTTGAGGAGCAGGGGCTCCGTAACCTCCATACGAACCGTTTGAACCCAAGAAGTCGCTCGACCCAACTTGGTTTGCACCATGCCCTCCCATGTTGGGTTGACCATAGCCGAATCCACCATTGGCAACGTGGTTTGCACCATGCCCTCCCATATTGGGAATGTATCCACCATAGCTATACGTACCTTGCATACTTAACAAAAAACGTCAAATAACAAAGAAAGCTAAAAACACAATGAAACAACAATCAAATCGAAAGCCTTAACCAAGCCGAGTCGCAACGGCGCCATTTTGAAGTGTAGTTTTTAGTGGTTTTTAAGGTATAAGGCTCGTTTGGCTTGATATTATCGGAAATTGATTCAATTGACGAATCAAAGTGTTTGTAGTTTGAAGAAAAAGATTGAAAATGAAAATAAAGCAATTAAACTAACTAAACTACACTAGAAATTGAAATAGAAAATTGGTCAGATGCCTCGGTCGTGTGCCTTAATTGAAAATACAAAGCAATAACAAGCAATGTTTCATCAAGTACAAACATGCATGCTCAAGGTACAACCATGCGTGCATGAACATAAAAATTTGAATAATGTGAATTTTCATAAATTGGAAGTACAAATAGATAAAGCAATTAAAATGGACGGGAAAGTTCAAAACTTTATGTAAGACAACAAGGAATAAAGCATAAATCTTGGATTTAGAATGAAACAAAGCATGAAAATCAAAATCAAAATAAAGAATGTGAAAAACTCAAAATCAAGACGATCCAAGACCCGATCTATGATCTAGACGTGTCGCTCATCTAGATTTCATAGCCAATTCTTAAGATCTAAATGAATTCAAGGTACTAAGACAAAAGGCATAAAATGAAGAAAATGCACGAAACATATGAAATTGCGTGAATTAAACGATCTAGGCCTAGATCTATGATCTTGATGTGTCACTCAACTAGATTCCATAGATGATTCACAAGATCAAGCACAAATCCTAATACGTAATGCAAAAAGCATAAAACAAATGAAGAACAAAGCATGAAATTGAAGGAAATCTTAATAGAATTAAATAGATAATACAAAAGTTTGATTGAAATTGCAAGGAATTAAAAATCCAAGGGAGTACATGGATCTTTCTTGAGCTTACAACCCAAGGCAAAAAGCTTGAAGATTTAGTGTAAGAGCTAGAGAGAGAAAATAAATCCCAAAATAAGGGTTGGGTTGGGAGGAGGCGTCTTTACAAAATGAGAGTAAGGTTCTAGATCTATTTATAATAGATTTTAGGGGTAATTATTTTTCGCCCCCCAGACTATTTTGTTTTTTACAGTTTACCATAAGAACGTTTTTTTTTTCAACAAACCACCATCTGAACTATGCGTGAATTGCATTTTACCCCCTACATCAATTTTTTTTTGGTTTTGTAATCAAAACCGGATGATGTGGCACAACCCGATTGCGCCAGTCATCCGGTTTTGATCTAAAAACAATAAAAAAAGTGGTGTAGGGGGTAAAATGCAATTCGCGCATAGTTCAGATGGCGGTTTGTTGAAAAATAAAATTCGTATGGTAAACTGTAAAAATCGAAATAGTCTGGGGGGCATAAAGTTTTTTTCCCTAGGTTTTATTAGGGGAAAATTGGTCAAATAAGCCTTATAAGCATGGATTTCCCATGTGTGTGTGTGTGTGTGTGTGTGTGTGTGTGTACAAGTGGGAATTTATAGGACTCTTTCTAAGGTGTTAAGACCTAAATCTGTTTATTTTAAGAATTGTGCCATTAACGATCCGACCAGCACCAGACAAGATGTTCGAGTGCCCACTTGGGTATACTCCTTGCTACACGCTGTCCCGATAAACCCTATTTTCCAACCTTAAAATGATTGAATTGGGCTTAGTTGTTTTTATTAGAGTTGCACCCGTATATCTTAGATTTTTGTGTTCGCTGACTACTTGCGATCCAACTTTTGTATGTGAAAGTTATGGCTCAAATACAAAACCTACTATAGAATTGTCTTATGCATGAAAATTACCATATTGTTGCCTTCTTGTCTTTTAATTCCACATCTCATCTTTCCATATTTTTAAGCTCTTTTCAACTCCATTTCTTCTTCTTTTCACCTCGTGCATCCTTTGGTCATCTTGATTCAGTTTGCCAACGCTCATGCTTCAAAAAGGCTGAAAACCCATCATTTATACTATGAAAAACAATAAGAATGAGAAAAACATAATATTTTCCAAGAAATACATAAAATAAGAAAAGTCATATGAAAATTATAAATTAAGACTCCATTATACCATGAAATATACCCTTTAAAATACTGAATTTTGCTTGTGAACATGTCTCCACCTCAATCATATGAAATTTAACTCCAAAAAGAACACAAGATCATAAGTCTTCATAAATACCCTTAAACCTCTCAATCTACGAATCTATTCATGTGAAATATCTCTAAACCTAATATGGGCTCTCTTTTCTTGATTCAAGATGATATTACTGAACATGTATAATTATTCACGACTATTTAAGATTCGTAATAAAAACTAGAAATTTAATAGGGTTTGAAATATAAAACATCAACTAAAAGAATAGTATGGAATAGTTGTCATCAATATACTCCCATATCTCGGAATCAAAGTGTCTAGCGGGACTTGGTTAAATCAGAACACATAGACATGTTTTCAAAACTCAAAATGAAACTAATAAATAGTGCAAATGAAAGTATGAAAATTAAAACTAAAACTGCCACGAATCTTTGATGGATGGTGATGTCCCTCCCCTTAGTATGGCTTATAGGGTTCCCAAAACCTCACCCCCTTTGTTTTGGATGTTCATGGGCCTTTTATAAGGTTACTTTTTCTTCTAAGACATATATAAATGTATTTACAAGTTTTCATTTGCCATGATGCATGACCCCTTACACACGACCTTTGTTTGTACATAGGGTTGTGTGCACATGCAGCTGTTAATCTGTATGACACACACAAACCTTTCATGACCAAAATTGTCCTGCATCGGGTTTTGCGCAGGCCTCAGTTGACCGGAAACCTTCCATGCATAAATCCCCCTCATGCGCCAGGTCGTGCCCAAATGTATGTGGTCTTGCGTTGTCATTTATACTCGTAAATTTTCACACTTTTTGTCTTCTTATCATCTTTGTGAAACCGATGATCACGTGGCTTGGATTTGACACAACTCTTGATCCAACTAAGCAAAAATCCTAACAATTTGACATGAAAAACCAACACAAATGAGCAAAGTGTAATATTTTCCAATAACATATAATTAAAATCCTAAGAACATGATATATGCACGTTTAATCCAATAATTTCAATAAAATAAATCAAAAAATACATGCAAGATCACATCTAAATAAACCCTTAATCTTAACATTGGTGTTCCCAACCAACGCACTATAATCCCAAAAACCACCCAAGTACATAGATTAACAATCAAGCTAGAACTGTGAAAAAGTCACACTACTCTCAACCAAAAACCAAGTCACCTAACGACCAAGACTCGTGAATCCTCAAAAATCTGATCGATTTTCCCCAACATCATATATAATGTCGTTCATGATAGTCACATGAAACGTAAAATTCTCTTGAACCTCATGCGTATAAAGAACATGTGTATGCTAAAATATAAAAATATACAACCCTATATATATTCCAATCGTCTTGGTCTCCACACGATTTGTGAATCGAGAAGTTCTTTTATTAGGTTGTAATGTAGGCACTTTGGGCAAGATAAGGAAATTTCAATAAAAACGACTCCATGCTCAACATACTGAATTATAAATACACAAAATTCAACTTCACTCTCGATAAAACACTTAAAGCTTCTAAACATACATTTCAGCATAAGCTTCACATCAACCCTAGTTCCAAAGACTTACAACATAGGCCAATCAACCAACTATGGTCAAGATACCTTATTATTAATTTCTCTAGGAATATATTTTGGGATCCTTGACTCTTATTTATACAAATAATTTATTTACATACCTCGATTCTCACCTCTGTACTAATTCGTTCAACTAACAAAACAATCTTCCATCATTAGTAATATAAAATTCCATTACAGGCCTAAGGGTGTAAAATAACAACACAGATGAATTTTTGTGTGTCGAAGAAAGAATGAGCTAAAGGCTCAAACATGATAACTAGGGAAATCTTTATTTGTAACATATGATTTGTTTCGAAAAGTCTTAAAGGCTAACAATAAATATCTAGGGTCATTTTCACAATTAACACACACTAGCCTCGATTAAGACTCAAGGAGATTTCTAACGATTATAGACAATGTATCAATTACACTAAAATAACATAACATAGCACTGGAGAAATTCAAACAAGGCTCAAAATCTAACAACTTATATCAAGTGAATACAATGTTATACTACTCAAAAGGTTCCACCAGTTCAAGGATAATCGTTATCAATCCTTGATTTGACCACTAGACTCTCATATTCCACATCAGGCAAAAAAATAATCCCCAATTGGTCCCCAGACTCCAAACTATGATGAGATTTAACTTTTAAAAAACTAAATATTTAAAATAAAGCAATAAATGCGTTAAAGCAATATATATCTAACATGAAACTATATGAATGCAAGATAGAGATTCTACTTTAGATACAACTACCAAAAATAAACAAAAAGCTATGATGAACATAGAAAGCTTTGTAGACCATAGAAATACTGTAAAAAGAATCAGATATTGATTGTTAGTCAAGATGGTAGTAACACCAGTACTAATAAGTATATAAATAGAGGGAAAACAAAACATAAAAATTAAATTTGCATAATATTTAACAACTCATAGGACACGGACTTAGGTAAAAAGGATATTATTATTAAATATGTCTTTTTAAAAAAATGAAAATAAAGTAAAACATCTAGTAATATAAGAAAACTCCTTCACGAGTGGATATTCGAGAATCAACCTTGAGATATACAAAACCTTGAAGGAGACAACGTTTATTATTGAAGTATGAAAATAGTAATAAACGTAAACTTCTTCAATCTCTCTCTCTCTCTCTCTCTCTATGTCTAGCTTATGTATTCTTCAAAGCATGTATAATGAATCCTCAAAACTTGGGGTTTATACACAAAATGCGTATATCCAACAAATATAATAACCCTAGAATATCAAGAGTAGTTTCAATCAAACTCTCTGATTTTAGGAAAAACATAAGTATAAAAATAATATTCTCCTACTACACTTTTACCCTAGATAATTAACTTAGGCCATAAGATAAACCAAAATAAATAAATAATGAGTCCTATACTATAAATAAGTCTATAAAGGAAAATAATAAATAACATAAAATTAAATAAACGAATAATTTCAAAAATAAATTGACTAAAATAATATTTCTAATAATCTCCCCCTTTCGCTTCTAGACAAAATAAATAAAAGGGAAAAAAACTTTTTGCCCCCAAGCTATTTCGATTTTCACTGTTTTTCATACGAACTTTTTTTTGGGACAAACCACCATCTGAACTATGCGTTTTTTGCAACTTACCCTCTGAAATCAGAATTTTGGTAGTTTTGGATACCAAATCCGGTTTGTTAAGGGTTTTTTGGTAACTTCACGACGGTTCTTTAAGCCGCGAAATGTCGTTGCTGATCTTCTTCGCCATGGAGAGGAGGTCCGTCGTGCCGTTATCATTGTAGAAATGGTAGATTAGGGCGTAGAAAGGGGAGGATTAGAAATAAGGAGTGAAGTTACCAAAAAAAACCTTATCAAACTGGATTTGGTATCCAAAACCACCAAAATTCTGATTTCAGGTGGTAAGTTGCAAAAAACGCATAGTATAGATGGTGGTTTGTCCCAAAAAAAAGTTCGTATGGTAAACTGTGAAAATCGAAATAGTTTGGGGGCAAGAAGTTTTTTTCCCTAAATAAAAACTATTGAATCATAGGAAAAGAAATATCCCAACACATCATCAATCAATGGTGTCACTCGAACTAGCACCATCAAACCTCCTAAGAAAAGTAGAAGCACCATCTTCAGTCACTTTCTCTTCGCCTTTGCTAAGAACCGGCCCAACCTCACTCTTATTATATACATCAGCAGCAGTAGTCTCCTCTCTCCCTTTTTTGTCATAAGAAAAAGGAGAGTGGCCTTGTAGTAATCACTGAAGGAAATATGATAGCTGATTACGAGCACCTGACTTTTTTGTTCAATAAGGGCAAGATGTCCCTGCAAATCAGCCAAATTAAAAAGAATAAAGGTTTTGTCAGGCGAAGCCACATAAGAATGAAAGTTCATAGGAGTGTTAGTGACATTGGGTAAAACTCAGAGCAGACTGTGCAGGAGTAGACCACAGGTCATGTTGCGTCCAACAAATTATTTATGGCTAAGCCCAAAAGATTTAGCTCAACACTAAAATTCTCGTCTAAAGGTTTCAATACCTATTTAGCTAAAATAAAATAAATAAGCGAAGGAAATGGGAGGCCTCGTTTGTTGTTCGTGGACGTAGAAAAATTTATGCCAATATCAAATACGTTTTGGGTAAATCTTAACCTCATACATGTGCCAATACTTTATAGAACTTGGCCTTATGGTTGAGTAACAAAATTGGTGTTTGTAGTAGGAACCCTGTTCATAACAAACACTTCATGCAATTGTTGAGTAACAACATTGGTGTTTGTAGTAGGAACCCTGTTCATAACAAACACTTCATGCAAGACCGAGTATAGCAATGTCAACTTCGAACTTGCAAAGTGCTCAAGCCAATGATGCTCCCTGTTCTTAGTTAAGAATCATGCAACCTCATATAATCATCCATCGTGACGTCCTCCTCAAAATCATTAGTACCAAACCACTCATTAATTTTAGACGAAGTAAAAACATGTACCCTCTTATGCATATATACCCACCTATAATTACACAAAAGCCTAATTGAAATAGAAAGGTGGGAATTTGCATAAAATTCAAGTACAACATCCCTCAAATAAGGCATGGCGGTAGTAATAGAACACCAACCCTTGTCTATTAAATTATTTATTCTATTTTTTATGTCTTAAATAGAGAATGATACACCCCTCTTTCATTAATAATAGCACGATGAAATAAGGTAGCAAATCGATCAATGACAGATTTAGAATAAGAATTGTAAGAATGGGTAGAATTTAGCTTAATGTCAAAGTCGGATTCATATGTGGGGGCAGTAGCATCATCAACATCTTCATCATCACCATCAGAGGGATCAACAAATAAATCCTCTATGGGCTCATCATCATCAGAAAGATTAGCCTCAGAATCTTCATCGACAGAATTGTCAACCTCTGATCAGCTCTTAAATGAGGAACTGTAAACTGGCGGTGTTGGTGCTAGTTAACTAACACGAGGACGAACACTTGGTGTAGGAATCTAATTGAGTTTGATCATAAAAGAGGCCAAAGTTTCCTCATCATTAGATAATTCCTCTTGCTAGAAACCACAACTGGTTCATTAACAGGCTAAACCATATTCCGAGGAGTGAGACACAATGCCGAACTCGTAATTAAGAAACATCATCATTCACCAACTCATAGAAGAAAAATTTCACTTGTATCTCATCATCCTCATCTAGTGAACCAATAAGAGGGACAAAATCACCATCGTTGATATCATCCTTGCCAAAAAATTATTAATCCATAAAACTCAACCTTGACATCAACACTTTTCTTCGTTTATTTATAAACTTGATTTTAAGGACAACATATTCAAGAAGCCCAAAAGAAATACCCTAAAGTCAGCGGGATTGTTTAAGAGAGGGATTCCCAATATGCCAAACCTTGTTAATAAACCATAACTCAGAAAGTTTTTCAAAATAATATCATTAACCCAGACAATAAGGATAATTGTCGCATGCGGGTCTTCTGAGATCAAAATCAAAACAAGATCTAGAGCACCAGGTACCATCGAATCAATTGTGGTGGTAGGAGATTAATGGAAATATGTCTAGGTTCTACAAAGGAGATAATATTGGCATAAAGGCACCAACACAAGGAGTAGGTTATAGAGGCAAAATATACTTTGCTCATAAGTCTAACAGTACGTACCGTGAGGATAGCGGCGGATTAGACTTTGATGAGCGGATCATTGCTAGAAGTGATGGTGGAGAGCCAGTAGTAGCAGCCGCCAATGTTTTATCATGGTGATTGGAATAGATGGAGTAGACAAAGGATTTTTTAGCGGGCTCCCAACTTTGTGAAACAACTCTCTCCATTATTATTACACAAAAAACTTAATAACAATTAGACGTTTTAGAGATAAGTAATGATGAGTGGGGAGAAAAGATAAAGGTATTTTGATAAAGATATCAAATAAAAATAACAAAAATAAATCCGAGAGTCTTACTAACCCTCAACCTATTTACCTAAATAAAACCAAAAAAAAAAATGAAAAAACAAATCCTAAGATAAATTTTAACTAAGGTAAGTAAACTACTAATCAAGATAGGAAATAAATCATCAAATATAATATTAAGTAGTAACCGCAAGATTATTGACAAAAATATTTTCTAGAGATATCTCGATCTTTCCAAACCAACACACAGTGTATATACCAAATCAATACAAGATTTTAACAAGAGAAAAATATTTTTGTAGAAAGCATGCTCTATATATACATTCGAACCCATACATGCAATATCCATCAAACATGCATGTCCAATATTATGCTTAAAAGAATGAAAAAATTATGAAGTTCACATAGAATATAGTTTCACAGCTGCAAAAGGATGTTGTCTCGAATGTGATGACATATAGGATGACATTTGTCGACAAAATTAATGAACTAAAAATCCTTAACCTAAATTAATAACTTGAAATTTTAATTCGTATAGGCATATTCTGAATCTTGTGTCCGAAAGTCAAAGTATATTCAACTTCATAGCAGTAGAAAGATAAACATCTCATTATCATTGATATGAATTAGTAATCCCATTTAGGATGGATTAGTACTTCTTGCATAAACCATGTCTTAACTATTCTTTGCGACAACCGAAGTGTGATTGATATCTCAAAAGATCTAATTTAACAATCATGCACAAAATACATAGTTATTAGACACAAATATGAGAAAAACAGCTTTTTGACATAAGAATTAGACTTTCAGGGATTTTCTAGACTAAGGAAATCTCTTAGTTTGTTTATGGTTTGATAAGTCTCACTGGAAAAGATGTCGCATCATTAAACACATCTGCTACATCATACTTCGTATAACATGCATGTTTTATTTTTTTCATAACATATATAAGATTGCATTATTCTCATCTGCACAAGTGTGTCATTTCCAAAGTGCGATGTCAAAAGGGGTTGTATGTTTCTCCCAGTATTCGCATAATAAAAATAACAGACACCGCTATGCAGATTGTAGTCCTCAGTTATTTTATTTATCCAAATTAGTTGGGCACTGATTCGTACATATTTGTGTGTGATTTTCATTTATTTTTCCATCTTGTTTTGTAAGATGTAGTGGGTTTTAAGTCATTTTTTTTCTTATTTTTCTTTCTTTTAGGTTTTGTGTAGCTCGTGTCGAGTTTTATTCATTTTGGTACTCTTTCTCATATCTTTTGTAAATATTTATTCTAGTTTGGTTTTCTTATATTTTTAGTCATCCGAGCGGAGCCAAGCGCATCCCCAAGAGTTATGACCAGTTCGGATCGACAAAGAATACGCAAGGTTCAGTCGACCTGCAATTGACGCATCACTGACGCACATCTCTCACCTTTCATAGATAACATCAATAGAGTCAATCGTACTAGAGCCGAACTCGGAGGAGTTGAAGGCGATATTCCTAGACAAGAACCAATAGAAAAGCCACTGATGGCTCTTCCCGATGCAAATCTGAACTTACGGGAAGATCAAAATGAGCAAATAGTATTCCACACCCGTACATTAATCAAAACTTGAATCATAATCATCCCGATGCACAAGTGCCTTACGTTAGTCAAAACAAAGGCCCTCACGACGCTCCACCTTAAAATCAAGTTCCACGAGCACCTCATCCACTTCACCAACACGTTCTAAATGTTCATCATGAGCCACAACAACCCTACTATCAACAAGCCTAGCAAGAAGCTCGGGGACCTCACATGGAGCATAATGGGCATTACCATCAACAAAAACCATGGCCGACTCGTATGCGAGAATTTGCTCGTCCAATCCACATCATGCATCCATTTGGGCCCCGCGGCCTGAGATTATGAGCTCAAGGTGATTCACTTCAATCAATTGCCTTCCTTATATTGTCCTCTGAATGAAGATCCTCTCAATTACATTCGAGATTTTTATGCCGTCATCCAAACATTCCCCCTTCAAGGCCTTAATGAAGATCAACTGATGATGCGGTGTTTTCCCTATACCTTGAAGGATCGAGCCAAAACTTGATTCATGTCATTAGAGCTTATTCTATCACAAATAGGGGCAAGGTGTAGGATTGATTCATGAGCAAGTATTACTCAAATCATACAACGACTCAAATTTGGGTGAAGATTGCCTCGTTTAGTCAAATAGATTGAGAGCTATTCCATGAGGCTTGGGAGCACTTTTAAGGAATTCTTACATAATACCCACATCATCACTACCCTCTCGAGCTAATCAACCAATTTTTCTACGATGGACTTGTTCTCACTTTCTAATATATGGTTGACAATGCCGCCGGAGGGGATATAGGGTCTCGAACAGCTCAAGAAGTGTGCAAAAACTCCCAACAAAAGAGTGCCCACTCAAAGAAGATAGTCATTCATGAAGTTGGGATCTCTCATACCTCTTATGACGACACAAGGAGAATTGCCAAGTTGACGAGGCAAGTGGCCTCCTTCAAAACTCAGAATACACTTCTCTCTCAAAGTGCACCCTAATCACCAATGCCTACCAAGAAGTGTGGTATTCATGGAGTGTATGGGAATGAAGCTAATATTTTCTAAGTCACGTTTGAATCGCCCAAGGAGATCGAAGAGAAAGTCCAAGCAATTCAAGGATACCAAGCGAATCAAGCCTGGCAGGGGTATCAAAAGCGCTACCCAAGTAACAATGACCCGTACTCGCTAATTTGTACATATTTATGTGTGAGTTCTGTATGTTTTGTTGTCTTGTTGTGTGTGATTCAGTCGGTTTTTAGTCATATTTTGTCCCATTTTTTCCTTGTTTTGATTTTTCGTAGTGTTTGTCATCTTTTAGTGCTTTTCATATTTCTCCTTTACTTTTTGTATATTTTTATGTTATTTTGCTTTTCTTTATTTTAGGGTAGTCGATCAAGCCTAAGAGAGTTCCCGGGGGTCACAACAGGATCTATTTGACAAATACATGACTCGAACCTGCGAACACAACCACCGAATGATGCGTCGTCGACGCCTAGTCGACATGCCATCGATGCGCCATTGATGAGGACATTTTCCAGCAATAGTGGTCAGGCCATTTGGGCAAAATAATTATTTTTCCAACACTTTCACCCTTATAAATACAACTTTTTTTCTTAGAATAAGGAGCTCTTGAACCCCATAGGGTTTGGATGCCTAAGATTTCTCCATTTTCTTCTTCATTTTCCAATTTCTTCATTCAATTTTCAGTTTTTGGTTTTTAATAGAATATTTCTTGAGCATTGCTCGGATGTAGGATGTAGCTTAGTATTTATTCGTGTATTTTCTCGTTGAAAAGATGAAACTATCCAATCTTAATCAGTAAGATTTCCATTTCATTTGTTTTATTATTGCAATTTCTTGTTGCTTTGTTTATGAGTTTTCTTGTTGGGATTGTGATGATATATTTTTGGTAGTTAGTTTTATTGAAATTTATCATGATTTTAAGTTTTTAATTCTCATAAATTTGTATGATAATATTTGTTATTCAAAGCTCTTTATCCATTGTTGTTTTCTCTCAAACTTTTTATCTTTAATCTTGTTAATGCTTGGTTTACGTTTATGTTATTGGATTTCTTGATGATTGTTGGTTAGAGTTCATGGGTCTAGTGCCTATTTGAGTTCGGAAACATCAATTGGCATTGTTGGGTGTTTAATATATAAGTTGAGATTGACAACCCCAACTCATAGATTCAGTGTTCGATGAAATGCCAATTGATCATCGAGACGATTCTAGAGCCCTAGACCCCATTTTTATTAATATTTTAAAAGTTTTTGGTTTCATTGATCATCATTTAATTCACCGTCTTAGATATTACAACTTCCAAACAAAAATTCTATCGCACATTAAAAATAGCTTTTCGTTGTTTTCTCATTCGTGAATCAAACAGAAAATTAATTCCGATTAATCTTTCTCGAGAGATTCGACTCGAGTCAAGCTTTCCACTTATAATTGCTCTGTTCTCTTGAATACAAACTTTTTTGTATTAATAAAAATTAAGTGAAAAAAATTCAATTCACTCGAAAACATATAAACCAAGTTGGAGGTACCAAACTTCTCTTGGTATTATATTGGTATACAATCATGAAATTATGTTTCTTTGCTCATTAGAAAAGGAAATTCAATTTTGCTGTATTTTAATGACATTCTTTAACTTTAGTATATATTATCATTCTTAATTGATCATAATCCCTATAATAAAACTCTAGTCTAATGTTTGACCATATATAAGTATTAATTCTAGTCAGCAAGGCAATTTTGGTCCCCAAAAACCATATCAACAACAACAAAGGGGGCAAGGTTCCTTCCAAAACTGACCACCTTTTCAACTGGCGGCATAAAGTCAAACCCATATTCAAGCGACTCTGTCGACTCAAGCTCTTGTTCTACCTTCTCTCGATGAAACATTGCACATGCTTGCACAATTCATGCAATGCTCCTAGAAGAGAATTGATAGGCTTGAAACTACCATTGGCCAACTCGCTATGCAAATAGGAAAAAGTGAGCCAGGAAAACTACCAAGCCAACCATCACAAGCACAAGCCATCACCTTGCTTAGGAGTGGTCGGATCATGGACAACACAATTTCTTTGCCTGAGGAGGATTCTACAACACTGCCTATTCAAAATGATAGTGTAGCATTTAACGTTACCCCACCACCGTCAAATCTTGAGTAGGATGTCTAACCTTCAGGATTTATTCACAAAGCATCAAACCCGTATCGGCCTCCTATTCCATTTCCGAGTCGCCTTCAATTATAAAAGCAAGATAAGCAATTTCTCGACCTTTACATATGCTTTTTAAAGTGAATGTTAATTTTCCTTTAGTTGATGTTATAAGGAACATTCCTGCATACGTAAAGTTTTTCAAAGATCTTGCTACAAATAAAAGACATTTTAATGATAATGAAAAATTTTGTTTTTCAAATGTGGCGAGCATTAACTTTTGTAATCCCCTTCCCCCCTAAGAAGAGTGACCCCGCGAGTTTTTACATAAAGATCACGTTGGGAAATGGAAAAGAAACTTGGGGTATGCTCGACCTTGGGGCGGTGTAAATCTAATATTGTTCTATATATGAATACTTTGATTTAGGTGACCTCAAGCCGAAGAAGATGCGACTCCAACTGGAAGACCCTTTAGTCCGATATCCCAAGGGAATTATTGAAGATGTCCTCGTGCAAGTCGGTAGCCTCATCGTGCCCATTTTATTTTTTTATATCGGATGTCAGGGAAGTGCGGGATGATAGTCGGAAACACATTATTCTATTAGGTCGACCCTTCACAAACCAATACGTTGATCGATGTAAAAAATGACAGCATGACCTTGTCCATTTTGGAAAAAATAGTCACCTTTTCCATTTATGACTTTCAAGCAATGCTATCCTCCTCCATGAACACTGAATTTTCATTCACTAATTCCATCTCTCCACTAGTATAAGAGAATATTGAAGACGAATCCATTATTCATGAGTTCCTTACTGAAGAAGATATCTCATGGTTCACCGAGGATGACGATTGGCTAGAGCCTGATTTGGAAGGAGTGATTGATCTTTATTCGCTAGAAGGCGAGAAACCCGATATTGAACCTAAAGCAGAACCCAAGCCCCTCCTAAGTCACTTTAAGTATGTGTTCCTTGAGGAAGATGAAAATAAGTCCGTCATCATTTTCCACGAACTAATGAATGAAGAAGAGAAAGCATTGATATACGTGCTTAAGAGATTCCAAGAAGCTATCGGGTGGAGTTTGGGGGACATAAAGGGAGTTAGCTTAGCTACATGCATGCATCGTATTGTTTTGAAGGAATGAACAAAGCCGGTTTGAGATAGTCAACGTCGTTTGAATCCAAACTTGATGGAGGTCGTAAAGAAGGACATTTTTAAGTTGATTGACAAATGAATCATTTTTCCCATGCCCGATAGTGAGTGGGTAAGCCCCGTTCATGTGGTTCTGAAAAAGGGTGGCATCACGATCATCGAATATGATAAGGGTGCGATTGTACCCACTCAATTGACCACCGATTGGTGCATGTACATTAATTTTAGAAAGCTTAATGTCGCCACGAGGAAAGACCACTACCCACTTCCATTCATCGATCAATTGATCGACAAATTGGTCGGCCACCAATATTGTTGCTTCCTGGATGACCTTTTCGAATACTATAAAGTAGTTATAGCTCCGGAAGACCAGAAAAAGACAACCTTCACATGATCATTCGGGACGTTCACTTTCTAAAGTGCCTTTTAGTCTTTGCAATGCATCAGCAACTTTCAAAAGCTGCAAGCTATCCATTTTCATGGATATGATCAATGAATTCGTTGAGGTTTTCATGGACGACTTTTCAATAATTGGCTCATCTTTTACTTGTTTTTTAAATAATATATATAGGGTTCTTGAGCATTGCATTGATAGTAATCTGACTCTTAGTTGGGAAAAGAGTCAATTTATGGTAAATAATGGTATTGTTCTTTGTCATATTAGGTCAAGTAGGAGTTTAGAAGTAGACTAGGCGAAAGTCGATGTCATTGAACGTAATAGGCATTAGAAGTTTCTAGGACATGCTGATTTATCAAAGATTTTTTGAAAATTAGTCGCTGTTTGTATCGATTGCTTAGCCTTGATGTGCCTTTTCTATTCGATGAGTCGTGTCTAAAAGCTTTCAACCTACTTAAAGAAAACTCACTGCAGCTCTGGTGGTTGTTTCACCAAATCGGTCCCTCCCTTTGAAATAATGTGTGATGCACCGTATGATGCAATGGGAGCTTTTTGGGCCAACGAGTAAATGGACTTCTTCACGTCATTTACTATTCCAGTCTTATGTTAAATGAGGCTCAAAGGAGATATACCACCACCGAAAAAGATCTTTTAGCCTTAGTTTTCTCACTTGAAAAATCTCGCTCTTATATAGTTGGTTCTAAGGTCATAGTCCATAGCGATCACGTGGCTGTCCATCACCTTTTTAATAAAACTCAAAGCAAGTCACGTTTGATTCAATGGATACTTCTATTGAAAGAGTTTCATGTCGAGATTTGTGATAAGAAAGGTTGTGAGAATGTTTATCTTGCTTAATTGTAGAAGACCATTTGCATGAGCATGAACTTATTAATGATGTTTTTCCTTATGAATTTACGTATGTTATTTCTTCTCGCCCCACCCCATGGTATGCCGATATTGTTAACTATCTTTCTTGTGTCTATTTGAGAGCCGATTTATCCTTCCAGGAATGGAAGAGATTTCTATCAATTTGTAGGCGTCAGTTTTGGGAGGATCCGTGCTTTTTTCGGTTTGGGAAGGATGGTATTATTCGAAGATGTATTCCCGAAGATGAGGAATAAAGCATCTTATATTTTTGCCATGATCAATAATGCGGCAGCCATTTCGAAGGACAAAAGACTGCTTTCAAAGTCCTTAAATCGAGATTTTAGTGGCCGGCGCTTTTTAAAGATGCTCATGAATTTTTCAAATCTTGCGACCGATGCCAATGAACATGGATATTAGAAAGAGGAACGAGATGTCATTGACGAGCGCCTTGTTATGGAAGTATTTGATATTTGGGGCATAGATTTACTGGGACTGTTTCCGACTTCATTTGGGTACGCGTACATTTTAGTGGTCGTCGACTACGTGTCTAAATGGGTTGAATATAACCTCACCAAGACGTGTGACGCCAAGATTGTGCTTAAGTTCGTGTAGCAGAATATCATTTGTTGACTTGGGTTCCTGAGAGCCATCATTAGTGACGGGGGTACTCATTTTTGTAAAAAGTTGTTTGCAAGATTTATGGCACAATATGGGATCAAGCATAAGATGGCCATGGCGTACCACCCTCAAATGTCGGGATAAGTGGAGACAAGCAATAAACAAATCAAAGCAATCTTTGAGCAAACCATCCAACCAAACCGGAAGGACTGGTTGACTAAGCTTAAAGATGCTCTTTGAGCATATAGGACAGTGTACAAAATGGTTTTAGGAACTAGCCCTTATCAACTGGTATACGGAAAGGCATTCTATCTTTCGGTTAAATTTAAGCACCGAGCCTACTGGTCTATACGAGCCATAAATATTGATACAAGCCAATGATGTGTGAGGGCTACAAATCGAAGAGCTTGACGAGATAAGAAATGATGTTTATGAGAATGCCGAGATATACAAAAGGAAATTAAAGCTTCAACATGATAAGAAGATCATTACTAAAGATCTCAAGGCCAACTTGCAAGTTTTTATCTATAACTCTCGCCTGTGCTTATTTCCCGAGACACTCAAGTCACTATGGAGTGGCAAGTTCTTTATTAAGGATGTGATGCCATACGAAGTGGTGAAATTAGTTAATGAGAAGACCAAAGAATGTTTTCAAGTCAACGGTCACCGTGTTAAAGTATATTTTCAAGGATCAAAACAAACCTAAATGGAGTCCAATATTTTTGAAATCCCACCTATCGCCTAGCCAATGTGAATTCATCAAGTTAGGGACGTTAAACAAGTGCTTCTTGGGAGGCAACCCAAGCATTTCCTATCCTTATTTTGAATTTTTTGTATTCTTGTATATTCGTCCTTTAACTTCACTTTTATTTTTCGTTTCTTTTTTTGTTCTTCTTTATTTCGGTTGTTTTCCTCTTGTCCATGTACAATGGAGTATTAAATCAGAGATAAAAGATCAGTTATGCACCCCCAGAGGTATTTTCAAAAGGTTCAAGGTTGTGCTCGAAAAATGGCGGTCAAGGGAGCAAAAATGAGGCATAAAGAAATACACATCGATCGATGCGTCGATCGATTTGAAGTATACAAAGTACCAATGCACGCATCAATCGATCGTCAATTTCACATGGGCATCAATGGGAAGTCTGTCCAACCCATCGATAAAACATCAATCAACATCCATGTTGATGATAACTCTCTGTCCAACCCGTCAATAAACAATCGATCGATGCCCATGTCGACGAGAACTCTCAGTACAACCCATCGATGGACTGCTAATCCACGCCCATGTCGATGAGAACTCTATGTAAACCCCTTCATTAGACCATCGATCGACGCCATGTTGACGGGAATTCTTTATCCAACCCTTCCGTCAATAGGCCATCGGTTGATGTCCATGTCGATGAGAACTCTCTGTCCAAACGGTGGATGGGCCGTTGATCGATGCCCCTATTGATGACAACCTAAACCCGACTCGATTGTTGACTCTAAAATCTGGATTTCAATCCAACTCATTTCATCTTCGGCCTGGCCCATGTTTGGTTTATAATTACATCTCCTACCCCCAACTCCTCTCATTCTTCTTCTTTCATTTCCCAAGCACCCTATCAATTTCTTCATGCTCTCTCTTGATTCTCACCTATTTTTGGGCAGCCACGCTCATTTTTTGGTGATCCTCCAACCACGGTCTACCAACTTCGGCTAGTTGCAACCTCCATTCAATTTTTGGTACCAATTTCATCCATTTCCTTACACAACAAAACGGCCCAAGCCCGTTTCATTTAACTCTTACATCTTTTCGTTTGAAAACCAAGGTACTTCGCTTGAGCTTACTTGTTGATTTGGTCATATTAAATTGCTTGGTTGGGTTGGTGTTTCTCTTGTTCGTTTTTCTCCAAATTTTCTCTTTGAAAATCTCGCACACCACGTGCTTGACGAAATTCCCCAAAGAGAACACTCTTCTGAATTCTTTTGCTTTCGATCCCCGCTTGTTTGAAAGTTGTTTCACTATATCTCGGGCAGAAAAGAGGAAAGATATTTTGACCAAATACGAGGCCCCATTTTCCATATACTCAAAAGATGAGGGAAAGGTTTTTATTTCAATTAAAGTTTGGGGATTTACATTGCATCGAGCGATCAATTTTGACGATGTGAAGGAACGATCCCAAGAAGGCTCGGAATATTACAAAATCATGTTAAGATATATCTAGAGTCTCGGGTGCACCGAATTCACCCAAATGGACCTTCCTGAATGTCGCAAACTCGTTCTTGAGGTTTTCACCACTTTGACCTGCTTAGCCGATTGAACATTCACTTGCCGACTTGGTGGCAATGAGATTCATGGGAAGGAATGATTATTTGAAGAAGTGTTCGGTTATAATAGCAATGGCATTCCTCCGATGCCTCAAGACGACAAGTTTGATGTTGTCACTTTTCTGTATGAATTAACAGGGGGATATACAGTCTCCTACAATCGATCTCCGATTACAAAGACTCAAGATAACGCAATCTACGTCACCTATAAATTCCTCGCCCATGTAGTGCTTTGAAAACAAGAGGCGATCAATGCCACAAAATGGGAGCTTTATGCATTGTGGTGCCTCATCAATGGTCGATGCCCATGTCTCTTTCCTCTTCTCTTCAATAGAATCTAAAATAATTTGGAGAAGAAGATGAGAAACAAAACACCCCTCTTATCATTTTCCCCATTCATAACCGGCATTGCCCCATCACTTCAGGTACAATTTGTCTGACATGGGTCTAGCGGCACTTGGGGTACCAACCTCCTGACGACCATACACAGCAGGATAACTTTGACTCACCCTCGAGACCTCGGGCAACGAGGACTTTGACTCAACACGCCAAAGTAAATGAGGAAGAAGAAGTTCCAAACACTGGATCAGGACCACGCAAAGGTTGGGATCAATTGTTTGAGGAAAATTGAGAATTCCAAACGAGGATGTTCGAGAAACTCCAAATCATCGACGAGTAAATCGATAACAATCATGAAAGCAATCATCGAAGTTTTTGGAAGATAAGAGCTAACCTCTCCTGACTCAAAGAGCATTTCGGCCATGTAACTTCTTCTCAAGCAACTGATTTCTATCCGGAGATGGATCTTGATGACGATCCTCCCACTTAGTATCCAAATAAAAATTGATGTTTTATTTTTATTTTGTGTTTTTGTGTATTTTGTTCTTTGCCACTTACCCCTTTCTATAGGCTCCTCTCGAATCGACCGTCCATTGGATGTCACTTCACGTTCGACTCATCATCACAAATGCGATATAGGGACGCATCTCTCTCTCTCTCTAGTAACTTCTTCGTATGCTTACTTATGTATATGATTTGAGTCGTGCTGATTAATATTGGTTGGAACCTTAACGAAGTGACGTGGTTAGATAGGTAGTTTAGATTTTCGTTAGACATTAGTGTAATTGTGGGGTATGAAGTGTAGGAAGCCTATGAAGTGTTTTGACCTTTTTCTATTCGTGAAATTTATTCCGAGAGTCAAATACTCTATACTAGCCCCATTTTTAAAGGCCCTCTATAAGAATTCGTGTAAATTTTTCATTTTATTTTTGGAGACGTTAAGAACTCCACATGCTTATTGAAACACATTTTAAGTTGCATTTAGCAACAAGTGATTAGAGTTGATGAACTCTCATTTTTGAGTTGCAAATATCGTGTTCGTCTAGTACCTCACCTTTATGGGTACTCAAAAAAAARAAAAAGAAAAAAAGGTACAAGAAGAGAAATCCTTGTACCTGTCTCTTATACACATCTAGATGTGTATAAGAGACAGCCCTTGTACAAGTGATATGTATATAATAATTCATGCAACCTATGTATGCATTTTTATTTTTAATTTTTTGATTTTATTGTTAAATAGGTGCATAGATGATTGGGCTAGTAGGGTGCCGACTTAGTGGTTTGAGCATAAATATATATTGGTTGAGGCATGGATGGGGGACACATTACTTTTAGGCATTCGGAAGGGATTCTAAAATTCATATCTCAATGTATCATTTCCTCCTTTTAGTTCAATTTCCAATTAATTTAATGCATAACTCCTCAAATCATTTGAATGCATTAGTTTTTAGTTCATTGGGTGATTGTTTTTTCTTATCTATGTCTAGGCTCGGTTTTGCTTGAGGACAATCAAAAAGCTAAGTTTGGGGGAGTTCATTCGTACATTTTTGTGTGTGATTTTTGTTTGTGTTTTGCATCTTGTTTTGTATGTTGAAGTGGTTTTTAAGTCCTGTTTTCTCTCATTTTTCTTTCTTTTAACTTTTATGTAACTCGTGTCGACTTTTATTCGTTTTATTACTCTTTCTCATATTTTTTGTAATCATTTATTATAGCTTGGTTTTCTCGTGTTCTTAGTCATTAGAGCGGAGCCAAGCGTGTCCCCAAGAGTTACGACCATTTCGGATCGAAAAAACTTGACAAAGGTTCACAAAACATGCCCGTCGGTCGACTTCAAATTGATGCATCACCGACGCACATCTCTCGCCAGCGTCAAAATCCTAATTCGATCAACCTACTAAGAAATACCCATTACTGTTGATTGATGCGCCACGTCGAAGCAACATCGAAGTATGCCTGTCGCTGCTTTGACAGCTTGAGTCCATCGACCCGCCGAGAACTTTGTGCCATCGTCAATCGACAATAGTCATCGATGTAGTGTCGATCAATGCAAGTTGACTGTCGATCAATGGTCGTTATTTATTGATAAAATTACCACGGTGTCCTCCTTGACTCATTTTATTTAAGAAATAACACTTCCCAGATGCGGGGGATCTGCAGACTTACCTATTTCTGACCTAGACAACTCATTTTCAAACACTTGATTCATACTTCATTCCTCATTTGATAATTTACCTTCCGTTATTGATTTGAAGACTACGGTAACTTGGATATTGAGAAACCATCTCGTTGGAAGCTCCTTACTCTCTTCTGTTATTAGGATTTGAAGAGTTTTTTAGGTAATTTCGATATTCAATTCCTAGCATTTCTCTTGTGGATTTTTAATATTTGTTTTAAAGATTTTGGTTGCTTGCGTATGCATTTTCATTTAATTATTGGGTTTGGGATTGAATTTGTTAACGTTTTGAATTCCATTGTTATTTTCATACTTTCTAATCAAGATTCTTATTCTTTCGTTGTTAAGAATTTAAACAATTTTATGATTCTTCTTTGGCTTTGATTTGATTATCGAACAACTTCAGTTTCCTACATGATTAATTCTCGTTCTTTATTGTGTCCAATTCGTATGCTTGTAGATTACTATGATTCGTGTTGATTTGTCGATAGGTTGTTACGTTCAAATTAAAGTCATGTTAGTTATTTTATTCTTTTTCTCTGAAAAAGACAAACCACATCACTCATTGATCACATGTTTAGTTAAATTGTGTTAAAATGAGAATTTCGATTCTGATTGTCATTCCCCGAGAGATTCAGCTCGAGTCAAACTTACCACTTACAACGGCTCCATTCTCTTATGGACAAACTTTTCTTTAATAAAACAGAGTAAGTCTAAAAAGTTCAATTCAGGCACAATAACTACCCGCATCAACATACTCGAATCAACCATAAACATCGACACACAAGTTTATTTTTTGCTATACTAGGACACAAGATTATTCCCAAGAAAAAAACATTACCCCAATAGTAATATTTCGATCAACCACATCACTTTTCTAATTTGTATTAGTATACCCTACTTGTTTTGTGTTTTTATCCTTAATGTACTGAATTTCTAAATCACATGTACCAGCAACATATCGAATGATGCATTTTTCAGGTTTTTAAATGAGTGAATTTTAGATTTGCCTTATAATGAGCACATAACCAAACACTATACATGATATTTGGTGAGTAGTTAGATACAATAGACTTCCTCTCATACTCATATATAAAATTTGAGCAATACCCTCAACAACATCATCCGTAAATAATTTCTGACTTGAATCCATATGTGTTTTCATATGTTTAACATTCTCTAGTCAAGATATTTTAACAAGTTCCATAACATATGTAGCCTAAGACACAAGAATACCACCAAGAAATTGTTTAATAGGGGCGAAGGTCTCGTCAAAATCGGCTCCCTCAACCTATGTAAAGCCTTGAGCAACTAAGCGTGCTTTGTTTTGTACTATGTTCCCCAACACATCAGTTTTATATTGAAAAATCCATTTAGTTCCAATAACATTACCAGAATGAGTTCGGGTAACAAAGTATGACACATCATTCTTTACAAATTGATCAAGTTCCTCTTGCATTACATTTAACCAAAATTCATCCTTAAGGGCTTCTTCCATTCGTTTAGGCTCTATGGATGAAACGAAAAAAAAGTTTATTTATCAAACAACAACAAGAAGTCATAAAAACCATTTCCACCATCTCCATGAAGTTAATTTTCTTCCTATGTGTGTTTTTCGTTCAAGGCTCCAATAACTTATGACGTAGGATGACTTTTCAAAATCCTTGAAGGAATGCCTCTATCATGAGAATTAGAAATTTCTTCAATTATTGGATCATTCTTATAAGTTGTTGGCTCTCATGCTGAAGCATCTATAGTAGTCATTATTGTTGTACTTATAGAATCACTAGACACCAGAATTAGACCCACAGGATGAGGACTCTATACAAAATCTAGTTTATTATCCTCCTCAAAATTACTTATTATATCAGATAAATCATCAAAATTAATGTTCATAAACTCAATCATTGTGCTTTTCCTAAGATTAAACACCCTATATGAATGATTATAATATTCCCGGAAAACATATTCATCACTTTTAGAGTCAAGTTTTACGAGATACAACCTATCATTTAAAACATAACACACATAACCAAACACATGAAAATATCTTAGAATAATTTCTTCTTCATGAGAGTCACATAGGGTGTTATGTGAGTACCAATTCTAAAATACATTCTATCTGAAATATGACATGTGGTGTTCAGAGCTTCATCTCAAAATCATTTGAAAGTTTCTTTGAAATCAATATTGTCCAAGGTATTTCTTGCGAAGATAAATCTTTACGTTCGACTAAACCATTTTTTTGAGGTGTAATATGAGAAGAAAACTAATGATAAATACCATACTTGTCAAAAAATTTTGAGAATGAAGAATTTTCAAACTTCTTGCGATGATACGATCTAATTATTTCAATATTTATCCCACATTGAATGCTAGTATGTTTTGACAATTTTCTAAAGGACTCAAAATTATCTATTTTTTCACGAAGGTATTCAATCCAAGTAAACTATGAATAATCATCAATATTCCAAATGAGTGTTTCTTACCACTATTTTTTCAACCTCGTCCGGAGCCATGAGATCCATATGTACAAGTTCCAGACAACACGAGGTATTGAAGTGTTAATTCATTGGGTGAGACACTCTTGTTTGCTTCCCTATTTAACTTGCACCTTAAATAGATGAATTCTTGATCACTAGTTTGGGAATGCGTTCCACATCATCATTCTTAACAATTTTGTCCATCATCTTGTAATTTACATTTCACAGTCTTTGTTGCCACGATTGAAACTCAGATGATTGAGCCACTTAACATAATATCTTGTTGCTTGCTTTATACCAATTTCCAGCCATCTTGGTCCCTGATAGGATGCATGTGTTTTAATGGTCCAGGGCTTCATACGACTGGAAATTAAATCATATAAATAGATTTTCATCATAAAGTTGACTGATGCTAATAAGGTTAACACTCAATCCCTCAAAAAGTAGCACATTCTTGAGACTAGGTATCCCTTCAACATTCAAAGTTCCCTTTCCTGTGATGTGTTCATGTGAACCTCCACCATAATTGACTTTACCACTACTATGTTTCTCAAAGTCAGTCAAATAGTTGATTATTCTAGTCATATAAAATGAACACCTACTATCGAAGTACCATGATCTTGAAATGTTAGGCTAGAGAAATATAAATCATACTTCACTTGATATAAGACTTACATACCCATACCTTTTTGGAGAACACGTGTTGGTCCTGATGTTGGTGTTGGAGCTGACTGACACTGACTTTGAATCGAGAAATCTTGAATCGCACATAGTATTCTCCATTCTCATATTTCTACATAATGATTTAATGTGATTGGATTTAGAGCAATGATGGAAAATATAGTGATGCTTCTGTCATTTAGAGTTTTTTTTGAAGAAACCAACTTGACTAAAGAATAGGGTTTATCACCTTATTTAGAAAATGTAATGGTTTAATGTGATTGGTTAAAGTATCATCGGCTTCTTCAATGGTAATTACCTTCATGTTTTGTTTCCTAATGACTGTAATTTGTAAGCAATATCAAGCAGCTTTGCACTATAGCTGCAATGTTCTCGCTCTCCTCTATTCTCAATTATAAGAACTTAGTCGCAAGCATCTTAAATTTTGTACGTTGAACACTTTTAGATCATTCATAGTCGAGTTGTAGTGGTTCCCTTCTGAAGGGAATTTCACAATTATTCTGAACAGGTTAGTGTCTGTTGTGCTGTAAAGAGAATCCAAGATCTTTGTGTTTACGTTGGTAAGGACAAGTTCATCTAGCGTCCAGGTAATCTCAATTTTTGGAATGGAATCAGCATCTTCATTTTTAATCATTGGTGGTTCCCATAAAACTCAGACTGAATATCAGGATCTTTCATCCATTGTCTTTGTGTGTGCATGCATCTTTACTTTCAAGACCGCGTAGTTGGATTCGTTAGGGGTTAGTGGTCGGTAAGAAACATTTTAAAGAGTAACCATTATCCCTAGAAATTAAATTAAAAAAGACCAGCATTTAGTAACCTCAAGTAACCACTCATGATTCCAGTCAAAGTTCGGATATTTCTGACCATCCGGCCAGATTCATGCGTTACAAACTCGGATTTTCCAATAATTTTAAGGTACGCTGGGCATTGATTGGGGGTTTTGGAAGCTACAAAAGACCAGGGATTGTCTGATATGAAGTATCATACTTTGGGGGGAGATCTGACACATCTCTCTTACCATCGTTATAGAGTGAACAATTCATTAGATCCCTCTCGGCAAATGATATAAACATTCAATCGGTTTCGTAGTTGATCTTTCATCACAAGAATTTGGAGTTCATTAAAACCTTCCAAGTTCATTGCGTAGAGTTTCTTTTCTTCGGAATCGCTGGAGATAGCATAACTTTCATCATTCTAGTTGATCGTATTTTCGTCTGAATTTAGTATTCTCTAAACTCTAGTTCTAATTAGTAGTTTTAAATCTTTCGTTGGTATTTCTTATTTGAGAACTGAGTGGATCATTTTGTTTGAATCCTTTGTGAATGATTTGATTTTTATGTTGAGCCTTGAGTTTGTTGAATTAGTTAATTAAATCTTGCTTTTATTTGGTTGTTGGTTTGGAATTTGATCTTATTAGAATTATAGTCAGTGATTGTACTCCAAGTGTTCGATGATATATTTTGTATTTTATTTGTAGTTTAAAACACTTGCTAAAGTGTTTAAATAGTTCGCTAATCAATTGTTAAATTCTTGTAAAGAGAATGACACTCTCGTTGCAAGATTAGTTTCAAATTTAGTTTGTTTAATTCCACAATTCAAAAACCCCCTTCGATCGTGTGTTTAGAATAAAAACTTGTGATTTTCTTTATAATAAACCTCTTCAATTTCGAATTTCCACTCCTCGAGAGAATCAAATCAGTTTAACTTGCCAGTCTACTGTGACCACGTTATCTTGCGGGCGAACTTGTTTTCAAAATATAGACACACATTGTTTAACTTGATTTTTAATTTTGAAAGTACAAAATGTTCGACTCAAAATTTGGAGCTGTTGCCGGGGAAAGCTAAAGGTTGTGATTTTTGTGTTTGCTCTTCGTGACCTTTATTTGTGTTTTTGTTTCTTTTTCTTTGATTTGGTTATTTTTCCACTGGTACGTTTAATCTTTTTAATTGAGTGTTGTGTATGCAAGGTACATCTCTTGAAGCCTAGATTAAACGACCGGAAAAAAGAAATAATATATATATATATATATATATATATATATATATATATAATAAAAAAGGGGAGGAGAAAATGTCGAACTATCGAGCGTTCAATGGTATAGCAATCCGTACGCTTTTCTTGTACCTTGTCCGGCCATTCCTTTGAGCTCCAAGATGCGGTATTACGATCTTGACGATTTCTACCTAGACCAACTCCCGGATTTTCATGGGCATCCGAGTGAGGATCCGGTAAAGTTAATCCAAGAGTACGAGGCCATCACCTGGACTTTCCCTCATCTCGACCTAACATAGGATCAAGTGAAGATGCATCTCTTCCCTTCTACACTAAAAGATCGGGCAAGGAAATGATTGTTGTATTTGGAGCTCGATTCCTTGACAACATGGGAGGACGTGTACGATCAGTTCATGGGGATTTCCGGTGGGGATTCCTGAAACCTTGAACACCTTCCCGATCTGCACCATAAACAAGAATTAGAAAGGACCACCGGTGATTTCCGGTGGAAACCTCTCCGATGCTTAAGTCAGTATGCGTTTGAGGTGTTTTTCAGAAGGAAAACAAGAATGCTCAAGAGAAATGACATACCTCTCTTAGCCTTGGGGCTGAGATATTTATAGCTTTTCCTAGTGGGGACCCCAGCCGGGATCTTAGGAGCACACGCCGTAAATCTCGGGCCGTTGTGCGACAAATTCTGACAAGTGGTCCCACTTGCCTCTCCCCTGGGGAGTCTGAGAAACAGGTCTTCCCTATTCCAGGTCTTCCTCTACTCTGCGTTATCTTAGCTCTGAGATTTCAGCAGATTCGAAGGAACCAGGCCTGTAATCATTCAGTTCTTCTTTCCTTCCATGTTCCTACCTTTCAACAGATCAAATCTTGCTATAGTGAGCATGAGCTCCTTTTCTTAGAGGGATTAACCAGGTCTTCCACCAAGACCAGGCTAAACGTCAGTCCCCGAAACTTCAGCTCGGCATAATCCTCAGGCTTAGTGATCTTCTCAAGATAACTATGCTCAGGAGGGGACGCGAGCGGTAATCACCTCTTCCTGAGATTCCTGACGTCAGTAGGAGGGTTATTTAGGTCTTTCTATAAGACAGAGCTGCTCTAGTCCTCCCTTAACGTGTCTAACTGTTCTGAGTCAGAGCTACCCCAAACCAGGTCTGGCGCATATATATTGCCCTATCAACGGGCTTACGCTTATTTAGGTCGATGATGGTTTATGGTTTTTATGGTTATGGCCGACGCTTGTTTAGGAGGAGATGGTTTATGGTTTATGGTTTTATGATTATGGACCGACACTTATTTAGGTCGGTAATGGTATATGGTTTATGGTTTTTATGATTATGGGGTGACGCTTGTTAGGTCTGTGATGGTTTATGGTTTATGGTTGTATGGTTATGAACCGAGCTTGTTTAGGTCGATGATGGTTTATGGATTATGGTTTTATGATAGAATGGTTCGTGGGTTTATGATTCTCTATGGTAATGGACCGAAACTTGTTCAGGTCGGAAATGGCTTATGGTTTTATGGCATGGTTTACGATTTTTGACTGATATATTTTAAGTTGAACTTGTGACCTTATGAACTATCTATGGGATCAATTTATCAATGGTTTTAGGGTCACAGGTTTTTACACTTTCGTTATGCTTATAATTTTTACTTGTATTCATAAACCAAAGTTATGGTTGCAAGTCAAGGAAATATAGTTAAGCGATGAAAAATTTTATGCACATTGTAATTAGCAATTGTGGACGTTATAACTAGGGCATCTATGTGTGGTGCTAGAATACCATCTCCATCTTTTGACCTAAAGTAGATGTTTGACTTGGCATTAGTTTCCCAACCTCTTGTGTTTTCCTTGGGATTCCCATTGCAGCACAAACATATATTTTTTGGTTCTTGGTGTGACTACGTGCCCATAGTACCTCCCATGATCATCTGAATCTCTTCTCGAACCAGTTGGGACTGTTTTCCCCCTTTTCCCTCATTTTGGTCGCCTTCACTCTCACGAATGGAGGCATAATGTTGTTCGTTTCTATAGTGTACGGGTTTTAACCTCTCGCGTCTTCTGTGTATGAATTCTTTCAAATATCCTGCTTGCACCATTCGCTCAATCTCATCCTTCAATAGCTTAGAGGATTTCTCCTTAAGGTGATGTTAAGGGTGTGTATCAGTCGAATATAAGGCGCCCTCCTCCCATTTCACTCCTGAATTTCTTGACCTAAGCCCTTTTCTCTTTATAAGTTCATTCTCTCCCTCTATCTCCATCGTCCTTTAGCCTCTGGGCTTCCTGTAAGTCTATAAAATTTTCCACCCCCACCAACAACTCCCCAAACGTACATGCTGGCTTGACCACCAGCGATTGGAAGAACTCTCCAATCCTTAGCCCTTAAGCTAGGGCATTAAATAGAAGCTCCTCAGAGACCGATAGACTTCCAACTTAGCATCAACAAAGCACTTTACATGTCCGCGCAAGCCTCCCCTCTTTTGGCTTCATAATGAATAATTGCAAGGGCGTCTTCTGGTATTTTCTACAACTTGTGAATTGATGTAGGAATGCAGAGCTAAAACTCTTCGAAGTTGCTTATCAAGTGAGGAAGCAACTGAAAAAATAGAGTTGAGTTGACTTAGTAAAGATGTGGGTAAGACTCGGCACAGTACTACATCTGAAGATTTATACAAGTCGGCCGCATTCTTGAACGGGCATAAGTGACCCCACGGGTCTGTCGTCCTATTGTATTTAAAACCTAGGGTCTGGAAAGAGGCTGGTAGTTCATCTATCATATTGTTATCAGTGAACAGGGTGCTCCGGCGCATTTGTCCTTCCATTTTACCTACCCTTTTCTACTTCAACTCCCTCACCTCCTTTTGCAGATTTTGCATATGTTCAGTATAGTCAAGTGTACTCCCGCTTGAAGTATCTCTATCCAAACCAAAGGTTCCCTCCTCCTCTTCTCAAGTGGGGGCTCTTGTCGTGCCCTGAGCAATTTCAGTGGTACCTGCTTCTAGTGGTCGGTCGTCTCTGGGATGGGATGGTGAGAATTTTACCTATTTCTTATCTACCTCCTCTACTACTGCTTTGCCGACCAGGCTGGATATTTGTTGCAAAAAGGAATCTTCTAAGGCCTAACACCTTCATATGAGGGATTTAGGCTTAGGAATGTTATGGGAGGAGGTCTTGGCCCATCCTCCATGCATGTGATTTGTGGCGCCGTTACCTCTTCTGGAGTCACCATCTGTGAGGCGGAACTATGCATACTACCTAGCTCCGCTATTAGATTTCGTCGAATTCCATCTGTCTCTGTCATTCTCTGCCTCACGTCTTAACCCTATCATCCTCCGCCTCATATCTTTACCCAAGTTTTTCCAACAGATGACGCCAATTGGTTTGCCCAGAAATACTGACTACCGTGTAGGGACACCCCTTCTTTGTTGGAGCTTAGGAGACTTGGAAGAAGATAGGTTAGAAAAGGACCACCAGAGGGATTCTGGTGAAGCCCTATTTGAATCTTAAGTCGGTTTCCAGTTCGGTAATTTCAGAGTAATAACCATATAAAAAGATAGAAAAGTGATACTGATCGAAGATTTCTCGACGCTCTAGAAATCGTCTCCGCAATAGTACGGAGTCGACTGTAGGTGCGGTGAGTTATCCCGAGTCGTGTCTCTCGAGGATGGATGTAATCGGCATTCGGTTTTCTTTATCGTTCTTATTGTCGGTTTTTTGATTAAACTAAATTAACCTAGAAAGCAATAATCATTTTTTCGGTTTTATAGCTAAGGTTTAAATTTGAAACTTGAGATTTAAAAACAATAAAACATTTAAAGGAATTTAAAGCTTATACTAAAAACGATCAATTTAAACTAATTAACTTATTAAAACTTAATTATTTGAAATCAGTAAAATGGAGGGAAAATCAAAGTCAACTTATTTGAATAAGTCAACATAAGTACTTAACATTAATTAAGGGATTAAAAAGAAGATTTTTGACAACTTATACTAAATTAGAAATTGATTGCAACTTAATAACTTAAAAGATAAGTTCATAAACTAGAAAGCTAGAAAATAAAGATAAGGAATTTAAATGATCAAAACAACTACAAAGCAACATCAAACTTCAATTCAAGATCAAGATAAAATAACTTGGAAATGAAACTACATTAAAGGAAAGGGATTACCCAATGTACTTGATTACACAAAATCTTGAATTAGGAAAAGCTTGGAAGCTGATGGTTCTTCACAAAAGATACTTAAAATAAAGCTTGAAGATGAAATAACTAATATCTTAACTTCACTAATCTATATCTAATTCTTAGAATTTATAGGAATTAAAACTAATTAAAAAAGATGAAAAGTGCTTCTTTTTCTGGTTTTGAGCTGCTCCTTGGAGAAGAAGGCCACCCAGCAAGTTGTTCTCCGTGAAAAGACGTCTGATTGCTTAAATCTTCAAAAAATCTGCTTTTCAGTCGATCGACTGAGAAAAAGCAGTCGATCGACTGCAGTCGATCGGACTTGTCGGCTGTCGATCGACTGCTGTGTCGAAATGGCCAAAAGCCCTGTAATTCAGTCGATCTTGGGACACCAGTCGATCGACGGCAGTCGATCGGCCAAGTAGGCAGTCGATCGACTGCCATGTCAAAAGCTTCAAAACTCGCTGGAATTCAGTCGATTTTGGGGGGTTCAGTCGATCGACCAGATATTCAGTCGATCGACTGAACATCCAGTCGGTCGACTAGATTCCAGCTTCCGGCTCGATTTCTCGTCCTTTTCGCCTCCGCCGGTTTATCGAACCTCGTCCGCTGCGCCTCCTTGCTTTGTCTGTCGCATGTCAAAAGCTTCAAAACTCGCTGGAATTCA
>BMAC01000090.1:294062-330823 GCA_014905375.1 Phtheirospermum japonicum
GCATGTCAAAAGCTTCAAAACTCGCTGGAATTCAGTCGATTTTGGGGGGTTCAGTCGATCGACCAGATATTCAGTCGATCGACTGAACATCCAGTCGGTCGACTAGATTCCAGCTTCCGGCTCGATTTCTCGTCCTTTTCGCCTCCGCCGGTTTATCGAACCTCGTCCGCTGCGCCTCCTTGCTTTGTCTGTCCAATCCCGAGTCGAGTATCGACGATCCCCACGAGCGTGGGCCCCGCTTGGGCGTCCTACGGCCAATAAAAACGAAAACGTGAACAAAACTACGAAAATGAATAAGAAAACGTACAAAAACTAAGAAAACCTAGAAATACGAAAAACGGCCAACCCGACTCCTAAAACAACAAAAAGCAAGCGAAAAACACGCAACGTGAAACAGAAACGGTAATGAAAATATGTACAAAAAGATGCAAATCAGATACCTCTATTGCTCTATTGGCTGAGATATTTATACCTTAGATTAGCAGGGGAATTTTTGGGATCTAAAGAGTTTCCCGTGAATCACGGACCGTTACAGCAGATTTAGATAATTTAGACTGCTCAATACTCTTAGGATTAGCAAACCTAGGTCGATCCAAGCCAAATCTATTGCCTTCTCTGCTCGGGGCACAATTCTTTTACCATACTCAAGTCCTGAGCATAAAGGAGCAAACCCTCTATCCCTTCGTGTGCCACCTGGAATCCTTTGGTAAAATCATCTAACCATTTCTCATTCTAGTTTAGCTTTTCCTTCCTTGAAGATGATCGAACTGACACATCCCTGGCTCAGATTGTCTCGTCCAAGCTGGTATGGTGCCTAGAACTTCTTATACCTTTTCTACCATGATCCTAGATCGGTTAAGTTCCAGAGACCGTGGTTGCCCCCAGGTCAACCTTATCATGCTCCAACCTCCTCTATGCCTTTCTCAGTTTAGCTCTGGCCGTTTTTAGGCCGCATCAACATGTGTCTAACATAATTCTAAAAGTATAAAAATATTATCTCGAATAGCTCATGAAGAATGAATGTTGGCAGCAATTACAGGAGGAGCATATATTGAAGAATAGAAATTGAAGATGAGGCCAATGACAAAATATGTTCTTGGAGTACAATAAGGAGTTGAGTTGAGGTACCTAAGTGTTATTATTGAGATTGAGGAATTAATGAGATGAATTGTGATGTAATTGATGTGGTATGAGGACATGCTAATGTTTTTCAAAAATAGAGATGCATATGAACTTGATAAACATGCAAATAACTAATTTGTGACTTGTTTGAGAAGTTTTAAAAAATAAAAGAAAAAAGAAAAAAAAGAACAACAGCAACAATAGATGGACGGATTGAGTTCAACAAAAATATGCACCAATAAAAATAAGTAAATAAAAAATAGCTCAATGTGACATTTGCGTTAAAATAAAAAGAAATAGAATAGTCACTTTAAATAACTTGATTTTCACATTAGTTGAAAGAGCCATTTGTCTTTGCCTAAGTAAAATAATAAAGTGGAATGAAAAGACCAGTTTTAAAATGGGAAAAAGATTTTTCCCCCTAATGTATGTTTTTTTTTACACATTGCCCCCCGAGTTATTATTTATTCCACTTTGTCCCCTGATTTATAATAATTTTTGACGTTGGCCCCTAATTTTATTTCTGGTAGAAAATTTCTACTAAATTCCATCGACGGGCAGTTGGGGGGCAAAGTGCAATAATCTTATAGTTTGGGGGTAAAGTGCAAAAAAAATTAAAGTTTGGGGGCAAATTAAAAAAAAAATATAAATATTGGGTTTTTGTGTTAAATTTTTATACTGGGAAAATATATAAAATTTTTATCTTATACACACACACACAAAAATTTGTCAATACAATTCAAATAAAAGAAAAATCAACCCCCACCCCCACCCCCCACCCCAAAATTCCCAATTAATATTTATAATTCCAAAATATAAATGATGTCAATACATCTTTTATATTATTAAATATAAAACACACGACTTATAATTATGTAAATTATTAGGCTAAATAATATAATAATATATTATTATGTAATATGATTGAACAAAATAGAATAAAGGTGTATTTCGTATATGCATTATAATATTATAATACGAAATATAAAATTATCATTCGATATTATTATTTCTATAAAAAGTGTGATTAAATACTATTTTATTCACGGGTACATTTTTTATATAAGATTGTATTACCATATTACTTAGAAAGAAAAGTGTAAAAATGACTTTAATATTTGTGTACAAGTGCAATTATACTTATATTATAAAGATAATTTTTTTAATTATGTCTGTTTAACTATATTAATAATTATTTATGGTATCTTTTCACAATTATATATATATATATACATACACACACACACACACACACACACACACACACACACACACACACACACATATATATATATATTATATCAATTTAATAATATCTTATTAACTATATATTTCACGATTATATATAATATATAATATATATATATATATATATATATATATATATATATTAGATATAAATTTTATTTTTTTAATAAAAATAATTATATTACATAAAAACTCAATATTAATATTATTTTAATTTATCATCCAAATTATAAAATTTTTGCACTTTGCCCCCCAAACTTTAAGACTTTTTGCACTTTACCCTCCAAACTATAAGATTCTTGAACTTTGCCCCCCTAACTGCCCGTTGATTGTATCTAGAAGGAATATTCCACCGAAAATAAAGTTTAGGGGGCGAAGTGGAGCAAGAAATACTTTGGGGGGCAATGTGTAGAACACAGCATACATTGGGGGGCAAAAAAAATTCCCTTTTAAAAAAGCTCATGATTTTGAAATTTAAAAGTGAAGAAGGTGAGCCAATGTTTGTTATGACCAAATATTTTCTCACGAGCTATTATAATAATAAAAAAAGATGGATTATAAGAATATTTGAGAAATAAAAAAAAATAAAATGACCTTTGTTATTTTAAAAATATAACATGGGCTCGCAAAAGGTGTTTGGCGTAGTTAAATAAAAGGTTAAAGAAATTTAATACATGAGACAAAGTTATAAGGAGATGGAAAATCATGAGTGTTATAAATGACCCACCTTTTAATATTTTTATTTTAAATCATGCATTACTTTTAGAAATGTATTAGGATTTTTGTGAAATAATAGATGCACATTTCTATCTAGCATGACTTGAAATTATAAACATGACAAATTGTTGGGTGATTATGATATGCAAATGTGGATTTTGAAATAATGTACCATTGACATGAAAATATGAATTTTGAAATAATGCCCTTAACAAGGAATCTTCAGTCTTATAATGCAACTTGACATGTGATTAGAATCATGATTCATGAAGCACATGATATGAGAATATGAACTATGCACTTTATAAAAACAAATTCATACTTTGTAGAAGTCAAATCAAACAGTGCATCGAATTTGTAAAAAGTATGAATTTGTGAAATGTGCGTAATGAAGTCATAAAATAATAAAATTATATGATATAATGAATTGCGTAACTTGGGAAAATCGACGAGATATGATGAAGGTGGATGGTAATAGTAATGATTTGAAATAAAAATATAATTTAAAAAAAAATGAATGAGTCTACAGAAACAAGCTCGCCCTGATACCACTCTGTAATGCCCTGATTTTGATAAAGCTAAAAAGTCTTATTTTAAATAAAATAAAGTACATTTGGTGTTACGTAATTGTAGAAATGTAAAATAAGAAAATTTTGAGAATTTCATAAAACATTTTATCACGCAGCAGAAATAGTAATAAGAAAATAATCAAAATTTATATCAATTATAAATTGATAGTTTAAGAAACTTCACCTCGGGTTTAAATAACTTTTCAATTCCCCACTTTTAATATGGTAGAAAATATATTATAATATAGACTTTACTAATTTTAAAAATAATTTAAAGAAAAATAATTTGAAACCACAACTTCTAAACCCCCTTTTCAAAATGATACTTTTAGGCCCCTTTTCAAAAATATATAAATAAATCAAAAACTAGAATAATAAAGGAGATATCCAAAGCATAATTACATATCATTATAAAATAAAATTAAGAATATCAACATTTATAAATATCACCCACGCTTTCGCTGCACTACTTTGATATATAACTTTCGGAAAGAATGTAGATAATTGATAAAAGGAACTAAGTATAATCCAAAACAAAATATCGAAATAGAATTCAAATCGACATAAATTCATTTCCCTTGAAATTGTACTTCATGTATCATCCACCTCCAACTTCACTCGTCGCTCAGTTTCCTCAACCTGAAATTTGTTAATGATAGGGTGAGCTTCTACTTGCTCAGTAGGTATACTGACATATCTCATATAAATAATAAGCCTCAAAAATTGCACAATCAATCATATAATGGAAAAAAAAGATTTTGCCACCTGTACTTGTAGCTTTTTTATGGGTAATATATCTTGGTGCACTAATTCGCTCGTGTTTTCAACAGGTAATTGTATACGCTCGGATCATCATAATCATGCATTCAACGTCGCATAAGTGTGCACATTCAATCAAGAATCAGATTAGGACTTTTAAGGGTTGTAATGTCGGCTCTTTGGTAAGGTATGTCATATATAAAGATGTGTGGCTAACTTGCGGACAAACGCAATCAATAACTCACTCAATCCAACCCTTTAAGCATAGAGCTTAATATTTGCTCCTCATCCTTCCCAAACAACCATATACCATTATTTTTAGCCTTTTATAGCTAAGGCTCTTTTCAACCCCCAAACCCGAATACTTGCTCTAACCAATAGGCTTATTTTTATTTTCTAGATTCTCTCTTGAACTTAAGCACCCTTATTATTTTTATTATTATTTATTTATTTATTTATAGTTTTTTTATTATTGTGCTCTCCTCCTTTTTTAGAGAATTCCACTAGTTCCTATCCTGCAATCGTCATATCTCATTATCCATAAATAAAACTCTCATCCCACAAATTTAAACAAAATAAGAGTTGCAATTAAGCTCGTGGTTAACAATGAGATGGAATAAAGGCTCGAGGGGGCTCATTGGGACTTTTAGTGGTTTTTATTTATGAATAAGGCCGGAAACGGGTTTTATATGTGCCTATCGTCATTTTCAAAACCCAATGTACACATGCGATTAAGAGACTTTCAAAACACTTATCGAATCACAACATGAAATGATGATAAATACACAAGGCTTCTTCCTAGGGTTTAATTCACACTTTTGAAAACAAGGTGATCCAGTTCTAAAAGTTTCGCAAAATTGGCAACGACAAAGTGTTGTCTTAAATATATATAAGTAGTTTTGAAAAACTTGCACTTATTCAAGCTCAAAAGACTCTAAATATCATATCACATAATACATGATTCCGACAAGCATGCCAGTACAAACACAAATAAGCATGGGCAAACATTCAAAAAAAGTTGACTTAATTAATTGGTTGACTAGCATTTTGCTGCCAAAAAGTGACTATGTAGCTAAAAATGGTTTGAAACTGACATGCATGAGCTATAAACCACCGTCTCGAGGACTGCACAGTCGTCCGATTGGTTATAGATCCTCACCGAACGGACTGGAGTCCAGTAGACTTTGTCCGATCGGTCGTCTCTGTGTCACCGATCGGACGATACTGTCCCCTCCCCCTAAAAAGAAAAGTAAGCAAACTCCTGGTTGCTAACATGCCAAAATGAATGTGGGGAACCAAAAGCAACACGCAAAGCCATAGAAGTATTTAAACAAACCATAAGTTTAGCAATAGTCACCCCAACAGAAACACACGAAAATATTAATACATAAAATAAATCTGAATAAATAGGAAATAGTCTAGAAAGCAAATAAAAAGTGGATAGAGTGGTGGTACAGATAGTGGGGCACGGGCCCGCCTACTGGACCATGTCCTCTGGAGGTGGAGGTGGGTAACATTGCTCGAGACGGGAGAGGCGCTCGTCAATTGTAACCAGGTATCCATGGTTCGCCTCGATGCTTCCGGTAAACCGGGCAAGATGCTGATTGGTTTCCGCCCGGTTGTTGCTCATCGTAGTCAATGTGCTCTAGAAATAATGAGCCTCCTCACGCGCAGCCCAGGCGTCCTGTCGAACGTTTCTCGCGTGCTCTTCTTGATGGATGCGCAATTTCCCCATTTGATCCATCATGCGCGCTTAGAAATCCTGCTGCTGCTGCCACTGTTATCCAAAAAATACACGCCGTCCCCATACTCTCCAAGATCATGAGTTTGGGAACCGGTGTTCCCATCTCCTCCATCGTTTACGTTCTCTTCCCTGCCGTCCTCTGCATTCTCATCATCATTCGCCTCCTCCTCATCCATATCATCATCATCGGCATTGTCGTCGTCGTCGTCGGTGTCCTCGATTTCCTCATCTATTAGCCTCTCTGAAGTCAACATGAACATTTGAATAGCAACGTTCCGGCCATTAACCGTCCGACTCTCAACCACCATTGCGACACTAAGGTACACAATGTCGTCATCATAAGGATCACAACCGTGGTGCCGGGTGATCTCAGTAATAAAGGCTCCAAGAGTGAGCTTCGCCGTTTTCTTTTCCCTCACTTGTTGTACATTCTCAATTGCAGCAATCAAGAGCGTATAGATGTTCACATTTCCTCGGTGGTAGGCCATCCATAATGCATTCGACTCAGTGGACGATATCCGTGTAGCGTCCTCCTTACCTAGGAACACTTGCATGAAGGATTTGTACGTGAGGTAGACGGCATTTGACCTCAAGGACGTCGAATTGAAATGTCACCCGGGCTCCGGTGGTGATCCGGAAAGCTTGGTCCACAACGCCTTCTTGTCGTAGTCATCGAGTTGAAAGGTTTGGTTCGTCTCCCTTTCACTATCGATCCCAAAGATGGCGTCGAGGTCCTCTTGGTTGGTGTGGAGTTTTTGGTTGTAGAGACGACACTTGAAGGACCCATCAGCGAGTGCTTCGAATGTTGTGAAAAACTCAAATAAAAGGGTGCGATAGCCCGGTTGACTCACCCCGGCCCATTTCATTAGGTTGAGAGCTGTGAGTCCCTTGATAAATTTTTCATCCGTCTTGTCGCCAATCGTAACCTTCTCCTCCCAGAATTCGATATTGATGAAACGGGGGTGATAGACATCCCGCTTAACGAGAGACTTGTAGAGCGTAACCTCACGGTCGTCCGTAAGGTTAAAAGGAGATAACCTCCCCGAGTGTTGCTCAGCCCCGTGCTTGAAGCTTTTCCACGTCTCGGATGAGAACCGGATGCCATAGCGGGTGCATAAAATCACAAGAAGCAAATGAAGTTCTCACAGTAATTTTATCGAACACCTACTTTGCATCTCAAAAAACCAACCAATTCAAGTTCAATTTGAACAACCCCCAACTCCAATCACCACAAAACTTGCAAATCAATGCCCGAAATAATTCAATAAGCTTGAGTTTCAGCCATTATACCTTGAGTTTTCCGTGTTTGGAAGCATTGGTAAAGTTTGGTGCGATGTGAAGGAATTGTGATTAATTCCCCAAATTCTCCGGACAGATGTAGTTGGTATGTTTTGTCTCCGATCGGACACGTAGTTGTTCTCAAATTTCTGGTTAGTGAAGTTGTGTCGTTTGAAATCGTGAGTTTGCTCTGCAAAGGATAAAAATTTGGAGTGTTTAGGCAAAATCTGCGAATGGGCCAACTGCTGTTTTATAAACTTTGCAGTCGTCCGATCGGTCAGTGTCATGGTCCGATCGGACTAAGGCCTAGTAGGCTTTGTGTGATCGGTTGAGGTCCTTGACCGACCGGTCTGCACTGTACTTCGATTTTTTTTATTATATATAATATAAATATATATATATATATATTAATTATTATTACTATAATAATTAATATCGTGCCCTGCAAAAATTCACAACGATAATTAGGTACGAAAAAGTCAATCCACAAGACATTTATTTAATTATCGAGCACAGTGCTCATTATTTTGATAACAAAAACATCACATCATTACTTAATTTCCCTAACGGTCTAATGACTACTTAGATCCGAATACTAGTTCATGAAGTTCTTCCACCTGTTCTTCAAGGTCAATGATCTTACCCTTCAATCGTATGATCTCGGCATCCGCATCGTCTAGAATGTTGTGAAGGCGCTCGATGTTTTTAGTCAGAGAGACCTCCTCGGTGAGAAATTCGCGGAGATCGGTTTGCAATTTGTGGATCTTCTGATGATACTCCTCCAACTCTTCTTCCAACTTTTCCACGGAGTCCTCGTATTTCTTCCTCGTCACCCAACCATAAGCAGTGTTATTATGATGATTCATGGTGTTAGATGCCGGACAATACTCAGAAATATGAAAGATGAGAAGAGGAATTGGTGTGGAGGTTAATGGCATGAGGTATAGGGTTGAGAGTGGAGGAAAAGAAGGATTTTCAGAATCAAATAAGATCGAGAGGGGTGGCGGTGCGGGGGGGGGGGGGGGGGGGGGTGCGGGGGGAAGAAAATATTTACTTAACCTATTATAAAATCAACCCATCAATTAGAGATCCTCTTACCTCCGAAGATATTGCCAGAATATCTTAACCAATTGGTTTCTTCTGTATGGTAATATCCCTTCCAAAAATAGGCTCTCGCACCTACAGTCCGATCGGTGACATTACTCTTCTGATCGGACACCACAACATGGAGTAGTCCGACCGGTTGCCTATAGGTCACCGATCGGTCGGTCCTGGAAAGTCGTATTTCACTTCGAAACTTGTTGGGGCACCTGCCAAATACTCTAACCGACGGATATACACATATATATACATATAGAAAGTGAAAGAAAGAAGAAAATAGAAAAGAAGAGCTTGGGTTACCTCCCAAGAAGTGAAACATTTAACGTCTTATGCTTGACGGTACCTCCCAAGAAGAGATTGGGGATCGTTGAGTATCACTACTTCATGATTATTCTGAGAAATTGGTCCCCCATGATACAACTTCACTCGGTGGCCGTTGACTTGGAAGGTAGAGTTGCTCTTCTCATCAAACAAGGGTACGGCCCCAAACTCGTTGATATTGGTGATCAAAAATGGACCACTCCACTTCAATCTCAGTTTTCCTGGGAAGAGTTTGAAGCGAGAGTTAAAGAGCAAGGCTAACTTACCAACTTCCAAGCTTTTGTGGATGATTTTCTTGTCATGTGTTTCCTTCATTATTTGTTTGCTCGCCCACGCCATCTCGTATGACTCGTTTTGAATCTCCTCCAATTCACTCAGCTCAAGCTTCTGATATTCCCCTTCCTCGTTTAAATCAAGATTCAAAGTACGAATTGCCCATTCCGCTCGATGCTCCAACTCTACGGGGAGGTGACAAGCTTTTCCATAAACCAACCGAAATGGGCTCATGCCCAACACCGTTTTGTAGGCTATATGGTAAGCCCACAGTGCATCAATCAGCTTTGCAGCCCAGTTTTTGCGGTTTGGTTTAACCTTTTTTTCTAAAATAACCTTGATTTTCCTGTTTCTCATCTCTACTTGCCCTGAGGTTTTTTGGTGGTAAGGGGTTGCCACCTTGTGACGCACTCCATACTTGCTCACCAGTCGATTAAAAGTTCTATTGCAGAAATGGCTACCCCCGTCGCTTATGATTACTCTCGGCACTCCGAATCGGCTGAATATGTTTTCTTGGATGAATTTGAGAACGATCTCGGAGTTAGCTTTCCTTGTGGAAATTGCCTCCACCTATTTTGATACATAATCGACCCCTACGAGTATGTACTCGTACTCTCCACTCCTCGGAAAAGGACCCATAAGATTCATGCCCCATGTGTCAAATATCTCGATCACTTGATTGGGTATTAAGGGCATCTCGTCCTTCCTCTCTATCGTCCCCGACCGATGGCATCTATCGCATGTTTTGCAATATTTGTGTGCATCGACGAATAGTGAGGGCCAGTAAAATCCGACTTCGAGGACCTTGAAGGCCGTTTTCTGGCTTCCGAAATGCCCTCCCTCGTCATGGCAAAATCTTAACACATCAATCTTCTCTTCGTCTGGTATGCATCTCCGAAAAAGCCTATCCTTGCAACGCTTGTAAAGATAAGGATCGTCCCAAAAGAAACTCCTGGATTTAAAAAAAAATCTCTTTCTTTCTTGCGAAGAAAGATGGTTAGGGATAATCTTACAAGCAAGGAAATTAACAAAATCAGCATACCACGGTTCGTTGATTTCTTCGATGGCATTCGCACTTTCATAAGGGAACACATCACCTACAAACTCAATTTTATTCGGCTCTCCTCCCAATAGCATACGGGACAGGTGATCAGCAACCACATTTTTGCTCCCTTTCCTATCCTTAATTTCAACGTCGAATTCTTGTAAGAGAAGAATCCAACGAATCAATGTAGGCTTACTTTGTATTTTGGCGAATAAATGATGAAGCGCTGCATGATCAGTGTGCACAATGACCTTGGAACCAACGATGTAAGAGCGGAACTTATCTAATGAGAACACAACTGCAAATAGTTCACGTTCTGTAGTGATGTATTTACGTTGGGAGCTATTTAACATATAACTAGCATAGTAAATGACCCTCAGCATTTTATCCACTCGTTGTCCCAAAACTGCCCCGACTGCTTTGTTAGAAGCGTCACACATTATTTCGAAAGGAAGAGACCAATCAGGTGCAACTACAACTGGTGCTTGTGTCAATTTTTCTTTAAAGATGTTAAAAGCACTAAGACACTCACCATCAAACTCAAAGGACACATCTTTCCCAAGCAGTTTACATAACGGGCGACAAATTTTTGAAAAATCTCTTATGAAACAAGTGTAAAAACCCGCATGCCCCAAAAAGCTCCTAATTCCTTTTACATCCTTAGGGGGTGGAAGAGTTTTAATGACATTGATTTTAGCTTTATCAACTTCCAACCCCTTACTCGACACCACATGTCCCAACACAATCCCGCTTTTCACCATAAAATTGAACTTCTCCCAACTCAAAGTGAAATATGACTCGACACAACGTTCAAGTACTTTTGTCAAATTTTTCAAACAATGAGAGAAAGAAGAGCCAAATTCCGAGAAGTTGTCCATGAAGACTTCGAGGAAGTTGTCGATAAACTCGGTGATGATAAAAATCATACATCTCTGAAAAGTCGATGGGGCATTGCACAAATCAAAGGGCATTCTCCGATAGGCAAATGTGCCAAAGGGGCACGTGAATGTGGTCTTCTTCTGATCCTCAGGGGCTATCGCGATTTGGTAGTAACCGGAAAGGCCATCCAGAAAGCAATAGTATTCATGCCCTGCTAGCTTGTCGAGTAATTGGTCCATGAACGGGAGTGGAAAGTGGTCTTTCCTCGTCGTTGCATTGAGCTTCCGATAGCCAATGCACATGCGCCACCCAGTGGTTAAGCGTTTTGGGACAATTTCCCCCTTTTCATTTTCCAATATTTTGATGCCTCCTTTCTTGGAAAAAATGTGCACTGGGATAACCCACTCGCTATCGGAGACGGCATATATAATCCCTTCGTTGATTAGCTTGAAGATCTCTTTCTTGACTACCTCTTTAAGCGTAAGGTTCAAACGTCTCTGCCCCTCTCGTACCGGTTTCACTCCTTCTTCTAGATCGATCTGGTGCATGCACGTGACCAGACTTATCCCCTTGATGTCACCGATACTCCATCATATCGCTTGATTGTATTTCTTGAGAACCTCGATCAGCTCTCTTTCTTCATGCTCCGCCAATTCTGCAAAGATGATTACGATTTTCCTTTTGTTGGACTCGAGAAACACGTATTTGAGATGGCTCGGAAGTGGTTTCAGCTTTATTTTGGGCTCCAAAGTGGGTCCAATGGGCAGCTCGATCATGGGCTCCTCATTAATTTCGAAAATGGTGACCACCCCCTCTGCGTTCGAATCAAACTCGTCGTCCTCGACGCCCTCGTTCTCTATAGGTATAACACCAAATAATTCGCTCACGCACTGGTCCACCGAGTCAAGGTAAGAGCAATCGGGACCAATCATAGGTGATGTAATTTTCTGAATATTCTTGAGGGAGAACGTCACTGATTCACCAAACACGGAGAGTGTCATTTTTCCCTGTCCAACATCGATTAAAGTGTGCGATGTTTCCATGAAAGGTCTACCCAAGAGGATGGTATTCTCTTTGCTTGTTTCTTCCACTTCCCCAACATCCAGTATGACAAAGTCCACAGGGACTACCAATGACCCGACCTCCACTACAACGTCCTCGACCACTCGCAAAGGATATCTTAATGAACGATCTTCCAATTGAAGCTGTAAACTCATTGGCTTCATTCCTCCAAGGTTGTATTGCTTGTATAGGTCGTAGGGTATCAAATTGATCCCCACTCCTAAATCGAGCATTCCACATGCTTTTTGCCCATCTCCAAGGGTTATCGTAATGCAGAAACTCCCTGGGTCCTTTGCCTTTGGTGGTAACACTTGGTGAAACATTGTGCTCACTTCCGTGGATAATACCATTCATTCATTTCCTTCCATTTTCCTCTCTTTGGTCGCAAGTTCCTTGAAAAACTTGACGTAGGCGGGCATCGCCTTAATCACATCGAATAGTGGGAGGTTCACATTCATATCTTTTAGTATATTTTAAAGTTCCATGAACTTTTTGCTCTCCCTTGCTGGTTTGAGGTGATTGGGAAATGGTAAGGCATCCCTTATTACTCGTTGTGGTCCTTGTTCTCCATCACCCTTCTTGTCCGGTCGGTCAGGCTTACTCAACCGATCGTTCAAAACTGCCTGTCCTCCACTCCGATCGGATTCTGGTTCATTCCGATCGGAGAATGTACACTGTTCTTTATTCCGGTCGCAACCTGGATCATTTCGATCGGAAAGACTCTCCTATTCTCCAGTGCGATCGGTCGTTTATGTAGTCCGATCGGAGATGTTGTCAGCTACATTCTTTTGAGTTGTTTTGGTGCGTTTCGGATGAAAAGCCCCAGTCAGTGAGCCTGGAACATATGGGTTATGTGATTTGTGCATTCTCCCCACCGTTCCTTTCTCACCGCTTGGGCTAGATTCTCCTTTATCTCTACCACCCACACTTGGCTCGTCCACAGAATCTTCACCCTCGACTCCTCGTATTCCATTATTAACTTGCTTCCCTCCACGAAACACATGCACCGCCATTGGTTGTTTGGGTTGGCTGGGTAGCTTCCCCGGATCACCTGTCATCTTTGCCATAGAAGCCGAGAGTTGACCTATCACCATCTCCAACTTCTCCAGTTGCTTCCTCGTCCGCTTGCCTTCCTCGATTGTACGAAGTGTTTCCTCCCTATTTCATAGAGTCTCATGCTCTATTTGTTGACGCCATAGTCTTAGTTCGTCGTCGGGGTTGATTGGAAGGGGCATTTGCTGCTGTTGTGGCCCTTGCTGGTGTTGTTGCTGCGGTGCTTGCTGGTACTGTGGTTGCGGTGCTTGTTGGTATTGTGGTTACGGCGCTTGCTGATATTGTTGTTGTGGTGTTTGATATTGTTGCGGAGGTTATTGTGAGTATTTGTTTTGCCCCTTATTTTGATAAGTGTTATAGCCACTGGTCTCTCCTTGGTTCTTATTCGGGGGTGGTCGTGGATCCGATTGCTTGGGGTTTGGCACGTAATTTGAACTTTTGGGAACGTAGCTCGAATTTGAGTTGTATTGTCCGGCGTATTTCTTCCCATACGTGTTGTTGGGTTGATATTTTTGGATGGCACACACTTCCTCATCATCTTTGTCGTCAAACACAACTTCACAAGTATCAGACTCATGTCCCACTGCTCCACATTTCTCGCACATCTTGGGCGGAGGTATCGATGGTTCCTCCTCCCCTTTCGTTTTGCTTGTCAAAAGCGCAACTTGCTTGGTTAGCTCCTCAATTTGGCTCACTTCATTGTTGGGCATAGGGGTTCCTTGAACTTTATATCTCCTTGGTTGAAAGATCGTTTGTTGCGACTTTTCGCTCATAAGCTCAAACAATTCCCAAGCCTCCGTAGCGGTCAGCTCCCCAAAGTCTCCGGCTTTCACCTCCACTTGTTGCTTGTAAAACGGAAATAGCCCTTCATGAAAGTAATTTTTTACCATCTCGGCGCTGTTGTTGTGGTGTGGACATTTCTGCAATAACCCCTTATATCATTCCCATGCTTCATAGAACGATTCTCCCTCCAGTTGCTCAAAGTTCGTGATCTCTCTTCGCAATTTGGCAGTTGTTTGAGTGGAATAGAACCTACTCACAAATTTTTTATACACCATCTCCCAATTCATCAACGAATTGGGTTGCAACGATAAAAGCCAATGCTTCGCCTTGTCTTTTAAGGTCGTCGGGAAGAATTTCATTCTTAATTGATCCTCATGAAGCCCAAGAGCTGGAATTCTGCCCACCACTAGGTAAAATTCCCGAATGAAATTCAGAGGGTCTTCATTGGGCAAGCCGTGAAAGGTAGGAAGTTGGTTCACGCTGCCCGCTTTCAAATCATAGTCTCTAGCCGCGGGGCCTAAGACTATCGCACTTCTGTATGGACCAATAGTTGGAAAGAGGAGATCTCCTTGACGGCATTCATTTGGGTACAGGAGCCCTCGTCTTCCTCCAAAGTTAGTTCATGCACCAAAATTTCTTTCTTCTCCATGCTCCTCGTAGTACCCATAATTACGTTCCTCCTCGAAATCCCATGGTCTTCATAGAAATCATCCCGGAAATTCTCCCTCTGCCAAGCGTTGAATGGTCATCCCTCTCTCCTATTTTGATTATGATTCTGCTCTTGCGTGAATTGTTCGAATCCGTGGTGGTTTCCTTGGTTGTTTTGGGGTTGTGGCCCTCCATGACCACCATTATTGTGTTCGAACGAGCATTTTAAGCTCGAGCTTCTTCGTGGTTTCGAAATCGTTGAGGAGGTTGTTGTTAAGTAGGGTTCTCTTGCATCATTATTTGATGATCGTCCCCAGGTAGGTGCTCCCCGTTGTCTACGTTTCCTGGCTCTCTTGGTTCTTCGTTATGGATAGGAGGCGGAATGCGTGGTTCTTCGTCCTCTTTGTTATTTATTTGTTCTTACACGTGCATGTCATCAATTGGTGGCACATCGTATGGATAATCACGAGGAGGGGTTTGGCCATTTCGTCCTCTCCCTCGTCCACCGTTCATTCCTCCTCTTCCCCCATTCTCACGTCCTCCAAGAGGTAGATTTTCCGCCATGACGGTTGAACTTGCTTCCAAAAGGTTCCCTTCAGTCGAAGGAAATAGTTTTCTTGGTCTCGTCACTCGCTCGAAGCTACTGATGAATGGGGTCAATTCTCCTCTAAGGCTTCGTCGGCCTTGCATCAACAACAAACAAATCACCGCATTGAGTGGAAAACCAGAGACAGTATACAATTATCGACAAATAAACATTAACACAAATAAACATCATTAATACCTTTGCCCTTCCCCGACAACAGCACTAAATTTTGAGTCGAACTTTTCGATTCCTTTCAAAATTAATTACCGATCAACCGATACGCGTCTACGATTTGAAAAGGAGTTTGAGTTCGCCCTCAAGAGAACGGGGTCACTTGTAGACTAGTAAGTTGACTCGGGTCGATCTCTCGAGGAATGGGAATCGGATTAAATGATGCTTATTATACTATTATCACAAATTCTATCTAAACACGTGATCAAATGGGGTTTTGGAAATGTTGCAGCTTCAATAGATTTGAAAATAAAACTCTCTTGTCTCGAGGGTTTCAACCTCTTGACAAGTTGTAAGAAAAGCAGTTGATATGAAGTGAGTACGAACTAATACAAAACTTATTCAAGATAGCAAACATGCTCTCAACTAACTATATGCTAACGATAACAAACTAATAAGACCACCAATATTATCGTTAAACATTTGCGATATCAATTCAGAAACCAAGTGTCATTCTCAATAACACTAATACTAAAATTCTTCAAAGAACTTTACTAATCAACCACAATCTCATTCACTATCAAATAGAAATTGTTTCTTAAACATGAATAACCAAAACACGATAAAACTGCAAATAGTCAATACTTTAACAAGCGATCAACGAAACATTATCTAACATGTTCTCCAACTATTCATAACAAATCCCAAATCAAACTACTACGAAAATGTCAAAGTTACGAGTTCAGAAATTACTATACATTGAACTATTTTCAATGCGCGAAGATGATGAACAAGTATACTTCGAGAGTTGCGTAGAATCCCAAGGTTTGTCACGAACCCAGAATCCTAGTGACGAATGTCGGTTGCTGCGAATCGAACCTTGATACGACGTCGTACGGATTTATGCTAGAGGTATGAGAGATGTGTCAAATCTCTCTACCTTTGGGTATTTGGTGGCTTTTCTAGCCTCTCTAGAGTCTCCAAGGGTGAATAATCCCGAACCCTAGCCTCCTCTGCCCTTTTTGAACAAGCTTTGGCCGTTTCGTAACTGAAGATTCCCAAAAATCTGCATGCGTAATGTATATGTCCGATCGGACAAAGGCTACTGTCCGCTGATTCGATCGGTGCGCCAATTCGTTTGGCCGGTGTGCTCGTCATTAGTCAGTCCGATCGGAGACATACACTGTCCGATCGGTGGGTGTACTTTTGGGATACTCTTGAGCGTTGCTTCTTCTATTTTTGTGCTTTGGATCCTCCGGACGCTCTAGCTGTATGAGAAAAACAAGGAATTACTCTCATTTGGACCGATTAGCGATCAACAAGTCGGAAAGTTAGGTAAGGAGACAAAGAGTGCAAAACGATGCAATTCAACCTAGTCTTAACCGGAAAAACATAATAAGAAGACCCAAAAATGACTCGATTATGTACAGATTCGTAACAAAAACGTACGAATCAGTTACGAGCTGCGATGCCCAAGGGGTATAGGCATTGGAGTTCCAATATCGCGGGATGAAAAATCCAGTGGAATACTTGCAGCTCTTTGAAGATGAGAGGATGTTTCACTGATATACAGATGATATGGCATGTCAAGCCTTTGTGTCTACCTTAAGGGGAATCGCACAAAGATGGTTCTATCAATTGGAGCGAGGAAGAATTACCAGCTTTCAGGTGTTGCGAGCAGCTTTCTTAAAACAATTTTCCAGTGTGAGACAAAATGCGAAGACTGCACAGTCGCTCTTTACTATGGTGCAGCGACCTGACCAAACCTTGAAGCAGTATGTTAGCAGGTTTACCAGTGCCACACTAGAGGTACCCACCGCTACAGACGAGATGAATGCGGGAGCTCTACATCAAGGATTGAGGAGAGAAGACTTACGCAAGTCATTGGTGAAGAAGGAGGCACGAACATACGATGAGGTCTTGGAAAGATGCCATAAATACATACAAGTAGAGGAATCTGAGGAGGAACATCGTGTGCAATTTAGCAGGGAGGTGACGGATACAGGAGGTAATATTTCTAGGAGGGAGATCAGAAGGGAACCTAGAAGGGTAGTGCACGGACTACTAACTCCCAGTCCCACGGTGAGAGAAAAACCTGAAGTAGATATGCGAAATTGGAGGAATGAGGATTTTACACCACTGATCTATCCGCGGGCCAAGGTGTTTACTATCATGGAGAGCCTGATACCTAATGACATAAAATGGCCAGAAAATCGCACGCCGCTCCCTACTAATCCCAAATTGGATTTCTTTTGTTTGTTTCACAATAATTATGGTCGTTCCACGGAGAGGTGTAGGAATCTTAAAGAGGAAGTCGAGAGGCTCATAAAAGTTGGGGATTTGAAAGAAGTCATTTACAAATATAGAGAGCCAAGGGAACCGAGGCAACCATTGCCCCCACCACCGCCGAGAGATCCACCTCAGGATCAGGTCGAGAGGCAGACACAACAAGGAAATCAGGACATAATGGTCCAAGAAGAAACAAGAGAAGAATAAGTATGATTTCAGGCGGACCAACGGATGGCGATACCACTAGTGCGCGGAAAAAGAATGTTAAGTCAGCTCGCCCGGGAAGGTGGGAGGTTGCTAGCGTGAGTCGACGCCCGCTGACATCTCTTTTGGTCCCAATGAGCGACGCGGGTTGCAGGAAGATCATAATGATGCGTTAGTACTTGAAGCTAAGGTGGCAGGGTACGAGGTCGGCAAAATTTTTGTGGACAATGGGGTCTTGGTCAATATAATATACATGGATTGTCTTGAACAAATGAAGTTGGAGACCAAGGTGCGATCTGTGAATACGCCCATATATGCGTTTAATGGGGCACAAGTGATTACGGAGGGAGAGCTGACACTAGTCATGGTGTTGGGGAAGGATGAGTTGCAGTTAAAGAGGAATCCGAAGTTTTTGATAGTCCGTGGGAGGTCGGCATATAACACAATATTAGGTCGACCTGCCCTCAACGCATTCCAGCCAATGACGTCAATATATTACATGAGTATCAAGTATCCAGTGGGAGATAAAGTGGGGGAAGTTATTTCCAAACAGCAGGTCGCAAGGTCGTGTTATCAAATGACGGTCAGAAAAGGGTTAAGTGAGAAAAATCATGAGAGGGATGACGATCTACCAGAGGGTGTAATTAGTGAAAAAAAAGGTGAAAGAACAAGAAAATTATGTTCGGCCACACGAGGAGTTGATGGAGATTTCGTTAGAAGAAGGTCGCCCGAAATACACTACGAGGATCGAGACATTGATGGCAGAAACATTGAAGGAGGTGCTGGTAAGATTATTGAAGGGTTTTCGGGATGTTTTTGCTTTTAGGTATGGATAAATGAAGGGGGTATCGCCAGAGGTCGCACAACATCATTTAAATGCGGATCCGAGGGCGAGGTCGGTTAAACAGAAGAGAAGACATTTTGTGCCTGAATTGGACAAGATAATTGAAGAAGAGGTGCAGAAATTGCTAAAGGCAGGCCACATTCGAGAAATTTAGTTTCCAGAATACCTATCTAATGTTGTGATGGTGCCGAATCCAGGACAAAAGTGGAGGATGTGTGTGGATTTTTGCGACTTGAATAAAGCCTGTCCAAAGGATCATTATCCTTTGCCGCGAATTGATCAATTGGTGGATTCAATCTCAGGGTGCGAGCTGCTGAGTATGACGGATGCTTCACAGGTGTATCACCAAATACCTCTTGCAAAGGAGGATCAACCCAAGGTGAGTTTTATTACGTCAACGGGAACGTATTGTTTTGTGTTCATGCCCTTTGGTTTGAAAAATGCAGGGGCGACCTATCAGAGACTAGTGGATAGAATGTTCAAGGACCTGTCGGGGTCCACTATGGAGGTTTACGTCGATGATATGCTAGTAAAAATCAAGAAAGCAGAATCCCATGTAGAGGATTTCAGAAAAGCGTTTCTTATATTGAGGCAGTATGGGATAAATCTTAACCTAAGGAAGTGCGTATTTGGTGTGCGATCTCAGAAATTTCCGGGATACATGGCGACGGAAAGGGGTATTGAGGTTAATCCAAAGAAAGTGAGGGATGTTTTGGAGATGCCACATCCTCGAACAGTACGCGGCGTACAGGTGCTTACAGGTCGCATTGCAGGTCTTAATCGTTTTATTTCTAGGTCGGCAGAAAAGGATGTCCCCTTTTTCAGGGCACTCCGGAAAGGGTCCAGGTTCGAATGGACCAAAGAAGCGGCGGATGCATTTGAAGGGCTGAAAAAATACTTAGCTGAGATACCATTGTTGACCAAGCCGATGCCCGGGAGAGGACTTAATCTTATATATATATGTTGGAGAGATCGTAGTGAGTTCGGTGCTAATTAGAGAGATGCAAGTACGCAAAAACCTATCTATTATATTAGCAGGATGCTTCGAGGTGCTGAGTTGAACTATTCCGAGCTGGAAAAGGGGAGTTTTGCGTTGATTTCTACAGCAAGGAAACTGCGGCCATACTTTTTGAGCAACAGGGTGAAGGTATGTACCAATTTAGCTCTCAAGCAGGTTCTGAATAACCCAAACGTGTCTTGAAGGATGGTGAAGTGGGACGTGGAGTTGAGTGAATACGATGTGGTGTACAAACCTAGGATAGCCATCAAAGAACAGGTGTTGGCAGATTTTTTGCAGGAGATGGTGCGTCCATCTGACTCAAATGATGAGATAAAGACATGGGCATTGCACACCGACGGATTAACTATGTTGTCAGGAGTAGGTCTGGGGATTGTGTTAACCAGCCCGGAGGGGGAAAATTTGGAATTCGCGATTAAGATGGGATACAAGGCATCTAACAATGAGGCTGAGTATGAAGCTATGTTGTTGGGTGTAAAAATAGAGAGCAATCTGGGAGCAAATAAAGTATAGGCATACACGGATTCACAATTGGTGGCTCATCAGTTTGACGGATCTTTTGAAGCGAAGGAAGAACGCATGGTGGTGTACTTAAAAAAATTACGAGAAGAAGTTGCATATTTTGAGGAATTTAAGCTCGAACACTTGCCATGAGCTGATAATATCCGGGTTGATCAGATCGCTCGGATAGCAGGTGGCATTGGGAACTTGTGATACTCAGAAAATCACGCTGATGGAGTTAAGCCACAGCAGTGTGGAAAGGGGGAAGGAGGTAATGGAGCTCGAGTTTAAGGATGATTGGCGTACTCCTATCTGCGATATCCTTGTTAAAGCAAAGGAAGGTGCGGAACGGTTGACAACTAAGAAGCTAAAGTGGCGGCTCATTTTTGCATTATAAATGAGGAGTTATACAAGAGGTCGCGCTTTGGACCTTTTTTTGAAATTCTTGGATAAGGAGCAGGGATTGGAAGTGTTAAAAAAGATACATGAGGGATATTGTGGTGATCATGCGAAGGGAAGAGCGTTTGTGGGTATAACATTGCGGACTGGCTTCTTTTGGCCAGGAATGAAAAGGCATGGCTGGCGACCTGGTTAGAATGTGTAAAGAAGTGCCAGATGCATGCTCCGGTTACTCATATACCTGCCTAAGACACAGTGGGGAATTGATATCATGGGACCTTTTCCAAAACACCACCAAGCAACAAACACAATCTGGTGGTGGCAGTTGATTATTTCATAAATTGGGTGGAGGCTGAAGCGGTTACGGGCATAAGCGAGCAAGACATGATGGATTTTATTTTTAATAATATTTTTTGCAGGTTTGGTGTCCCGCGAGTGTTGGTGTCTGATAATGGAACCCAGTTCAATGGGCAGAAAATCCAGGATTAGTGTAAAGAAATGGGGATGAAGCAGCGATTTGCTTCTGTGGGCACATCCCCAAACTAATGGGAAAGTTGAAGTTACTAATCATATCATTTTGAAGGGTCTTAAGCGACGATTGGAAAAATCAGGTGGCCTTTGGAAAGAAGAGATAGCATCGGTCTTGTGGGCTTATCGAACAACTCCCCGAACTTCTACATTGGAGTCTTCGTTCAGTTTGGTCTATGGGATGGAAGTTGTTATTCCAGCCAAGATAGTAGGTGGATCGAGCGCTTAGCGGCGTTTAATGTGGAGGAAAATGAAAGGCTAGAATGAGGATCAGTTGAAAGGATTGATGAGATATGAGAGAAGGCTGCCAGCCTGGGTAGAGCGTTACAAGCAAAGGATACAAGATGCTTTTAACAAACGTGTTAAACATCACTATTTTCAGGTAGGTGATTTGTTATGGAGACGGGGCTGATGCATTGCGTAAGACCAGGAAGCTTGGTCCAAATTGGGTTGGGCCGTTCAAAGTGACTAAAAGTAGCTACGTGGAGGAGCATACATACTCAAGAATGCTGAAGGGAAAGTTCTACCTAGGAGCTGGAATGTATGTCATTTGAAGAGGTATTACGCCTAAGTGGCGAGCTATGTGTGTTTTACCCTTCGGGCGGTTGTTTCATTACCCTTCGGGGCAGCCTGATTGTGTTTTACACTTCAGGGCAGTTGTTACATTACCCTTCGGGCGGACTAATTGTGTTTTACCCTTCGGGGCGGTTGTTTCATTACCCTTCGGGACGGGCTGATTTTGTTTTACCCTTCGGGGCGGTTGTTTCATTACCCTTCGGGGCGGGCTGTTTATGTTTTACCCTTCGGGGCGGTTGTTACATTACCCTTCGCAGCGGGCTGTTTATGTTTTACCCTTCGGGGCGGTTGTTTCATTACCTTTCGGGGCAGGCTATTTATATTTTACCCTTCGGGGAGGTTGTCTTAATACCCTACGGGGCGGGCTGTTTGTGTTTTACCCTGCGTGGCAGATAATGGCTATACATTGTAAACTTTGGGATGGATAGCTCTTTTCAAATATCTAATAAGACTTGGCAAACATTTTCATGGTTTTTACGAATGGTTAAATGTCGCGCCCCACATTTTCGAAACGTGTAAAATTTGATTTTTCATAAACAAAACTTTCAAAAACAAGGGCATGAGTTTTCAATAAATTACAATCACAACATAAATTGAGCGGAAGCGTGAATAAAACTTAAATATTTATTTGAAAATAGGAGATTCACTTAATGAATCAAAATAGTAGTGTTCGACTATTCAAGGATTTTTAAATAGAAACACAAGTCTCAAACTTTATTTTGAATTTGACATAAAATTAAAGATACCAATCCATAGAAAGGAAAATAAAATAGTATTGAAAATAACATCTTCGCATCCACCGCCTCGTACCACATCCAACTCCTCAACCTGAAAAGTTTGATAGAAATGGGTGTGAGCTTTCAACTCGCTCAGTGGGGATTTGTGTGTCAACATTAAACATAAATCATACAAACCATAAATGAATAGCTACAACAAACTGTCAGTCGTTCATAGATGTTGGCCAACCATAGATTTAGCTCGAAAGCTACTGTTATTTTAGCTCGAAAGCTACTGTTGTTTTAGCTCGAAAGCTACTATGGAATGTTGCATTGAGACATAAATAATTCATATAATCGCATATAACATAGACAAACATAGAAATATTCGTATATGTTAACAAGAAATCATATAAATCATAAATGAATGGCTACAACACACTATCATTGTTTTAGCTCGAAAGCTACTATGGAATGTTGCATTGAGACATAGATAATTCATATAATTGCATTTAACATAGACAAACATAGTTTTGAAAAAGTTTAGAATCACCCAGCTTAAATGCATTTCGTGGAAAATTGAATGTAGATGCTCGTGCTTGAAAATCCTAGTTTCGAGAACCCTCGTTTCCTACATTGAATATGATAGCTTAACTTAGAACTTGGATTTAAAAATTAATTTGGAATATTTGAAAAGATAAAGAATTCGTAACCTTGATTCGAACGCCCGATCATGGAATTTAAATAAAATGGTAGAGTTTGGGGGTTCAAATGAACATTGTTACAACTTCTGGGATTAAATTGAAAAGGGGCTAAGGGTCTGAGGGTTCAATTGAAGTGGTTTAGAAAGTTGGGGGATAAATTGAAAAATTCTGGAAAGTTTGGATTAAAAGGGTTCTCAGCCCTAATCCTTCAGAACCCGTCTCTTTCCCCTTTCATTTCTTCTTTCTCCCCARAACAGGACTCGGCCAGCACCTCTCCCCGTCGGTTCCTCCACGGCGGTGGCTCGGCGAAATGGAACACGGCGACAGCATGCCTTGGCCAGGCGGCTCGGCTGAGTGGCCGACCATTCGGACGGCGGCGTGGGTGTCTGGCAGCAACCGACGAGGCTGCGCCCCTCTCCCCCTTTTCCAGAAATCGACGGCGGTCCGGCGTTGGCAACGGCGCAGCATCGATGAAACGGTGGCGGTGGCGACGGCTTTCAGGCCCCATCGGAAGCCTCCTCCCCAATTTCTGAATTGGCTGCTGGCGAGGACCTCCGCCTCCGATTCATCCACGGCGGTGGTTCGGCGAACGGCGACCGCAACAGGACGTGGGGGTGGCGATTTGAAACGGAGGATGCTGGACGGCCAGCCTCCCTTTCCGGCTTGGGCGTGCGGCGTTTGAGGGCAAAACGGGCGGCGACTCGGCGAGGGCAGGCGACTGGTTGGTTTGTGGGTTTCGGGTCGTTCGGGTGTGGGGTGGCGATCCGGTTGGTTTGCCGTGGGTTTCAGTCGGGCTTTTCTGATGGTTTGGTTCGACCGAGGGTTTGGGTTGGTTTCGGGCCTGGAATCGTCGGGAGTTCGTTTGGTGTTGGCGATTTGTGATATTGGCAGGGGCGATGGTTGGAGTCAGGCTGTGGCGGTGTTGATCGTGGGGGTGGCGACGATGATGCTTTGGCTGGTGTCGGGTTAGGATTTGGCCGTGGTTTGGCCGTAGTTGGGTTGGACGGTGCCGTGTGCCAGCGCTTCGGCAGTAGGCGTGGCGATGGTGCTGCTGTTTGGTTTGGAACGGAGGCAGCAAATTGGTGAACCGGGCTTTGGTTCGGGTTGGCGTTAGGCAGTGGCGAGAAATTTGGCTGGTGTTGGGGTTGGAATCGATAGTGGTGGTAGGGATGATGATTTTGGTTTGTTCTTTGAAAACAAGTAAAAACTTAGAAAACAGATTTAGGCTTTGTTACCTGTGCTTGCGGCTGTAATCTGTAGAATTTAAAGTTGAAGGGTTGAAGATGATTAGGAACGGCTGATGAGAAAAAGAGACTTTGGTTTATAAACCAAAGATGAACTTAATTTAGGAAAGTTAGGGTGGGGTTTAGTGGGATCGATTTGTCGTTGGGATCGTTTTTAAAGTTCGAAAAGAGTCGACCCAATAACGACTTAAGTTTTAAATCCAATAATTTCGTGAACGACCCAATAGTATTTTAAAATATTAAAAATAACTATAATATAAATAAATTATAATAATTTTAGAAATTGAAATTATTTTAAAACTAAAATCTATTAATTTGACTATAATAAAATTTTACAATAAGTTAAGATAATTTATAAAGAGTACAACTACAATATAATAGTATTTTAAAATATATTTAACAATCGCACTAGAAATTATATTAAATAGAAATCCTTAAATCAATTAAATAAATCATAGTAGTTTTTAGAAGTCGAAATATATATATAAAATTTATTTGGTAACCAAATTGTTAATTCGATTAAATAGAATTCTATGGGTTTTGAATTTGGGCTTTGGTAAAAAAATAAATATAAAAGTAATAATGTTTAAATTTGGCTTTGGTAAAAATAAAATAAAATAAAAATAACGTAATTGGATTTGAATAAAAGGCTTATTGGATTTGTAACAATAGAATATAAATAAAAAAAAATATTGGCCTCAGCACAATAAGAAAATAAAAACTTGGGCGTTACATTAAAGGATGTGATTATGTTTCTTTACATATGTTTGGGAAGGATATCTAATAAAACTTGGCGAACAATTTTCATGGTTATGTCTTTGCGAGCTAACATGTTTAATATATATCTCCGAGCTTGTTTTAGCTCCTTTAGGGTTATTTTTGATTCATAGTTTGATTATTTTTCTTTGAACTCGTGGTCTTATGGAGGTTGGAAGTATGGTTGCGATTTACTTGAAATTTTGGAGGAGCTTGGTTATGAATTCACGCGACCTATGTTAACTTATGGTTTTATGATGGCTTAGATTGCAGGTTTGTACATGGTTTAAGTTACAGGTTCATATATGGTTTGAGTTGCAGAGTTATGCATATAACAAACAGAAAAAGGACATTGTTCATACAGATAAATAATATTGTTCACAAGTCATGAGAGTAAGAAAGGCGGGTTCTGAGCTATCAAGACGTGTTGGGCCCAGGAGCAAGAACAAAGTCTACTAGTGGTGTGTTCAGCTCGGTAGTGAGTTTGGCGGACAGCACAGCTCGGTCCTGAAAGGACAGCCACCACTTAGCATCGATTGCCTGATTTATATCCCCCTTGAAGGAGCTGAAGGTAGGTAGCATATCGATGATGGCTGGCACATCGGGGGTGTAAGAAACATTCAGGGCCGCGAGCTGGTCCTTGATTATTCCAAAAGCCTTGAAAACCCATTCCTTGCTGCCAACAGCCATCTTCCCAAAGTATAGCGAAGATTTCTTGTAGGCTTTAAGCAGCTCTTCCCGGTAGGCATTCATGTACCGTTGGCTTACTACGCTCAATAGGAAGGTTCGCCTACCTTTAACCATACCTCGCTCATGAGTAGTCTGGTTCTGCTCCTCCTTAGCTCGAACAACCTCCTCGAGTTTTTGTATTTGTGATTTGAGCTCATCGACTGGCGAGCTTGTTTTTGAGCATCCTTGACCTCATTGCCCAGACAAGCTGCTTCATCCTTCAAGCTGTTCATCTGGCTCTTCAAGATGAGTATCTCTTCTTCGCGAGATTTCAACAAGTGGTTTGCACAATCTAGTTCTCCTTGGGTCAAAGATAAATGTCGGGCTTGTTGCTCAGCTTGGGCGGGAAGCTCGTCGCAGGTTTTCTGGAGGTCGCTCTCATTGGATCGAGTCAGTAGTTCCTCGGATAGCTTAGAGATCAGGGGACTCAGCTGCATCATGAAGTAATATAAGGGTTTGCAGGTATTATCTTGATAAGGAAAGGATTTTAAGTGACGAGTTACCTGGATGGTTATTTGTTCGTCAAGGAAGGCCTGGATCTCTTTGGCATTGTCGCACTGGGCAAGTCCTTTACCCAGGTCGGGAGAGCTGGAGGAAGTGGCAGCGTGAGTTTTGCAGAGGAGACGGCGTTTTTGAACAGGAGAGCTCGGGCTCTTAACAGCGGGCTTGATGGATCGTTTCCCCTTTGAGGACCTTTGGACTAGCTGCACTTCTTCCAGGTCATCCTCAATTTCCTGGTCAGCCTCTGTCCCGAATGCTTGATCCAGCTCCACATCCACGTTGATGATAGGAGGTGGAGGTGGTGATTTGATGGCGTAGTGCGAGTCGGTTTGCTCTGTGACTTCTTCAGAGATCGATGAGACACACTTGTTGACGAATGCAACTGCAATAACAAAGTGGTGCATTAATATTAATTTATGACAGTTGATGGTGGTGTGAAGCTGTATAACATAGGAGACCTACCGAACTCCGATTGGGTCATGGCAAGATCTGGGTCGACCGGACGAGAGTCGATGCCCATGAATTTGAAAAGTTTGGACCAGCTAGTGAGTCGCACCACGTCAAATGGGTGCTTACTCCATTCTGCGAGCTGGTCGGAGTATCTTTTGTACAAATAGGAAGATGTTTGGGACTGGGAGGATTGGATTGTTTTGGGGTATGGTGATGTAGCTCGATTAGAAAAGGCCAGCTCTTAGTGTTGTGGATGAAGAAGAAATTTCTCCTCCAATCAGGAACCTTATTTAAGGGATTCACTAAGAATCGGGCTTTGCCTGTCCGAGCAGAAAGGTAAAAAGAGTCTTTGGTATTTTATTTGAAAAAAAAAAGTGGAAAAAGCCTGGGTCAGGTTGAGTATTATAATATTTACATAATATAATATACCCCGCTAAAAATTTCATGGAATTGGGGGTCAATTATAAAATGGGGACTTTGTACAAGCGGGTTGTCTCGATGTAAAATTGGTGCGGTGGGAATCTAAATCCCGACCTAAGTAGCTCGTCAGAGAGGATAATATGATTTGGGGAAGGTTTCATGGGTTCTAAGTGGAGAATGTCGGGTAAAACCATTTTGGAAGTTTCAGGGAGATTGAGGGTTTGTTGGAATTCTTCAAGTTTTTCTGGGTCGGGGAGTAACCAGTAGTTATATTTAACTGCCCTAGTTGTTAGGTGTGATGGAAGTAGGTCGGCAGCATCTACAGAAGGTGCTACAGTCACTGGGTTTTCTAAAAAATGTTCGCAAGGTGGCGGGTTATTAGGTTTATCTAAGGGAATACCCTCTGGTATATTTACAATAGTAAGAGAGGCAGGAGAGGGGTCTTCGGGTATATTATCTAGTAGGTCTTGGGCATCGGTGTAAGCCCTAATCTGAGTTTCTAGCTTCGACCAACTGACGTCGCCTTCTGGTTCGTTGCGGAGGTCGGAGGGAGGCGAAGAGGGTTGGTTTCGTCTTCTTTAAAATGTAAGGGTTCTCGGTGGGATTGGAATCAGGGGAAAGGCTTGAATTTTGGGAATTTGGGGTAGGAGATGCGAAGTTTGTCATTAATTTAATATCACAAAGGGAAGACAGCAGAAAACACAACAATACTCAGCAGATGCAGCATATATATGGTATTAAATTAAAATTAGTTGCTGAAGAAGAGGATTTAGGGGACTTACACATTTTTGCTGTCGTGGAGGTCGGTGATGTGCAATGTATTGCTGGTGATTTTTCAGAAACCAAAGAAAGTGCGAGCTTTTGCAGAGCGAAAATGGCGATCTTTTATGTGTTTTTAGTAAAATTGATGGATAAGACAGAAGGGTTTTGTGCAGGTTGGGCGGCGTGAAAAAGCTGATGGGATGTGTTGGAGCGGGAAGTTGGTAGGGTTTAGAGGAATGTTTTGGGCCCATAGCATTTATTATACTACAAGGAAATGGGGAGGGGACACGTGTCCGACACTGTGTCAAGTTATATTTAATGAATCTTTAAGAGGACGTGATGGGTAAAGGAAAGCATATTTTGACTTTTGGGGATGCATATGATTACATTTTTTTTGGATTATTGTGCCCGATTACAACTTCAGGTTGCAAGGAAAGGTTTTTATGGTTTTAGAACGTCAGGTATGGAGTCTAGGGACTCGGCCTGGGGACTCGCAGATCTCTTCTTCCAAGGGGAGTATTCTTCTTGGAGGACGAGGGAGCTCAGCGAGTCGATCTTTTGGAGGTCGCGATTTTATGTGGTAAATTCTTATGGGATGATTGGTATTATAGCTCGGTATGCCGAGGTGTGTTATTCTAAAATATGATATGGTAAGCTGGTAGGGTGATTGATTCATGGGTTAAGTTTTTATGATTGCTGATGGTTGTGTTCTTTTTACCTTTTTACATATTTTACCTGGTTTCATACCTCAATCAGCTAGAACATAGGGGACTAGCTGATACGACACTAAAAATCCATGAGTGATATGTGGGTATTTATGGTGAGCGACCTCATTCTTAGAAGGAGAATTTCTTCTGAGAGGTGGGCGAGCTGGTTTGTAGAGTAGTGACCTGGAGTATGAGGATGAGTTCTCATATAGGGTCGCGACCTCTTATGCTTTTGTTAGTTGGGCGCTGTTTGTTAACTCGATCATGGGCTTATAAATATTAGGCCCGAAATGGGCTCATATAGATGGTATTGTGGGGTCCTGGTGGACTGTATAGAAAGAATCGCAGGCCCAGGCCTATTCAGGTAATTTAAGCGAGAGATTCACTATTTATGGGAACTTAGCATACAGGAGAAATCATAATTCTAAGCCGGTCATGGTATTTATGGAGTTGTGGTGGGAGAAGGAAACCCTGGCTTGGGGAGAACTTCTCTTATCTCTAAAAGGGGTTGCATACCTCTCTTTATTTTTAAGTTTTTTTATCGTGGTTTTGAGCTCTCAAAAATATCTCTCGCACTATCTGACTTAAGCATCGGAGGACCTTCGTCGGGGCCGTCCATCGCCTCGGCTGAAGGTGTTGTTTTGCAGGATCGACTAGGTCATCAGGAGGTTTTTTGGAGACTTATCATGTCACTGGGACGTTTTTCCATCATTATTCAGGTCACTGATCTCAAATTTGAGGTTAGTACCCCCTATTTTTGGTAACCAATCTTTTCTGTTTTATCACTATGCATGAAAATATAACCCAATATAGAGCATGTGAAATACTCAAAATAAAAATGATTAAGGACTTGATATATGATCTTGGTGTGTCACTCACCTATATTCCATAGCCAAATCACAAAATCCAACAACAAATCTAAGAGCTAAGGCAAAATGCATAAATTGAAGAACAAGCTTGAAATTAAAGAACAAGGAAGAGAATAAATGAAAACTTAATTGAATTAAGAAAGAGAATCCAAAATCTTGAATGAAATTACAATCAAAATAAAAATTCAAGTGATGACTTGAATTGTACTCGAGCTTACAAACCCAAGGAAAAGCTTGAAATTAAATCTAAGAACTAGAGAGAGAAAGTAAATCTAAAAACTAGAGAGAGAAGATAAATCTAAAAACTAAGTGAGAAAATAAATCCCTAACCCATGCAAGAGTTGGGAGGAGAGTTCATTACTTCTTTGGGGCAAGATATGGGGTTTATATAGTTGTTTGTAGGGGCAAAATCGTCAAAAATGCCAAAATCCTGAAATCTCTTGTAGTGCAGTCGATCAGCAGGTATGCAGTCGACCGACTGCCTGTCGATCGACTGAAGGGCAGTCAATTGACTGCCCTTCTGCAGCTCCATTCCAGTATCTGTTGTTTAGTCAATTTGTCCCGCTTTCAATCAATTTGGCAGTCGATTATGTAGTCGATTTGGGCTGCTTCCAGTCGATTCGGGCTGCTTTTGGCTAGGTTTTCTCGTTTTCCATTCCAGAATGTCCATCGGGCGAATATAACTCTTTAAGCCACCTACGAAACAAGAATTTTGAACTTAAAAACCTATAAATCACACAAACATCTCCAACATCGTATACTTAATGCTAAAACCATTAAAACAAGATAACAACCTAATAACCTAAAGAAACTCGACTCAAAACCACTAAAAATGACCCAAAATCCTAATTAAAAACATGATAGAAACACCACAATTACAAGCAAAACATGTTCTTCAACTCCGTTAGCAAGAAGGGTTTGAAGAGAGGGGGCGGGAGCGGCCGGAATGACAACGAGAGGAGTAATGTCAAAAATCGAGTTGGAGGAGATGATGGAGTCAACGGGCCAGTCCGGGCTGAACAAGTCGGCCCAGGCTGAGTGGACAGGGTTGAATAAAGGAGGATATGGGAGCAGTAGAGGGTTGAGGACCAGGGCAGGAGAGTTCAGAAACCGAAGTGGGAAACGAGGGGGATGGGACGGAGACCCCATACTGACATCGGACTGTAACGCATCAAAGGTGGATGAGGGTGTGGGAGTAGCAAGTTGTTGAGAATCAAGGTTTCTGGGGATGTGGGAGGGTTTAGGACCCTAGGGGGAAATCGAGGAAGGGAGTATGATGCTCCAAATCAACATCAATTTGTAACGCGTTAAAAGAATTAGAGGTCGTCAAAGAGGATTTGGAAGGATCGGGGATCAAACCCAAGAGTCAACACGTCGACGAGGACGTCTGGTGTTGATCGTATGTCAATCATCTTTATTGACATTTTGAGCAGTATGGTATTTACGAGAAGGGCAACAACCAACAAGATGCCCAACCGTTTTGAAAAAAGAGCAAAAATCTGGAAGGTTCTCATACCCAATGGAGATATACCCGCAGTACCCTGTACGTTAAATCATAACCGTCTCGTGCAAAGTATTTTCAAGATTAATCTCAACCAAAACAAGGACAAAATGGCCCATCGAACCATTAATAGAACGCTCATCTATATGTAAAGGAGTGCAAATGACTCTAGCAATACTTAAAATAAAAGAGTGATCCCAATACTCTATTGGCAATTCGTAAACACGGATCAAAACCTGAGACGAGGCCGAGTGGACCTTGTAGGGATTGAAGTTCGGGATCCAAGGAAAGATTCGAATAAAGCTTGAGCCAAACATCCAAGCAGATTTGGCAAACGCACGCGCCCAGTCATTGGCTGAGGAAAATGAAGAAACCTTTTCCAAGTGGAACAAGACTCCATGATCTGGTGATCTTCCACGTGACAGACAAGGTGTCTTTGGTTTCGGTGAGTAAAAGGGGTTTTGACCCTTTAGGTTGAACGAGACGTTCGATAAGCGAGTCACGTAAAACTGAGACTAAATTTTGGTAACGAATTTCGTCAATGGTGACCAAAAAATAATCATAGGCGCCCCAAAGGAGTGTTCCACCAGATACGGTCTTGGTGGTATGTGATCGGTCCGGGCAGCTGGGCCTAGGGGGCTTAAAAAATTAGGGCCACCATCGCTAAGTTGGTAGGAAGGGGTGGGTGTGGTCTTGAGATGGTTGTCGATGGTTGTTTCGATAAATGGCTTGGCCGTGGTGAAGAATTTTGTATATTATTGCATCTTTTTATTTGATTGATTGGTTATAAAAAGTGCAATTGGTACTTTCTGAAAGCAAAAGGGCATTAATATTTGAGATGAAAAATGGGCAGTTTAAAAACCAAAGTTTTTGCTTTTGATGTTGAGGAATATCAGAAATTGGAGAAATAGTTAAATGAAAAACGTTCATGGTAATTGTTTAGTTGTTCATGGTTGATAATTGACAGAATAAAGGTTGAGACGGTGAAAAGAAAGAAAATCATTCCTGCAAAAACTATTGAAATTCTGGGAGATGAAAGGTTGAGGGGAAAATGGGTTGGCATTAATGAAAGAAAATTAACACAACTGGACTAAGTAATTGGGTTTATTGGATTGAATTAAAATAACCCAATTGGACTACAATAATATATGCAAATGGATTTTTAAATGGGGTGAAATAAAATAAAATGTATAATGGGTTTAGGTATTAGAATATATAAATAACTTTATAAATAGTTTAAGATAATAAAATATAGAGAAAAAAAGAAATTACCTCCTGAACTTAGGGCATTTTGACACTTCACCTTCTGAACTTTTTTTTGGTGCAATTTGCCTCCCGAACTATACGAAAGTTTTACTTTACCTCCTGAGTTCATTTTCCGGCGAATTTTCTGGCGGAAGGTGACACACACACGTATGTTGAAGGGTAAAACCGACTTTTCAAGCTTTAGAACAGGGATATAATAGTCATTACATATTCTTGTTCCCCATTCCTGTTCTAAGGCTTCGACGCCGCCGCCACCGCCTGGTGTTTGGGCGTCGCTTTACAAGCTCTCCGTCTGCTGCCCCGGACTCCTCCACTCCGGCGTCCTCCTCGAGAATTTGAATTTCGGGCCCGAGCGCGAGATCGGGCTCGAGCGCGAGATCGGGCTCGACGAGAATTACCTAGAACACAAATTATTCCGACCTAATGAATTCGAAAAGGCCGCGTCGTCGAGTAAGAACCACGATGAACCAGAGGCTTCTGCTTCCGACTGCGTCTGGTCGTTGTATGATGATTTGCTGTTCGATACCTTGTATACCGATTCCAAAACTCTGTCGAGAGAGCAGGACAAAAAGCCCGAACTCAAGCCCGAGATCGAAAATGAGAAGCCCGAATTCATCGTTGTTTGTAAGAGGAGAAAAACCTGCAAATCACTCAGGTCGCATTTGGCGTCTGGAACTGGAACCTGAGCCACAAGCATGGCAATAAGTTGCTCGCGAGCAGATTCAAGGGCAATTGCCTCTACATCTGTGATTGGCCTAAATGCATTCATGTTGAGGAGAAGAGGAATTATATGTTGTTCAGGGGGATTTTTAAGAATTTCAAGCAGTCTAGGGTTTGGAGAACGATCAACGATGGGAGCAGGAACAAACTCGATTTGCATTGCGCGTTTTGCTCATCGAAACAGATTTGGGATTTGCATTCATCATTTTGTCTGAGGAGGTATTTCGGGTTCCATGACGATGGCGAGCCGGTTGTTCGGGCCTATGTCTGTGAGAATGGGCACGTTTCTGGGGCCTGGACGATTGGCCTTTGTATACTTGAAAAGTTGCGAATCTGCTTCATTTTGGGTACGACTTGTTGGTTTTTTTGGAATTGCATGTTTGTTTGTTGATGGATTTTGTATGTCTGCAAAACTAATTAGGTATGATGAATGTTATTTTGGAATTTCCCTGGATCGTTGTTATATCTATATATATCATGTTGCTGTTTGGGAACAAGAATATGTAATGACTATTATATCCCTGTTCTAAGGCTTGAAAAGTCAGTTTTACCCTTCAACATACGCGTGTGTGTCACCTTCCGCCAGAAAATTTGCCGAAAAACGAACTCAGGAGGTAAAGTGAAACTTTCGTATAGTTCGGGAGGCAAATTGCACCAAAAAAAAAAAGTTCAGAAGGTGAAGTGTCAAAATGCCCTAAGTTTAGGAGGTGAAAAAGTTTTTTCTCTAAAATATATAAATATTTTAAGGGATAAATTTTTTTTGCCCCCCAAAGTATGCAGTTTTTTTCACCTTTCCCCCCGAAGTATTTTTTGTTCCACTTTGCCCCCTGATGTACAATAATTGTCGACGTTGCCCCCCAAACTTTATTTCCGGCGGAATATTCCTTTTAGATTCCATCGGCGGGTAGTTGGGGGGCAAAGTGAAAGAATCTTATAGTTTGGGGGGTAAAGTGCAAAAAATCTTATAGTTTGGGGGGCAAATTAAAATAATAAATATTAAATTTTTATTTTAAAATTTTATATTTGAAAAAGATATATAATTTTTATCTTATACTCACACACACACAAAGTTGTCAATACAATTCCAAATTTAAAAAAAAAAACCATAAATTTTCAATTAATATTTATAATTTTTTAAATATAAATATTGTCAATACATTTTTAATATTATTAATTATTAAACACATGACTAAGTATTATGTAAATTATTATAATACAAAAAATAAAATTATCATTCTATTTTTATTTGTATAAAAAGTGTGATTAAATACTATATTAATCGTGAGTACATTAATTATTATATAAGATTATAATTATCGAATGATTAATATAATTAAAATCTTAAATATCAAGTTTTAATTATATTAATCATTCGATAATTATAATCTTATATAATAATGTACTCATGATTAATATAGTATTTAATCACACTTTTTATACAAATAATAATATCGAATGATAATTTTATTTTTCGTATCATAATATTATAATGCATATACGAAATACACATTTATTTTATTTTGTTCAATCATAATACATAATAATATATTATTATGTTACTTAGCCTAATAATTTACATAATACTTAGTCATGTGTTTCATATTTAATAATATAAAAAGATGTATTGACAATATTTATATTTAGAAAATTATAAATATTAATTGAAATTTATGGTTTTTTTTTTTTAAAATTGGAATTGTATTGACAACTTTGTGTGTGTGTGAGTATAACATAAAAATTATATATGTTTTTCAAATATAAAATTTTAAAACAAATATTTAATATTTATATTATTTCAATTTGCCCCCCAAACTATAAGGTTTTTCGCACTTTATCCCCCAAACTATAAGATTCTTTCACTTTACCCCCCAACTGCCCGCCGATGGAATTTAGAAAGAATATTCCATCGAAAATAAAGTTTGGCGGGTAACGTCGAAAATTATTGTACATTAGGGAGCAAAGTGGAACAAAAAATAATTTAGGGGGCAAAGTGAGAAAAATTGCATACATTGAGCGGCAAGAAGAAATTAGCCCATATTTTAAAGTAGAAGTAATACTAATTTCAAATAAAACTTGAGATTTAATAATCGAATGTTTAAAAAAAAGGTTTAATAGCCAATCTTGGATTTGCAAATCAAAAATAAAATAAAATAATTGGTCTAACATAACCTAAATAAATAAGACAAAAGTCACTTTAAAATATTTAGGTCTTCTGTTGAAAAACGAGAATGGCCAAAAGAATAAATTTAAAATCAAAGAATATTTTTAAGACTTTAATGATAATATATAAATAAAATCAAGTCAAGACTCATCATGAAATATGAAAAGAAGTTATAAAAATATATCATGGACTTCTTTAAAAAACAAATTGAGTTTGACTAAAATAAAATCACAAGATTGTGAGTTTAGAAAAAATAAAATTGTGACTATTTTAAAAAAGTGTAGTAATAAAAATAATAATAATAAATAAAAATTTATATGAAATAAATAAGTTAATTGAAGTGAAATTAAATTTTGAGGTATTACAAATAAATCTATTGGTTATTGCCCCGGATTCATCCCTACCTTTTAAAATCATGCGTAATGCGTCAAATCATGCAGCAGTGGCTACTTTGGGGAAACATGTTGATAAAATCTTTCATGTGGTGTATTATGACAGTCTTATGTTAAATGATACTTAAAATAATTACAGTAACACTTAGCCATAATTATTTCTCTTGAAATTTTTTTCTTAAAATGTTAGGTCGAAAGTTATGGTTCATAGAAATCACGTGGATTTATGTTATCTTTTGAATAACCTCAGTTGAAACTACGTTTAATCTTGTAGATCTTGATGATTCAATAGTTTGATATTGAGATTATTGATAGTAAAGGTTGTGAAAATATTGTCGCATATCACTTTTCTCGCCTTGTTATTTGTGATGATGTCCTTAAGGTTAAAATACATGATGTTATTGGTGATGCTTTTCCAACTTGTTTAGTAGTTCTATCGTTGCTCCCATTATTTGGTATGCGGATTATAAGTTATTGAGCATGTAATGTTTCGTTTCTTAACCTACCATTCCAAAGACGAAAGAGGTTTCTTACAAATTGTAGTAGTTGTTATTTGGAAGAGCCGCATTTATTTAGAATTGAGGAAGATGGGGTCATGAGAAGATGTATTACGTATGAAGAGCAATGGGATATCTTATCCTTTTTTAACAATTATCCGTGTGAAGTACACTTTGGGAGGTCAAAAGACCTTGTTTAAGATTCTCCAATTGGGTTTTTATTATCCGACACTCTTCAAAGATGCCCACTGATCCAAACTTTTGTGCACCCCTTTTTAATAAATAAATTTTAAAGCACGTCACTGTGCTCGCAAGAGTACGAGGTAACTGTAGGGTGATGAGTTTGACTCGAGTCGTATCTCTCGAGAAAATAACTATTTGGTCTGTTCGATGTTTTTCTCAATTTACGAACTAGAATAAAATACATGTACAATTGGGGTTTTAAAAGAAATTGAGTTGATCATTATAACTAAAGCAATAATTAAACTAAAGCTATTTAAACTAATTATTCTAACTAAATTACCAACTACGAGCAATAATTTAAACTAACAATAATACGCAACCTAATTAACGAATCTAAGAGCATGAGCATAAGAAATTACCACTAAGCAACGAATCATAAGAATCTAAGATTAACGAATAACTAAG
>BMAC01000090.1:340253-362887 GCA_014905375.1 Phtheirospermum japonicum
ATCATAGAAATCATCTACTCGATGAGTGAGAACCACTTAGAGATTTCTAGGTGAGGGAGTTCAGTGAACTCATCGTATGAGCACTTACTTATGTATGTCGATGTCCAGACATCGTGACCGATGAGACGCGGTCCACATACACTAAGTACTAGTCTTAACGGGAAAGGCCTGTATCCTCATTATGGCGTAACCCTATGACTAGGAACAAGTTCGATGAGTTACATTACGTGCTAGATATCTCACGGTTCTGCTAGACCAATCCACCGTAATAAAGTAACTTCATCAGGACCATACCTATGCATCTAGCATGGGACAAAAGGTATGGAATGCCAATAGGTATAAAAGATATTATTACGAATAAAACCGATTGTATTATACGAAAAAGGTCAGACCACAGCCACAAGTTGGCTTGTTGGTCACCCTATTCTAACAGCGTCGACATCGACGCTTCAGCAAGTTGCGTCGACAGTGCGTCGACGCTGCGTCGACTGATACGGATCATGGCTCGCGTCGATGTAGCATCGACGGTCGCGTCAGTCGACGCGACTGCTCTTCAGCCTCCGTCCCTCTCCATCTTTTGCTACTCGTTTCGCCAGAAAGCTCGTTCTCCTATTATTGAACATCGAACTTCGTCTATTACGCGATGAACTCTTCCGGTTACTTAGCTGTAAAGTGAAAATAACGAAATATCACTTATTTGCATCAATTACGATTAAAATACGGTAAAATAAGTCAGAACTATAAAAATACGGAATTATGCTTAAATCGTCCAACTTATACCAAAAACAAATAGAAAAACGTAATAAAATACTAATAAAAATAAGGACAAATCTACTCTAATCACCCACAAATTTTTTAAATCTTGTGACTAATTCCAACGGACGGGTAATATTGGCAAGAGAAATGAATGTCATTAATAATTAATCTAGTGGCTGAAGTGTTTGATGTTTGTGGCATATAATTTATGAGGCCATTTCCCATTTTTTTTCAGTTTAAGTATCTTGGTGGGAGTTGATTATGTTTCAAAGTGGGTTCATTCAACCCCCATTAGGACATGTGACACCAAGGTAGTCCTCAAGTTCATTCAAGAGAAAATTTATAGATGATCTGTGATTTCACGAGAAATATTTAGGAATGGGGAAAACATTAATAGAATTCTTGAATGTTTGATGGTGAAGTATGGAATGAAGAATACGGTGGCCATGGAGTATCATCCTCAAGAGTTGGGACAAGTTGAGGCGAGCAACAAACAAATTAAGGACATTCTTGAGAAGACCTTTCAATCAAGCTGCAAAGATTGATCGAATAAACTAATTGATGCTTTTTGAGCATATAAAATGATATATAAAATAGTTCTCCTTCCGTTTAAAATGCAACGTCGAGCTTATTGGGCAATTAAGGCCGTAAATTACAAATTGAAGAAAGGTGGAGACAAGCGGAGACTCTAAATATTTGAACTTGACAAGATTAGAAATGAGGCTTGTGAGAGTGCTCAGATTTATAAGTAAAAGGTGAAGCTCTTACATGACAATAAGCTAGTCCCCAAGAATCTCGAAGTAGGTATGCAAGTTTTTCTCTATAATTCTCATCTCCATTTATTTCTTGGGAAGCTAAAATCATGGTGAAGTGGACCGTTCGATAGTAAATATGTTATGAACGAATAGGATTATAAAGCAATAAATAGAAAACTTAAAGAAGACACAGATTTACGTGGTTCACCAAATTGGCTACATCCACGGGCAGAGAGAAGAACGGATTTTATTAACTGATTAGGGTTACAAATTACAGATCTCAAGGACCATAAATATGGTATTGAGAGAATACACCAAATTGAGCTTAAGGCCCAAAACTTCATACCGTTGGGCCGGGGACGTCTCCGCCCCCCCTTGACCCCCCGACTCACTGAACGGGCAGCGAGACCCCTGTACAACACGGCGAAGCGAGAGATTCAAGACATATCAACAAATCTCCACATTGACTTGAATATTCCTTGCAGATGCATCATTACAATGCCAGATGAACAGACTCCTTCTTTCTACCTCAGATTTGCCCTCCTTGGGCAACTAACATCTTGTGACATTTAGCAAGTCCAAACAATGTCAAAACTTGTTATGTGGGACCGGCTTGGTGAACATGTCAGCAGGATTATTAGAAGTACATACTTTCATCACCTTGATTCTCTGCTCATTCCTCAGAAAATGATACCTCACGTCAATATGTTTGGTCCTCTCATGATGGACCTGATCCTTGGTCAAACAGATTGCACTCAAACTGTCACAAAACACAATAACTTGATTACAATGTAGACCAAGATCACCTACAAGCCCTTTCAACCAAATTTCCTCTTTAGCATCTTCTGCCAGTGCCATATATTCTGCTTCAGTTGTAGACAGAGTAACTGTAGCCTGTAGAGTTACCTTCCAACTAACAACAGAACCACCAAGAGTGAAGACATAACCAGTCATAGATCTTCTACTATCAACATCTCTAGCATAGTCAGAGTCAGAGTAACCAGTCATAGAACCGTGAGCATCACCTCCATACAAGAGACCAACATCAAACGTAACTCTATGATAACGAAAAATCCTCTTCACAACTTGTCAATGCTCCTTTCCAGGTCATCCCATGAACCTGATGACAACACTCACAGCATGTGCAAGATCTAATCTAGTGCAGACCATAGCATACATCAAACTCCCTACTACATTAGAGTATGGGACTCGAGACATGTACTCCTGCTCAACTACAGACTTTGGTGTATAATCAGCAGATAAATGAATATTTGTAGCACTTGAGGTATCAATAGGCTTGGCGGTAGACATGCCAAATCTAGACAAGATCTTCTGAATGTAACTATTCTGTGACACGAAGATCTTATTCTTTTCTCTTTCCCTATATATCCATGCCCAAGATTTTCTTGGCAGAACCCAAATCCTTCATATCGAACTCAGCACTGAGCAGATCCTTAAGCTTCTGAATATCAGACTTGAACTTTGCAGTAATGAGCATAATATCCACATACAAAACGAGATAGATCATGGAACCATCATCATCTTTGTTGTCATAAACACAACAATCATGTGGACTCCTTTTGTATCCCAACTGGATCATGTAATTGTCAAACCACTGCCTTGGAGACTGCTTTAGCCCATATAAGGACCTCTTCAACTTGCAAACATAATCTTCCTTCCCTGGAACCTGGAACCCCTCTGGTTAAGCCATGTAGATATCGTCTTTGAGCATTCCATGTAGAAAAGCTGTCTTCACATCCAGTTGCTCGAGTTCTAAATCATGTTGTGTAACCATTGCTAGTAACACTCTGATGGAAGTGTGTCTGACCACTGGTGAGAATATCTCATTACAGTCAACCCCCTTCTTCTGTGTGAACCCTCTTGCAACTAGTCGAGCCTTGTATCTCACACCCTCACCAGATGTGGTTTCTTCCTTCTTCTTGAATATCCATTTGCAAGTAACAATCTTCCTCCTCTTAGGGCGTTTGACCAGCTCCCAAGTCAAATTCTTGTCAAGTGATTCCATCTCTTCTCGCATTGCAGTGAACCATTGAGCCGACTCATTACCTGAAACAGCCTCTCTGTATGTGAATGGTTCACCTACAGATGGTTCTTTCTCTTTCACCTTGTCAGCGACTTGTAATGCATAAGTCACCATATCCTCAAAACCGTACCGCACAGGAGGCTTCACGCATGTTCTCCTAGCTCTATCAACAGCTATGCTTGTCTGGCAAGCTTCTGGATGCACATCTGAACTTGTACTTTCAGCAGTAGTATGTTGATCTTCTCTACCTTGGAGTTGTGATTTACTCTGATCGAGAGTGACTTGCAGCTCCACCTGTTTATCAACACTACTACAATTTTCTGCACCAATGGACTTCACAGCGGGGTTAAGCATAGAATTCTCATTAAAAACCACGTTTCTGCTGAATATAACTCTATCTTCTGAAGGTGACAAGATTCTATATCCCTTAACTCCATCCCCGTAACCAACAAATATACCCTTCTTAGCTCTTGGTTCTAATTTACCCTCACTAACATGATAGTAAACAGTACACCCAAAAACTTTCAACAAAGAATAATTTGCAGGTTTATTAGACCATACCTCGTAAGGTGTCTTGCAATCAATGCCAGTGTGAGGACCACGGTTGATCATATAACACGCCGTGTTCATTACTTCTGCCCAGAACTTTCTAGCTAAAACAGCATTTGAGAGCATTCATCTCGCTCTCTCCAGCAATGTCTGATTCATGTGCTCTTCCACACCATTCTACTGCGGTGTGTGTCGAATAGTGTGGTGTCGAGCAATCCCTGCTTCCTTGCAGAACTCGTTGAAATCAGACGAACAGAATTCCAGGCCATTATCAGTTCGTAGTTGCTTGATCTTCTTCCCAGTCTGATTTTCTACCAATGCCTTCCAATGTATAAATCTCTTGAACGCTTCACTTTTGCTCTTCATCCTAATTACCCAAGTTATCCTTGAGTAGTTATCAATCACAGACACAAAGTATATGTGGCCTCCAACAGACTCAACACGTGACGGACCCCAACAATCCATATGAATGTAGTCAAGAGTCCCCTTGATCTGATGAACAGCTTTCTTTGGGAACTTGCGGCGATGAAGCTTCCCAAACACACAATGTTCGCAAAATTCAAGACTCCGCATTTTAAGCCAAGAAAGAAGATCCTGCTTTGACAAAATCCGCATCCCTCTTTCTCCCATATAACCGAGCCTCATATGCCACAGACTGGTCATATCCGTGGTCTGAACCTCAGATGATGCAACATCAGCAGAACCTGTCATAGTGGAACCTTGCAGATAATATAAGGTACCACTTTTCAAGCCTGTTAGAACCACCTTTGAACCTTGACAGACATACATAACTCCACCTTCACCGTTGAAACTGAAACCCTTGCTATCAAGAAGACTCAATGATATCAGATTATTCGTCATCTGTGGAACATGCCTGACTTCATTTCAGGAGCAGAATACTCCATCATTTGTCTGTATCCTGACTGAGCCAATTCCAACCACATTGCAGATACCACTGTTTGCCATGAAAGCATTTCGTTCATCTATCTGCTCATAAGTCGTGAAGAACTCCCTGTTCGAACAATATGGTACGATGCCTTAGAATCAAGAACCCACACATCATTACGATGTGACTGTCCAGCTGCAACCAAAGCCAGATCTTCTTCAAAATTTGTATCAGTTTCTGCCACAGCTGTAGAACCGCCGACACTCTTTTTCTTCTCCTGCTTCCTCTTCTTCTTAGAACAATCGTTCTTCCAGTGCCCTGGTTCTTTACAGTAATTGCAGATATCTTTGGGTTTAGAACCTTTTGAACCTTTCTGATTCGACTTGGGCCGAGGGCGTCTCCGTCACCCCGAACCCCCAGGTAAGGGGGGGGGGGGGGGGCGAAGCGAAAGATTCAAGACATATCAACAAAAAAAGTGATCCGTACGGGATGGTCAAGTTGATTGATATGAAAGACTCAAGACTGTTTTCTAGTGAACTAGAATTGCGTTAAAAACCTTATTTTCACGGATCATTGCAACCTAAAGAAGTGGAGTTTCTTCATTCTTGATGATGCTCCCATTACCTAAATTGAAAAGAGATTTTCGAGCTAACGCCAAATAAAGCACTTATTGGGAAGCAACCCAATCTTATTCCATCATTTTTTAAATTACTTCATTTTAATTATTTCACTCATTTTCATTTTATTTTCATTATTTCACTCATTTCGAATTACTTCATTACTTTGCGCATATAAACGAATTGGAATGGTTCTTTCTTTTAAAAAATGAGTAGGTCTTGGGTGAGATCGGTCTCATAGAATGAGACCACATTTTACCATTTTGTAAGGTGACCCATACCCAGGAAATAACCCAAACTCAGACCCAACAATCCAAAACTGGACCCAACCCCCTTCAAATTTTCAAATTTATCAGAAAAATAGTAAAAAAAATCAGAAAAATTTGAAAATTTGCAGGTTGATTCGCAACAATAAGACGAACAATCGTACAACCCATAATTGCAAAACGATGAAAAACGAATATTCGGTGAATTTTTTCAATTTTCAAATTAGCCGAAAAAATAGTAAAAAAAATCGAAAAAATATGAAAATTTGCAAGTTGATGCGCAACAATAAGACGAATAATCGTACAACCCAGAACTGCAATAAGAGGAACAACGAATATTTGGTGAATTTTTCAATTTTTCAAACTAGCCGGAAAAATAGTAAAAAAAATCGAAAAAATCTGAAAATTTGCAGGTTGATGCCCAACAATAAGACGAACAATTGTACATTCCAGAATAGCAATACGATGAACAACGAATATTTGGTGAATTTTTTTAATTTTTCTGGAATATTTGGTAAAATTTTTCAATTTTCAAATTAGCCGGAAAAATAGTAAAAGAAATCAAAAAAATCTAAAAATTTGCAGGTTGATGCGCAACAATAAGACGAACAATCGTACAACCCAAAATTGCAATACGATCAACAACGAATATTTGGTGAATTTTTTAATTTTTCAAACTAACCGGAAAAATAGTAAAAAAAATTGAAAAAATTTGAAAATTTGCAGGTTGATGCCCAACAATAAGACGAACAATGGTACATTCCAAAATAGCAATACGATAAACAACGAATATTTGGTGAATTTTTTTAATTTTTCTGGAATATTTGGTGAATTTTTTCAATTTTTCAAATTAGCCGGAAAAATAGTAAAAAAGATTAGAAAATTTTAAAAATTTGCAAGTTGATGTGAAACAATAAGACAAACAATTGTGTAACCCAGAATTGCAATGCGATGAACAACGGATATTTGGTGAATTTTTTTAATTTTTTGGGATATTTGGTGAATTTTTTCAATTTTTTAAATTCGCCGGAAAAATAGTAAAAAAAAAAAAAATCAAAAAATTTAAAAATCTGCAGGTTGATGCACAATAATAAGACGAATAATCTTATAGCCCATAATTACAATACGATAAACAACGTATATTTGGTGAATTTTTTCAAATTTTCTTGAATATTTGGTGAATTTCTTCAAATTTTCAAATTGGCCGGAAAAATAGTAAAAAAAATAGAAAAAAATCTGAAATTTTGCAGATTGATGCGAAATAATAAGAAGAACAATTATACAGCCCAGAATTGCAATATGATGAACAACGAATGTTTTGTGAAATAATAAAAAACTTGTGATATTTTAACAATCTTTTGTGATACTTTAACAATGTTTTGTGATACTCAAATAACTTGAGTTAAAAATGTTACTTAACTATGTTTTATTGTAAAAATATGTATAAAAAACTTGTGATACTTTAACAATCTTTTGTAATACTTTAACAATGTTTTGTGATACTTGAATAACTTGAGTTAAAAATATTACTTAACTATACTTTAATTAAAAATAGGTATAAACAACTTGTGGTATTTTAATAATCTTTTGTGATACTTTAACAATATTTTGTGATACTTTAACAATGTTCTGTGATACTCAAATAATTTGAGTTAAAAATGTTACTTAACTATGTTTTATTGTAAGAATATGTATAAAAAACTTGTAATAATTTAATAATATTTTGTGATACTTAAACAATTTGAGTTAAAAATATTACTTAACTATATTTTAATCAAGAATAGTTATAAAAAACTTGTGATATTTTAACAATCTTTTGTGATACTTTAACAATATTTTGTGATACTTTAACAATGTTTTGTGATACTCAAATAACTTGAGTTAAAAATGTTAATTAATTATGTTTTATTGTAAAAATATGTATAAAAAACTTGTGATACTTTAACAATCTTTTGTAATAATTTGACAATGTTTTGTGATTTGAACAACTTGAGTTAAAAATATTACTTAACTATATAAGAAACTTATGATATTTTAACAATATTTTGTGATACTTTAGCAGTCTTTTGTGATACTTTAACAATGTTTTGTGATACTCAAATAACTTGAGTTAAAAACGTTAATTAACTATGCTTTATTGTAAAAATATGTATAAAAAACTTGTGATACATTAATAATCTTTTATAATACTTTAACATTGTTTTGTGATAGTTTTAATATACTTTGTGATACTTTTAAATGCTATGTAAACATTATCATCCTGGACAAATAATAACCCAATCAACTCACCCACAAAGAGCAAAAAGATAGTGAAAGATATCATCAACAAATTCATAAACCAATATTTAAATTTTAAAATAAATAAATAAAATGTTTAAGTGCAACAATCAATCAAATCAAAATATAAATAAATAAATAAATAAAGCCCACTTACCCACCTAATATAGCCTACTTACCCACCTGCCGCCCCCATCCCCACAACATCTCAAGCCATCTCCTGATTCAATTCACACTTTAAGCTAAGCTGTTAAAAAATTGATAGAATTGAAAATAAAAAATGACAGTATACAAATTCTGGACCTATTCAAATTGTACATTTCCTAATCAGACGTATAAACYCCATCAGATTATTCGAAAATCAACATCAATTATGTTAGATTTCTCAAAGCAAKAATCTTCTTATRCACGGGCCCGAAAAGCCCATTCTATGAWAATCCAAGCGATTGGAGACTTGCCTTCGAATAAAGAATTCGRGATATTGCTTGTCAAATTATTCCTCCCGACAAAAAAAGAATCAATCTTGTTGATTTTCCATTCYCGGGTGGAATTTTGCCAGAAACTTGATTATTATCGATTATTATTTTGAAATTTGCAGGCCTTTAGCATGACGAGCTTTGCTCTACCGATGAACAGCAGTACTTCGATGGTTTTGTTGCTTTGGATGGAGGACATATAAAGACTACCGATTGGAAAAAATGGAGAAAATTTATTATATTTTCTTAGAGTAGTCGTATGATTAATAGGGGAATCTAATTTGGAGGAGATGGATTTGTGGGTCGGATAGGTGGGTGGATTGGATAGGTGGGTCAAATTATGGGTATGGTAAAAGGTGGTTTTATAGTATGAGACCGGTATCACACAAGTATTTGCCTTAAAAAATTTGTGAGAATCAAAGGTCGTTTGGCATGTGTGTGATTCCAGCGCATCCGCACCCGCGACTGGTGCTGTGTCGATCGATCTTCGACTGGTGCTAAAAATTATTTTCACTTCTCTACGGTAGTGTGCTCCGAAACCCCTCCTAAGAAATATTTTTCTAACTTTGGGCTTGCCAGTAATTTCTTGCTCGGTTCTTTGAATCCTTTAGTGATATTCGTTTTAATTCCATCTAATACTCATTCCTTTTGTTCTTTTTTTTTTGCATGTGGTGTGGTTTTGGGGGACCATTTTCAACTCGTTTCACTTCAATTACCCAACCAAAATACATGCACATAAAGTGTTTGAAAAACTACCCCAACCATTTTTCCACATTCCAAGCTTCTAATTCTTTCAAATTCTCTTCATTAACATACTCCTATAGCTTTTTCAACATCATTAGCTTAATTCCCAGTTGTTCCATTATGACTTCCCGTACTAAAAATATTTCCTAAATAAGGGAAAAGAGATTGAGCGACCCCTGGACTTAGTCGGGCAATACAATTCCCCCTTCCCTATCTACTCCGAGGGCAAAGGGAATCACTTTATCAAGTTCACCTTGATACCTTGCACCCCTCCTAGTTATCTCAACATGAGTATGAATGATAATACACATGAATTTGTAACTAATCTTGGTTGGGGAAAGTTTGCTTGATTACATAAAGATGGGTTTGAGGAGATTATTTTGGGGTTTATTGTGATGACTCTATTTATAAAGGGTGATTAGAAGCTTACATATCAACTCTTTGGGAATGAGATCCTTGTTGATGAAAATGTGCTCAACTATACTCGTGGCTTCTCTATTGATTTTTTTGTAATGAGTAGTCGGTCGTATGAATTTAACAAAAGAAAAATGGCATGAACTCATGAGGCGCGTTGAGAGGCCGACGGGTAAGTCTCTTAAGAAGATCATCGATCCCAAGATGATTTTATTGCACAAGTTCATTTCATTTTCTTTCCATGGAAAGCGTGACATGAGTCATATGGAATTAGAAGACCTCTTCATTCTTTGGTGTATTGTCAAAAACCATAAGGTCTCGATCATTTCATACCTTTTCTCAAGTATTAACAACATGATCGTTTCTACATGGGCCCATGACCCACCTTTGCTTAGAGAAAATCATTATGGCTCTTACACGTTATTTTGACATCCTTGACCTCGAAACTACTAATTTAACATGATTCAAATCCATGGAGTTGGGGCTAGACTTTCTTGTTTGAGCTGTGATTTTGGTTAGTAGGAACACAATTATTAAGCCTTCTTAAGAGAGATGCTCCTACCTCTAGTGCCGACCCCGAGTCTTTAGAGATGCCGATTGATGAACCAATGGACGGACATCCTTCCGAGCCTTCTATTGCCTTCTTTGCCCATGATACCCCTCCTCCCCCACTTCGTATCCAAATTGGACAACGGTCGTGGAAGAACTTTGGGGTCTTCGAACTGAATTAAATGCATTTTTATCAAATATTTGTCTTGACATGGGCTTCAATCCACTTTTAACGGGAGACATGGGTGGCAAAAAATGACTATGAACAAAAATCTCACTACCATTACTCAATACATACCGATTTGAGTAATTAGGTTTCTAATCTTGAAACTCTCGCCCTACCAGTTCCCCCACAAATGTTCATGCTTTTGCGCCTTCAACCAATTAATGATTCCTCAGCTTCTCAACAATCATTCGACCCCTCGTTACTCCAATCCGATCAATGTGGTGGATTTGATCCACCTCAATCCCCTAATTCTTGTTATTTCTTTTAATTAAAATTTTAAAAAAAAAAAATCAAACAAAGTATAAAAGAGAATCAAAATGAAATAGAAAAATTAAGAAAATCCAAGAATTTTCGTATGTAATTATATTTCTTCTGTGTATTTCCTATATTTCATCTTGTCGAGTGTTAGATTTTTTCTCCCACTTACTATTTTAATAGGTTCTTTACTTCACCCATATGGAAATCGTCAAACGCTCAACTCTTCTACTAAAGCATGAATTTAAGGGCGTATCTCTTACTCTCCTCCATTATAAATTTGTTTCATGTGTGTGCAATGAGGTCATTGCAGAATTGAGTGTAGGGAGCTTTCTTCTTATTTTAATGTATCTTGTGTGCTTGCTTGTGAAAATGAATTATTCATAGTGCAGTTGACATTACTTGTAACCTTGTCGAAGAGACGCGACTTGAACATTGGGAAGTTTCTTATATTTTAAATAGGCTTTAGTGTAACTGTGTGGCTTGAAGTGTAGGATTTTTGTAAAAGTGCATCGAGATCTATCCACGTATATCTTGAGAGAAAGTTGAATATTTTTACTAGCCTTATCATCCCTTTATCCCATATAGTTTCATTGCTGTCATTTTTGGACGTTATGCCTTATTTCATTGAGGCCTCCGATGTGCTCCTTAAGAATTGTGTAGTCGCATGTTTCACCAAGTCTCTGTTGAATGAGATTTTGCATGTATTTTTGGCAAAACGTGCATATATCATGTTCTAATTATTTACATTACGTGTTGTTGGAATATACTCTTTGTTCATTTGTGTTAGTTTTTCATGATAACTTGTTAGTTTTGAGCTTAGAGAAAGAGCGGTGTCAAACCCAAACCAAAGGATCATGGAGAGGAAATAAACAAAAATGGACAAGGACAAATGGCCACATACGACCCTAGACATTGGCGCACAATCTAACACACGAGGGGGGTTGTGCATGGTAGGTTTCTTACGAACTAAAACCTGCCGATCTATGACTATGAATCCAGGAGTGTTAAAGTAGGATCCAACACACAACCATTCTTTTTGTTTGGGAGTTGTGCATGTTAGATAGATTAACAACAACAGGTATGCATGAACTTACGTATGGACTGGGGTCATGTATAAGAGTCATGTGTCGCAATGAATGAAAATATTTAAATGCATTTTTTTTTATGTATGAGAAAGAAAAAGAGCTTTATAAAAGCCCCATGAATATCCCAAACAAAGAGGAGGGGGGGAGCCCTAGAAGCCATACTAATTAGTTTTTATTTTCATTATTAGGAGAGAATCGACGACAAGTACTCAAGACAAGTCAAGAGACTCGTGGTGGTTTAGTTTTTATTTTCATTATTTCTTTCACGCTATTTATTAGTTTTATTTTGGGTTTTAGAGATATGTCAATGTGTTTTGGTTTAACCATGTCTGGACAAACACTTTGATTCTGGGATATGGGAGTAGACTGATGACAATTGTTCCATATTATTTCTTTTAATTGATGCTTTATATTTCAAAAAATATTCAAATATCTTGTTTTAATTGAATGTTTTAAATAATCATGAATATTTATACATTTTTAGCATTATCATCTCAAATCAAGAGAGGAGAGCTCATATTAGGTTCAGAGATATTTGACATGAATAAATGCGTAGATTGAGAGGTTTATGTGTAGTTATGAAAACTTATGATCTTTTGTTCTTTTTGGAGTTGAATTGCATATAAATAAGGTGGAGATTTCAATCTCTGCTAATTTGATATACAATTCTAATTATCTCAAGAGATAAGTTAGTTGACTGATGTGATTGTTTTATAGGGTGGTGAATAACAAACTCAATTAGATGTTATTTATGTGAAACAAGAGTTGTCAATTAAAAACATTGTCTTGGAATCGCTTTATTGTCTTCGGGATGTTTTTAAATTCGAGTTTAAATTTAGTTTTAGTTAGTTTAATTAATCATATATCCCTTTATTGTCTATTATAACTTTGGTATTTAATAGACTAATTATTTAGTCATTTGGGAGATGACCTTGAGCGCCCTTACTATTCGAAAACCTCTACACTTATGGTGTAATAATGGGCGAAAACGTTTTTGGCGCTGTTGTCAGGGACAAGTTTGATTATTTACTATGGATATGCAATAAGTAGTATAGAGTTTAGTTTAGGTTTTTTATTTTTCTGGTTTTTAGTGCTTGATTGTTTTATTTTTGTTTTCTTGTGTGCAGGTAGTGCATGACCACACGTTCTCAAAAGGTGACACTTGCACCTTTTGATTCGGACCTTGAAGCGAATGCTCGAAAGCCGAAGGCAGTAACCAAAAGAATGAAGGACAATCCCAAATTTATCATGGCCAAAATTGATAACCAGCCACGCGATCCACCAATTTTGGCCACTAACCCAAATGGGCTACCTACGCCTCTGCCTCCTAATCCCAATGATCTGAATAGATTTGAAAATCTTTAAAAATAAAACATCAACATCAACAGGGTCGGCAAGGTAGTGTGAGTGGTAAAGACCAGTAGCAACCTCACCATTCGGGCAATTTTGTCTCCAGGATGGTAAGCAAACTTAGGTAGGGAAGACGCACATTCTGATCCATGTAAACGGTTTTTAGATTAAATACCAATTGATTCTAATGGTACAACATAAACAGTTTATGCGGAGTGATCAAAGATCCGCATGAAAATCTTGCAAATTTTCTTCCAATTTGTGACTTACAGAAGATTAATGACGTGTCTCTTCATGCTACATGATTATGCTTATTCTCTTTCTCTTTTAGGGATAAAGAGATACATTGGTTTAAGATGATAGAAAATGAGAGCATTATTACAATTGACACAGTCAAGGAAAAGTTTCTTTGCGAGTTTTCCCCCAGCAAGGACGATGCAGTTGACAATGAGACCGACGTGATTCTGAGTCATTGCACGAAGCATGGGAATAATTTAATAATAATAATAATAATAAATGGAGCCGCATACAGCTTAAAAATCACAATCATATTATAGGAAATGACTACGGTACCTTCACGGTACCATACCCTCACCCTAGGTACCATACCCTCACCCCTCCTGCATTTACAAGCGTTGATTTCCTTATATTAAAAACCTAAATTTATATTCTCATTCATCTGATTGTTCCTATTGATTGAGGAATGGTGCCGTGAAGGCACCATAGAAGTTCCCCATATTATAATATTACTAGTTTGAAACCAACGGTTATTTGAATTTTTAAAAATAAATTACTAGTTTGATAAATTCAATGATCATACCAAGCAAAAAAGAAAAAACAATATTCATCAACCTATTATATCACATTAAATGTTTTATTTACGATCAATATCAATATCATCGTAGAAAATAATCTTCAACTCTCTGACTCTTAGATTTAATAATCATACATGAAGTTGACCCGTGTGTTTACACATGAGTTATAAAGTAATAATTTTACAAGTTTTGTGATAGTTATAAAAACAAGAAAATCTAGATGCACGGGTGATTCGAAAAAGAAATATTGTGTTGTCAACTTGTGACGTATTGTACTGGTATCACAAATATAAATATTTCAAAATAAGATATTAGTTATTTTTGATATTATATTATAGGGGACTTCTACGGTGCCGTGAATGTACCATTCCTCACTTAATCAGAGCCATTAGATCAAAAGCTGATTATGAATAATGGTAGATCTCAGGGATGTAAATGCAGGGAGGTGGGAGGTATGGTACATTCACGGCACCGTAGTCATTTCCTATATTATAATGCCTACATGTAAACAGTGTCTTGTACCAATCATTATCTGTTTGACACATCATACCAGTTTCTCACTATTCAACATGTGATGTGTTATATCATATGCGTCGTGCAGTGTTCAATGCAAATAAATCTATTTACATGTTTATATTACCTTTATTAATAACTTATAACTAAATACTAACATTAACTTGTGAAATAATTTTTAATTTTATATTTTCATAATTCAGGATTCTTTTAAAGAGAATGTAATTAATAGTCATGAATACAATATAGAAAATAAATCACACTATAAGTTTTATATATCAATGAATAAAAAACAACACTAAACTATTGAAAAGTTGAAAAATAAAAAGCATGAACTTTCTAAATAACATGAACAACAGAAAAGGCTAAAAATAAAAAGTAATCCAAATATATCAGAAAATAAATAATAATTCAAACATATCATATTTGACTATTTATATCCATTTTGTATTAGGTTTGAGTCCCTATATTTAATTTTTTTTAAGTAAATATGGATGCAAATATTGTAGGTTAGATACAGCAAATATATAAAGCACTGTTGAAGGAAAAATACAATTAGTTTGTCTTCGTCAACAAGTAACTAATGAAAGACAATTTAGGTATTTATTATCTTTATGTATTATGAAAATATGTATTTGACACCTTATATAAATGGAGTATTTGATAAATAAGATAAACCTAATTTCTAGTGTCTCATTTATGTCTTCTTCTTTTCAACTTTTCTTTTTATACTCTATCAGCACGAAACTCTAACCTATTGAGAAACAAGCCTCCATAGACAAAAATAAAAACAAGAGAGGATTTTTGTATATAGAAAATCCTATTGCGTAGAAAATTTGTAGAAGCTTTCCCGGAGATTATAGCCATTGGATCGAGTTAAATTTTTTATAGAAAACTAAAGACTCGTCGAAGTAATATCTAAATGGCAGAGATTAGGTTATAAGTTTTGATTTAATATATATTAAATTTCGAACATAGTAGATTTTATTTTCAAGATTTTATGTACATTATTTTTTAAAATACGATTCTGCACAATTAAATTGTTGGATTAATCCAAGAATTGGATATATTAGTACAAACATATAAAAGTTTAATCTGGATTGTGGAGATCTAAATCTGATTTCTTAGAATTTGATAGTGAATTTTGAATAAAGTTGATCATGTTTCCCAAAACTATCTGCCCAGTTTTTTTTTTTTTTTTAAATTGAATTACAAACAATCTAATTGTTGGATGATGCTGAATTTTGGATATAATGTTAAAAATATTTAGTGGTAAATATGTATGGTGATGATCGGGTTTGAAGGTCTATGTCATTAAAAACATGTCGCGGACAACCTTATTGCAAAAATAAAATACAAGTAATGTCCTAGGAAAGAATAATCATGTCTTTCCTCCAAGGTAATTCGAATTACCATATTATTTATTAAATAAAAATAATGAATATTTATTTATATGGATATGTGCCATGATGTGTATTAGACCTCAATTCAAGCTCGTATACAAAGCATGATATATTATGTTACCTATGATTAAATTGTGATTGAAATCATGTGCATGCTACATTATGTACAATTTTGGCAAACATGAAATTTTGTAATATTTTAATGATATTCCTAGAGTACATAATATATTATTACTTATGCTCTTAGATTTAAATAAAGTTATTTACATGATTAGATGAGAGATTGATCATGATTTTGTAAATGTGTTTAGTTAATCATGAGTTTCAATGAACTAATAATTTCATGTATGTTGGTAATTATCTTAATATTGAGATTTTATATGATACTTTCAATATATGTATCATTTATTTTAAATTTGCATATATTCATGATAATGAAAGTTCATGAACGATACGAAATTGTATAAATAAGTCTTGTAACAAAGTATACTCAGATAATATCAAAGAAAGAGTATGACATATATTCTTCAAATCCATTATCTAAAGAAACTAATTGAACTAGCTCAACCTAAATTCAAGATATTAGACTCAAAAGAAATTGAGTACTATCATCAGTCATTTGATCTATTACAATTCCAAAATAATATTATCCACCAACTCCCAACTGACAAAGAACCGTCAAACTAAGTTAAAGTTAATTCTCTAATGAATTTGAGACTTCATATTGATCTCAGATATTATATTGGAAGTATATTTAGTTATAAGATCTTAAGAAACTTTGGAATGTGCTCTAAATGAATATTTTGGCAATTTTACAAAAGACTACTTTCAAGCCTAAGAATTCTAAAAAGGGTCAATGACTTTGATATGTTGCAATTAAGAACATGTCTTATATGTGAAAAGAAAAAGTCACTGTAAATGACAATAAGTAGTTGAGAGATACGATGTCACTCTATTTCTTTTCCACTTAAGCAAACATAGTGATGCACTTGTATAATATTGATTATGACAATAAGTCATTGAGAGACAGGACATTATTCTTCGTAATACCAATGTTAGACCATTGGATAAGGAAATCTCTTGAGGCTAACTAGGATCGATATGAATGGTGGAAATAACCTCAAAACAAAGGGGAAAAGACATATTGATCTCTACCTGTGTGGGAAGAATAAACCACAAGATAAGATATGTAAGAGTTTGTGATATATGAATAGTGGAAATAACCTCGAAGCAAAGGGGAGGAGACATGTTGATCCCTACCTGTGTGAGATAATGAACCACAAAGTAAGACATGTAAGATTTTGTGATATTTATTGGTCGTGGTAGAATCCATGAAGGTTCTCCCAATAACATTACTTAGTCAATGGATATCCTCTATTTTGATTGATGAAATTTATTTGTTTCTTACTTTACAAAGAACTTACAAAACAATAATGAATCATTCTTATTAGACTATTGTAATTGGTCTTAAAATATATTTTTAGTTAAATTTATGTGATGTGACCAGATTTAATTATTTTATAGCTTATTGGTAAATTTTGGATTTCATTGCGAAGCATTGAATGTAATTGAGTTTATTTACCACACATTCTCATACAAGGTTCAAGAGTAATACTATTAAGATATAATGTAACATATCTAGTAAATAATGTAAAATATTAGAATGAAAAGTATGTCATTCATATATCTCTGAAGAATGTGAGAATTTGTCTAGGAATAGATAATTATTCACTGAATTGATATTTATATGTGGCAAATTCTTGATACCTAGTGGCACATTCATTAAAGTCATAAAAGCTTAGTATGGACCAATAAACGAACCTTGTTAAGTTTGATAATATTCATGTTGATGATTATCATTAAAAAATATATTATGAGAATGGAACTATACCTTTAGTTTATGTGAAAAAAAGTACGTTTTAGAAAAAGTGGTGAGTCAACCTAGTAATTTTACTTTACTTATTTTTTATTATTGAATCATAAGATATGAACAACAGAGAACTTTTGGACACTGACTCATTCAAGTCTTGACACGACTGATTTGAATACTTTGGTCGTGATATGATGATCCATATTATAAGAAATTAACATGGATATCTTTTATTTTGAGTGAAATACAAAATGAGATAGAAATCCGATGCACAGTATAATGTCGATCAAATATTGTTCAACTATAGCCAGTGCATTCTAAAGTACTAGGAGCACTATATAAATTCATATACGAAAGTGCTTTCTGGCCTTTCATTGCCAAGGCAGGTGACTCTAAGCCATGAAGTGAATTTGCAATTAAATTAAAATGCTTACTTTATGGATTGAAACAACCCAGGCAGATGTGGTATAATCATCTAAGTGACTACTTGATTGGTGATAATCATTACTTCATTCATGTTTTTAATAGATTTTATGTGTTTAATATAGAGTTCTTTGTGTGTCTTTTGGTAGTTATTATGGTGTTCTTGTTCTTTTCACTTTTAGGTTGTATTTGTATAGGAACGTTGAAGAGGAGCGAATTTGGTGAATTTAGAGTGCAATGATAGTCATGTATACAAGAGCACGAGTCAAGGGGAGGAAACAAGAAGTAAAAATGCGCAAACGAAGTTAAAATATCAAAAAAGTCAAGGAAAACATGCATTGGGCGTGTTTTAAAACACGCCCATGTTTCCTAGCGCAAAGGAAAATTAAAAAAGAGGAGGACAGGCAAAAACATGGCCTGCCGTGTTTTTAAACACAACCATGTTTTTTACCGGAAGGCCAATTCTGGAAACCATGGCCAGGCCGTGTTTTTGCTATTTTGGCTGTGTTTTCGTTCTACTGACCATGTTTCTGACCGAATAGTACGTTTTTATGATTTCGGGACCCGTTTTCTCTATTTTTCGAAGCGCTATTTGGAAAATAAAACTTGGGGAACCATAAGTAGGAGCCCTAGGACGTTTTTAACACAATTTTGGAGGCTAGAAGATTGTAACAACAAGCAAGAAGATTACGACAAGAGATTGAATAAGTTCTTGAAGAAAACCTCACACATACGTCGAAGATTCGCTAGAGAAGTGATTTTGTCTTTGATTTGAAAACTAAAACTTGTAGACATGATTTCTCCTCTCTTGGTTTTATCTTTTTACACTTTCTTTGACTTCGATTTAAACATGAACTAAACTTCTTATGTGTTTGAATTGAGATGAACCCTAAATTTAACTTGTGATTGGGTATTGGTTGATTCATATTATTTTACGCTTTTCATTCGATTTACTTGTGCTTTTTATCAATTTTGTTAACTCGATAATTCCAGTTTATTGATTTTGGGCTTGTTCTTTGCTTTTAATAAACGAAGCGAAGTAGAGTAAGAACACGCACAAGTAGAAGGAGTTGCATGCAATCCTAGATATAGAACGACATAAATCCTCTGGATTAGGGTGAAACCTAATAGGGAAATTCAATTGCTCGCATTGCTATCTTGGGGGTTTTAATTAGGAAGAGATTTCAGTTAATAAGCTCGAGGTTAGGATTAATTCACTCGAAACTCGAGGTTTTACTTAAAACAGAGAATTTCTACATTTTTTGAAAGCGTGAAATAATATGCGGGTTTAGTAGTACTTAAGGGATTATGATGATTTATTTGGATAAAATCACAAGGTGAATTTTGGGGGATTCTACATTCAAACACATCCTTCTCACATATTTATTCTTCAAAAACAATTTTTAACTTTTTGTCTTGTTTAAGCACTTGGTTAGTGTAACGCCCCGATTTCACTTTAGTCAAGTAGGATTTATATTTAAGAAAAATATGACGAAACCTTGGCGTCACAATAAATGTCAAGACTTTCAAACTTTACGCAGCGGAAATAATCATAATATAAATAATCAAATCACCATCAAGGGAAATTTATAATTTAAAACCGCATTTTTATGTCTAGTTCAACGTTTATTTAAAACAATAAAACAAGTTTTAAAGAAAAACAAAACCAACATTAACATTTTTATTCCTCTACTCGTCTCCCATCCGATCGACATCTTCGTTTGTACCTGAAAAATGTTGTTGATTTGGGATGAGCTCAACGTACTCAATAGTTACACTGACTTAACCAATGCAAAATCATACAACTCACAAATAGTACAATCGATCATAGAATTCATAGTTTTATCGTAGAAAATAAGTTGACTGCAGCTAAAATGCGCCGGGATATACCCGATGACCCTTTTCCTCGGTCACAGACACATTTGGTCTCTGGTTTTAATTCGTGGTTATAGCACGCTGGGTTAAACCCAATGACCCTTTTCCCCGGTCACAGACACATTTGGTCTACGGCTATATTAGTTTTTGGAAATATAGAATCGCATGATACACATAGCACATAAATTTGAGTACATAAAATTTAACATAGGTAAGTCAGTGGTCCCTACCTTGAAAATAGAGTCGTGAAATAAATCGATTGAATGCACGTGGTTGATTCCTATATCCCGATTTCCTCGTCACCTAATCATTTGAAAAATATACTTAATTAGTATATATTTAATTAAATAATTTTTAAATATTAATATATAATATATTTATTTATTTATTAAAATACAAAATATAATACTAAAATAAATAATAATGATCTCAATTGAAATTTAATAAGTTTTATTGGGCTTGGATCGAAGTTTCGAAAAGCTGGAGGGTCGAAGATTTAGGTTTTGGATCAATTGGGGGTTCGATTGGGGTTTTGGGTAATTTAAGGACTCAATCGAATAAATTCAGCAACTTTGGGGTCAAATTGAAAAGGGCTCGAAAGGCTGAGGTCAATGTACAATTTTCTGAAAAAGCTGGGTATTAAAGGAGAATTCAGCCCTAATTTCCTTCATTCATCCGCCCGTCTCCTTTCTTCCTTCTTTCTTCTTCGTTCAGAATTCGGCCGGAGCAAAGGCTCTGACAGCGGCGTACGGGCGACGGCAAGAGTGCAGCAACCGGCGAGTGAGGCATCTCGGTGGTGGCCTCGGCGGAAACCCGTGGCAACGGCGGCCCTGACGTCTACCCGCAGCGGCGGCGAATGTGTGGGTTTGGTGACAGCGCCTCGCTTAATCGGCGACACAGGGGTGCCTCCGGCGAAGGCGACGGCCATAAGGGCGGCAGCAAGGCGGCGGCTGGAGAACGGCGGTCTCCGGCTCAAGAAGACGACTGTGATGGTTTGACGTGGCTGTGGTGGTATTGAAAAAAAACGTGGGCCGCTGGAAATGGGTGTGACGGTGATTGGGGATGACATCGGGCTGGTTGGGTTTGTGTGTTTCGGGTTGCTGGCGGCAGCGGCTTTCCTCAGTCGGTGGCCGGAAAAACGACAATTGGTTGGGGGGAAAGATCCGGGCCTTCGAGCCGTGGCTGGTTGTTTGTCGGCAGGTGGCCGTGGTGGAAGTCTGGCCGGAAAACTTTGTGGYTGTCTGGGTTTGGACAGTCCGATGGTGCTCGGGCTTGGTGGTGACTGGGAGTTGGCGGTCGGAAAAGACTCGTAGCTGGTGGTGGTGTTGGGGGCTTTCGGGCCTTCGGGCCATGGCTGGTTGGGTTTGAGTCGGGCTGGTTCTCATGGGTGGGGTGACAACTGACTTTGGTGAGGTTGGCTTCGTGTGGCGGCGACGATAATGGTGGTTTCCAATTAGGCCGAGATGATATTTGGCTGCTGGGGCCTTATCCAAAATTTGCTGAAAATTGGAGCTGGTTGTAGGTTTTTGGTTTGTTTTGGTTTATCAAGAATTTGGAGAAAAAACATGAATTGTTTTGTTTACCTTTTTGTTGCTTCTTGTTTGCAGAAGAGTGTATGTTGATATGTGGTTGAGTTGTTTGTGGCTGGGGAGTTGAAAGTTGGGAATGTGTGTTGAAATGTTTGTGGTGTAGAAAAAAAAATGAAGTGTAAGTAGATAAGGTTGGATATTTTCTTTATGCACCAAGACAAAATTTTATTTTGAAATGATAGAGTTGGTGGGCTTGGGCTTGACATTGGACTTAGTTAAAGGGCTTGCTTGAAGTCCAAAAAAAATGAAACAATTCAAGAGACGACCCAATAGTTAAATCGAATAATTTTCATAGATAACTCTATAGTAATTTAAATAAATAAACATTTTAATAAATTTCTAATAATTATAATAGTTTCTTATAAGTTGAGAATTTTAATTTAAGTAAATAAATAAATAAATTACTAAAAATAATTATAATTGTTTCTTTAAAGTTTTTAATAAAGTTTTTAATTGAAAACGAACTATATATTCGTTTTAAATAGAATTCTTAGATTCTTTAAAATTAAAATAGAAAATTCGTTTATGGCGACGAGCTTGGGACTAGGATCATATTTCTAATTCACAATGATAAATAAAAATATAAAAATGCGGATTTGATGCGTGGGTGTTACAGCATGACTTTGTCCGTTTTGGATGAGTCGGTCACATTTTCCATTCATGATCTTCACGCTACTCCATCATCGTCAATGAATGCTGATTGTTCGTTTGTTGATTCCATTGAGCCAATTGTACAAACTGAATTTGAAGACGGGTCCGAGGAGGACGATTGGTCCGAAGCAAATTCCGAGGGCATAATTGACCTTTTTGAGATTGTTGCGGAAAAACCGGATAATGAACCAAAATCCGAACTTAAGCCACTTCCAAATCATCTCAAGTACGTCTATCTCGAAG
>BMAC01000090.1:368762-381888 GCA_014905375.1 Phtheirospermum japonicum
CCCTAATTTCCTTCATTCATCCGCCCGTCTCCTTTCTTCCTTCTTTCTTCTTCGTTCAGAATTCGGCCGGAGCAAAGGCTCTGACAGCGGCGTACGGGCGACGGCAAGAGTGCAAGCAACCGGCGAGTGAGGCATCTCGGTGGTGGCCTCGGCGGAAACCCGTGGCAACGGCGGCCCTGACGTCTACCCGCAGCGGCGGCGACTGCGTGGGTTTGGTGACAGCGCCTCGCTTAATCGGCGACACAGGGGTGCCTCCGGCGAAGGCGACGGCCATAAGGGCGGCAGCAAGGCGGCGGCTGGAGAACGGCGGTCTCCGGCTCAAGAAGACGACTGTGACGGTTTGACGTGGCTGTGGTGGTATTGAAAAAAAACGTGGGCCGCTGGAAATGGGTGTGACGGTGGTTGGGGATGACTTCGGGCTGGTTGGGTTTGTGTGTTTCGGGTCGCTGGCGGCAGCGGCTTTCCTCAGTCGGTGGCCGGAAAAACGACAATTGGTTGGGGGGAAAGATCCGGGCCTTCGAGCCGTGGCTGGTTGTTTGTCGGCAGGTGGCCGTGTTGGAAGTCTGGCCGGAAAACTTTGTGGCTGTCTGGGTTTGGACAGTCCGATGGTGCTCGGGCTTGGTGGTGACTGGGAGTTGGCGGTCGGAAAAGACTCGTAGCTGGTGGTGGTGTTGGGGGCTTTCGGGCCTTCGGGCCATGGCTGGTTGGGTTTGAGTCGGGCTGGTTCTCATGGTGGGGTGACAACTGACTTTGGTGAGGTTGGCTTCGTGTGGCGGCGACGATAATGGTGGTTTCCAATTAGGCCGAGATGATATTTGGCTGCTGGGGCCTTATCCAAAATTTGCTGAAAATTGGAGCTGGTTGTAGGTTTTTGGTTTGTTTTGGTTTATCAAGAATTTGGAGAAAAAACATGAATTGTTTTGTTTACCTTTTTGTTGCTTCTTGTTTGCAGAAGAGTGTATGTTGATATGTGGTTGAGTTGTTTGTGGCTGGGGAGTTGAAAGTTGGGAATGTGTGTTGAAATGTTTGTGGTGTAGAAAAAAAAATGAAGTGTAAGTAGATAAGGTTGGATATTTTCTTTATGCACCAAGACAAAATTTTATTTTGAAATGATAGAGTTGGTGGGCTTGGGCTTGACATTGGACTTAGTTAAAGGGCTTGCTTGAAGTCCAAAAAAAAATGAAACAATTCAAGAGACGACCCAATAGTTAAATCGAATAATTTTCATAGATAACTCTATAGTAATTTAAATAAAYAAATATTTGAATAAATTTCTAATAATTATAATAGTTTCTTATAAGTTGAGAATTTTAATTTAAGTAAATAAATAAATAAATTACTAAAAATAATTATAATTGTTTCTTTAAAGTTTTTAATAAAATTTTTAATTGAAAACGAACTATATATTCATTTTAAATAGAATTCTTAGATTCTTTAAAATTAAAATAGAAAATTCGTTTATGGCGACGAGCTTGGGATTAGGATCATATTTCTAATTCACAATGATAAATAAAAATATAAATATGAAAATATGCAATTTATGCATGGGTGATACAGTTAGTTTATATTACATATTTTAGGAAAATAGATTATTAAAACAACCGTTTATTTTGTAGATAAATAATAAAAAGACGGTTAGTACTAATAATCACAATTTTCATGGGAACGATATCGGTGCTCTAGAGCTATACACTATAAACGACTGATGCACTTGTCAAGACTCTTATTGAATAGCTTTTTAGTCATCAATTGGGAAAAAATAATCTATGTCATTGCTTATTATAAAGATATAAGATTTGAATTTTCAATTGTAGCTATATATGTCGATGATATGAACATAATATGCACTCTCATGAAATAAGAGAAACCGCTAACTACTTGAGATTTTAATTTGAGATAATGAATCATGGGAAAACTCGGTCTTGTCAATGCTTTAGACTAAAACACAAGTTTGTAGAATACTAAACTCTACAGTTTGCATATATTCAAAAGATGATCAGACGATTAAATATGGATAAGTGCAATATGTTAACACTTTTATGATTGGTCAAAGTGAAAATATAAGAAAATATCAATTTCTTCAGTGGAATGATGAAGAACTGTTGGGAGCTGAAATTCTCTTTCTACGTGCAATATGCGTATTATTGTACCTTACTAATACCTTGACAAAATACTACTTTCTCAAAATTGTTGTCTTAATTAACTTAAAAAAACACAATATCACTGAAATGGAATCAAATTGTATTTTGATACCTAAAAGAAACCATTTACGTGAGTTTGTTTTTCATATTCATTAATAGAATTGGGACTCCAGGTGGTCTTGTAACCCCTACACAAGATGTTAAGTTTACTTATTGTGAAACACCAAACAGTATTATTGATGTTGGTTACTCATTTGATCCATGTAAATATATTATTATCATACATATAGTAGTTCATGAGTATCTATGGTAATTGTTATACTCAAACATATCTCTGAGAATAGTGACTTTAACTATACCACTGAAAAATTCACTTGTAGATATGAGGATAATGCAAGTTGCAGCGAACAAATGAAATTATGTTACATGAAATGTGATAATATAAAGCATGACACCACAATTTTTATACAACCAGCAATTATGACCTTTCTCAAGATTAAAGTATTAGCTGAATTAGCTGGATTTTTTAAGCAATTTAACCGAACCTCAAGGGTAATTTTTGTAATTATCCCTTAAATTTTATCTGGATTGAATGATTCGTTATAAGAACTCTATATCCAGACAAATCACTTTTAAACCATTTAGCACTCAGTATTATCGTTTCATTAGTGATGAATTTCAAATTTACTAGATTATGAGGGCATCCTAACACCACGTACAATTTGTAAAGCTCCATCATAGAAAGAACATTATAGACAATGCACTCTCATTTTTATATTTCGTTGTGTACCTAAGTCCCCAAAAATGTGATCCATATTCTCCGATTACCATAGACAAAGCCTTGATTATTAAAGTATAAACCCAGACAAGAATTCTGACAAATAAAGTACAAATGTAGGTCCCAACTTAATTTGTGACTGAGGAAACAATTCACATCATTTGGCTGCTGATAGTTTGGTCTTCTTATTGCCCTTATTCCTTGGGCCGCCAGCCTCTGGTGCTTCTTCCTCTGCCATTTGTTCTGCCTCTAAGATAGCCAACTAATTAAAAGTATATGTCAATATTACTGTGTGATTTCGAATTTAATGCCAGAAAGTAGAAATGTTACCTCATCAAGTATCGGTTTGAGTTCCTTGTACCTAGCTTTGGCAAGATCAAATCCATCTTTTCGCAGTTCCTGTAGAGTGAAGACACAACGTTAGAAACTTCAAATGAAATGAAACATATTTTAAGAGTTAAAGAGCAAAAGGATACAGCATGAAATTGGCTGGAGTGGACATTCTCTTGAAATGATTAATAGCTTCTCATAAATGAGTGGATGTCAATATCATTTCCGATCGACAGTTAATGCAGCTGTTTAATTTGTGTAGAGTTGAAAATGCTTATATGCTTGTTTATAGATGACTTAATTTATCTAAATTACATTCCTATGATATGTATATTCATCTCAAGGCACAAAGTATGAAAAGAAATTACACAATGTTTGAAGTGTTGTGGAAGCTTATAGATAGATTCCACACTCGTTTATGTAAGTGCCTTCTATTTGTTGAATATTTATTTAATTAGGTTTAAGTTGTTTAGATTCGTATAAATGAAATCATAACGTGAACTAATATAATAGGGACTTGTTTAATTGATATAACTGGTAATCTGATTATAATTAACTACTTCGATTCACTTCAGAAATGTGTGAAATGTGATAGGAAACTATTTTAATAAAACTTAATTGTCTCAGTTCCCAAGCATTGCACCAAAATTCAAGCCCCTTTACACCAAACAAAGTAACATAACAAAACAAATTTAACCACGAGCATGTAGTTCAAGTGGTACCATTTGCCCTTTGAAAGGGCACTCACCAGGGTTCGCTCCCTGCACCTTTCAGTTTATTTAATTATTACAATCCCCTCCCCCTTCCCTCCACTATACCTATTAAATATATATATATATATATATATATATAAACAAGTTTATTACTGAATGAACTGAACTAGCAGATAAGCACGCAAAAAGAGAAGCAAATTAAACAGAAAATGAAGATTCAAACAGAATACTGACCTTTCCAGTGTGTTGTGTATGTTCACATGCAGCCATTTGCCAGTACATATTTGTGCGTTTGAAGAAGTCTTTCAGAGATTCTCCGGGCTTCGTAAATAAAATTGAAGAAATTACTAATCAAAGTTAAGTTAGAACATTGAAGGAGAGACATAACATACAAAGCCAAGTTAGAACTTAGAAGCAGATAAGAAGCAAATAATGTTGAGGATGACAGTAAGCAAGAACTCGGGACATGATGACCAAGGTGTCATCAATTTAATCTTGAAAAAAAGGCAGAGAATACCATTGGCGTTCTTTGTGAGTCGGAAAGACCGAGGCTAGTTCTAATTTGCTCGATCTTGCCTCGTTTCTCCTTCCTCCGAAGGCTTTTTCCTTCTCCCTTTATTATTGCTACAGCATCCCCTATTTGAAGTGACGTAGCAGCACCATTAGCAGCCTTCACAGCCAAAAAAAAAAAAAAAAAAAACTTATTTTGGTTTCCGTGAAAGCACAAAAAGAAGAAACAGAATATTTAATTAGTGCATTCTATTGACAAGAGAAACACCTCCAAAACGCCATCTTCATCTCCAGACTCTTCACTGTCATCTTCACTGTCGCAATCTTCATCTTGACCATCATCTTTGTCTTCATCTTCATTATCTGATGCTTCAATCCATTCTGATTCAGATGCCTGTACAAAGTAAAAAATAAAACTCACTTTAAGGCATGCAAACAGACATTGCGCTAGCGGTTCTCATGATACTCTAGACCATAACTCATAAGCTAGACCGACGCGAGTGATCAAACGAGATTCCCTTTCAGTAGACAAGGTAGGCACAAACCTGAATGATGCATTTCCACTCATCCAGTTTGCTAAGGTTAAGCGCATATAGATCGTCAAGTGCAATCTCTTGATCTTTAATTTCCATCATGCCCCCATAAATATATAATGTATCTTTTCCAACAACCATACAAGAACTAATTCTTCCGCAAGGTTTCACTATCTGAAAATTAGACTGAAGTCAGGTAACACCTATTCCATAAACTGCAAACTACCTAAGTTCTAAGAACTGCAATTATACAGAATTAAAAGCAAAGATATTCACAATGACAAACCTCTGGTAGAATAGAATGTTGGCCTGCCAATTTCTTACTAGATCCAGAACTTTCCTCACTATCAGTAATTGTTACATGTCTATTCAGCTCAACAGATATATTTTTTATCTCAGTGTCTACCTCAGCACCATCATTATCAGAAGATTCATCTTCATCAGAAGATACTGCATCTTGCTTTTGAGCCAATCGCCTCTTCCTCTCAAAATCCATATCAATGGACCTCCCATCAGAATCCTTCTTGAACTGCAAAGTGGTTTAAACAGGATTCATGTGAGTGCCCATCATACGCACACTTTGAAACATCCAAATAAAGAAAAAATTAATTGACATACAGGTACAAATTATTATGAAATAAAACGAGATTGTAAAAGGTGGTATCACGTATTTGATGATTCAGTTATTAGGTCATAAATTGGAGAGCCAATATACAGGAGTTATGCTGACTGGAGTACCTTATCCTTGGTTGCCTTCTCCTTTCGCAGCTCCAATGGATACCTTTTTCAAACATGATAATGATTCTTCATTTATTCAGCATAAAAAACTCACTACAAAGTAAAGGGATAATAGAAGGGAGAAAGAATTGTGAAAGGAAAAAAGCATATCGCTTCAAGGGAATGCGAAAACTCTAACAACCATCAAGATAAAATTCCATTGAGTTCCCCCGTGAGTGATTATTAACAATTTTATTTTAACTGTTACATATTGAATTCAATTCCTTGACAAACAGTAGTATCAAACACTTCATGTATAGATATTTCAAAAGTAATTCCACAGTTAAAATTGTCTTCTAATGTTGCAAAACTCCAAAGAGACACAAGGTTCCTCCCAAGTTTTAATTGGAGGTACTCCCTTGCCCCAATTCTCCCGATTATCATCATCACCATCACCATCATCATCATCATAATAATAACACACAACGGGAGATCCCAATAATCTACAACCACTATCTATATAGTTCAACTCAATGTAAGTGAACTACATACTTCATCGTTTCTTTTAGCTATCATGATTATATTCACTTCTAGAGCAGTTTACACTCCACAGAAAAAGAAAAGGAAACACGTCAAATTTATAGCTATCACTTAATTAAAACGACGCTAAGGCATGCAGCAAGGCGGAAGTTACCAGCGATGATTGTCTAACTGAAAGCCATAAATTTCATTCAAGAACAAGCTCATCATCAAGTCACCTGTGTAGAAACTTGGGTCAGAACTGTGGACACACAGCAGGAGCTCAACTGAGCAGCAAAACAATGTAGCAGTAACATATACAGCTCTTTGACAACCACAAGATGGAAAAATGGTTAACAAGATGTAAAATTAGCTAATACAAGAGTGGCACCTTCCATTTCCATATCCACCACTCCACCAAAGAGTAAAACTCTCTTTTTGTGCACGCACATAGAGAAACCAGCACGAGGTCCAGGAGGCATTCCACTCTTCTTGACCTTTTACACAAAGTTAAAATAATGAGTTAATTGCTTGTGGGTAATGGAAAGTTCTTGCATAAGGAATAGAAATTATTTCAAAGATTCCACAGCACAAAAAACAGTGATGATGAAGAATTGGCACATCTATTAAACTTTATATTTCCAACTTCAGGAACACATTTTCTAAGGTTCTAACTCTGTAAGTTTCTAAACCAGATGAGCAAAAGCACAAGGGAAAATCAACAAATATAGTATTTTCAGCAATAGCTTATTCATTGGGGCTTCAAACTGAAACATGTTCCTTTTCATCTACAGGGCTTTCCACAGAGTAGCACTCTTTCAATGTAATTCACATTGTTAAAGCCGAAGTTTTTTGAATGAACTGGATTTTTTATTTTATTTTGTTTTTTTAGGTTTAAAACATTTGCAATGAAACCCAGCCATTTACAGAAGATTAAATATAACTTTGTTGGAAATGAAATCTGGGAAAAGGCAATTATGCATTGAAAATCGTCTATCTGCAATTGTTAGGAAACAATTGCAAAGACAATACAATAGAAAATCGAATGCTCTATGAAAGAAAATTTCAGCAATGTATATAGACCATATTTGAGATTCTGTAATAGAATGGAGCAATGTTTTAAAATTTGCGACTCGTGTTCGAGGCGTTTGGCTCAAACTAGGCCATGCGTATACCTCAAGGCAGAACAAGGCGTACGCCTCAACTTTTTCGGAGAGAAAAAACTATAAAAAAATTATAAAATAATAAACAAACAAAAAGTTCAACAATAATAACTAATAATACCAATAGTCAACAAAAACTAGAGTAAATATAAAATTTAACTTTACTTTACGCTTAATTTTATACTTTGTTCAACAGAGCATCCACTACCTAGGGTTTAGGTCTTGGGTTCCATTCACCTTTGGGACAGGTTGGGGAGGGATTTTCTTTCTTTCTACATTAGGTCTGATGTAATAAGAAAAAAATTATAATTTGTTTAATGGTAGATAGTTATCGGTCAATTCATTCATTTCTAGTTAGAAATAATTAAAAGTCTTTCATTTAACAAAGCACGATGGTTTTTTATTTTTATTTATTTTGTTTGGTAAAGCCAAGTCCAATATTAAATAAATAAAACCTACAAACTCCTAGCAGCCTTTTTACTTTTCCATTCCTACCAGTAGTTCTTTCCGACCTCCTCTCCGCTTTTTTTCTGTTATCCTCTGTTCTTTCTTCTATTGACCCAACTGGTGGAAGAGAGGTGAACCGAACAAGAGCAGAAGCAGGGAAGAAGAGAGAGCAGAGAGTTGGGCGGGCATGTACCCGTAAGTCTTGAGAATTTTTACAACTATTAATAATCTGGAGCTAAGAAAATAAGAAGGAAAAAAAAACTAAAAAAAGGTTTTAAAAAGTTTTTTCAAGACTTGTCCACCTCATGAGTCAACCAAGGCGGTTACAAGTTGACTTGTCGACCTCGCAACCAAGAGGCGCAAGCTTCGGTTTTTCCCTTCAACTCGTATGACTAGGTGTGCTGCACGTCCACCTCTTCTCGACCCACGAGTCAGGTCTCCATTCCAATGTTAAAAAAAGGTCAACTCATACGGTTGACCTTTTTTTTAACATTGGAATGGAGACCTACCTAATTTTAAGCAAAGTACTCTTGCAATACCTCTAGCCAGCATAGGTGGATTTTGAAGAAGTAAAAACCAAGACAAAAAGAAGTAGAAGCCAACGAAAAACCAAAATACTAGGGATGAGCAATAGTGCTCGCAGTAAAACATATTTTACCCTGGAGGGCTTCTTAGATGAAACTCATTATCTATTAGTATATCCTCAAAACCAATATAAAATCTTCATAAGCATAATATTGTTTCATATAAACTTTCACATGCTAAATAATGTCAAGTTCACTCATTATAAAGTTACCCATTTTATGATTTCATTACTACATAATTCCCTCACAAATGTTATGTAAATAGAACAGCATGAACAGCATGATATGACTACTCTAAGAATCGCAAATTCAAACAAAGAAAAATGGGAAATTTGGAAGAAAAAGAAATCTCTAATTATGCGAGTCTATTATTTTTCCATACTTAATAATAGAAGTAGCTAAAGAAACATAAATACCTTATTCCATTCCCAAGTTCTAGGATCAAGGCACCACATGTCCGAATGAACAATTCCTTTCTCAGATACCTTCTTATCTGATGATGAAACTTCTTTCGAATAACCACCATATAAATAAATCTGAAATGAAATTTTAATAAATGAGATAATTGCGAGTGCAATTTTTTAGTATTATCAAGTTCCCAATAACTAGGGATTATATCCGGCAGGTCGGACAAATTGTTAGGAGTAAAGAATCAGGGATATATATATATATATATATATATATATTATATAATAAAAAAAGAGGTTTATAGATGATAAATAAGAAACGAGCAATCAGAAGTGTTAATCACTTCCCAGCAGAATATAATTCTGCCCAGCAAGAATAAACTTGCCCCGATAGCCAAGGCTATTACAATGAAATTATTGTCTGCCTAACCTCTAGTGGACTCCCTATATTTATACTGAACTATTACAACTATAAAAGGTAAAAGAAGCAATAAATTAAATACTCTTTTAAGGGAATCAATTAAGATCCCATAAATTAAGCATCCTATCAAGATCCAGAAATTAAGCCTCTCACCATTGACTTATTCATTTCCATATTTAGTTATTTCCAAAATGTGTCTCTATCAGGTGCTAATGATATTTAAATTTCAAAAGAGAGGTAATTATGCTGATACTTAATAATAAAAATGGTAGAGTTGGTGCCTTCACCTCATCTTGGTAAACAACAAATTGGAATCCGCTTCGAGGACTAGGCCACATGCATCCCAGTCTAGGTTTTATCTCTTGCCACTGCAATGAAAGAAATTGTTGTTCTAGCCTTAACAATCTGAGCAACACCAGTGAACATTTTCAATGACTGGCAAACTACGCTCATCAGCATACCATACCTTAAACTGATCCAAGTCAAACACGTGCAAATCATTGAAATACCTGCATCAGTTGAAGATTATAGATGTTAGAGGAGCAACTATACAACAAGTAAAACTTGCCGTATCTTGGAAGAATTTGAATTACTTCTTTCGCCTTCCTTGCATCTAAGCACTTGCTCTTTCAAAATTACAATAAAACACCTGAACGTAGACCGATTTAAGACTAGAATCTCCAGTGTGTAACTTCGAGCCCCAACACATCTCAAATCGCTACAACGCCCCAAAGGTTTATTAAGATTTCAACTCCTCCCTACTCAGATTTAAGAAACTACAGCTTGACCTATCAGTTAGATGTTTCTTAATAAACTGAAAAACTCCACTTTCATTTTCGTTACGAGCCAAAAAGGATCATCCTTAAACAGACATTATGTTGCGGAGAAGCTAAGTCACATTATCATACAAAAGGCTGAAATATAATCATCAAAGCATTACATGTCTAGTTTGTCATTTAAGAAATGCCCATCTCAATCTGCCATCTTTCTTCGATTAAATGAAACATGTCACCATGTTTCTCTAAATTAAATGACACAAAGTAGGACAGTAAAAGGACTGGGTTCTATCAATTAGAAGCGACTTCTACACTTCTCAACGTAGCTTTCTTTTCCACAAGTACCAACATGATCAGCTTACCACTTGTTAATCTTCTTCATTAGTGTCAATCTCAATTATCTACTTAAATATCTCACTATCAAACTAATCTGAGTTATCGTAACTAATCAACTTATGCACGATTTATTATTACTTTAACAGGTAAGAAATACATCTAGGCATTAATTCTATTCTACCATCAATATACGGGTTATTACAGTATTTTTTAACCACCACTCGCCAGTTAAAAAAATTCCTAATCTAAACCTTATATTCTCAATTCTCATTTACTCAAAATATTAATCTATGTATATTCAATATATACAAGTTGTGCAAAATGATCTTATTGCACGTCAAAGTAAAACTGCTAAGAAAAGTAAAAACACAACAAGCAGGCAAAGAACCAGAAAACCACCTCACTTCTCTAAGAGTGTCGTAGAAGCCTCCAAAAATGATGATTTTGTGCTTATACAGGACCTGCAAATACGAAAATAATAAAAAATGAAACAGAAAATCATATTACCTGGAAGAGACATAACAATAAAAAAGAAAACTTATGAGAGAGAGTACACATAAGTGACAAAATGAGAGAAACAAAATGATGCAGCTAGAAACAACAATGTGTCTATTACAGCCTAATACACACACACACACACACACACACACATATATATATATATGTGTGTGTGTGTGTGTGTGTGTGTGTATTAGGCTGTAATAGACACATTGTTGTTTCTAGCTGCATCATTTTGTTTCTCTCATTTTGTCACTTATGTGTACTCTCTCTCATAAGTTTTCTTTTTTATTGTTATGTCTCTTCCAGGTAATATGATTTTCTGTTTCATTTTTTATTATTTTCGTATTTGCAGGTCCTGTATAAGCACAAAATCATCATTTTTGGAGGCTTCTACGACACTCTTAGAGAAGTGAGGTGGTTTTCTGGTTCTTTGCCTGCTTGTTGTGTTTTTACTTTTCTTAGCAGTTTTACTTTGACGTGCAATAAGATCATTTTGCACAACTTGTATATATTGAATATACATAGATTAATATTTTGAGTAAATGAGAATTGAGAATATAAGGTTTAGATTAGGAATTTTTTTAACTGGCGAGTGGTGGTTAAAAAATACTGTAATAACCCGTATATTGATGGTAGAATAGAATTAATGCCTAGATGTATTTCTTACCTGTTAAAGTAATAATAAATCGTGCATAAGTTGATTAGTTACGATAACTCAGATTAGTTTGATAGTGAGATATTTAAGTAGATAATTGAGATTGACACTAATGAAGAAGATTAACAAGTGGTAAGCTGATCATGTTGGTACTTGTGGAAAAGAAAGCTACGTTGAGAAGTGTAGAAGTCGCTTCTAATTGATAGAACCCAGTCCTTTTACTGTCCTACTTTGTGTCATTTAATTTAGAGAAACATGGTGACATGTTTCATTTAATCGAAGAAAGATGGCAGATTGAGATGGGCATTTCTTAAATGACAAACTAGACATGTAATGCTTTGATGATTATATTTCAGCCTTTTGTATGATAATGTGACTTAGCTTCTCCGCAACATAATGTCTGTTTAAGGATGATCCTTTTTGGCTCGTAACGAAAATGAAAGTGGAGTTTTTCAGTTTATTAAGAAACATCTAACTGATAGGTCAAGCTGTAGTTTCTTAAATCTGAGTAGGGAGGAGTTGAAATCTTAATAAACCTTTGGGGCGTTGTAGCGATTTGAGATGTGTTGGGGCTCGAAGTTACACACTGGAGATTCTAGTCTTAAATCGGTCTACGTTCAGGTGTTTTATTGTAATTTTGAAAGAGCAAGTGCTTAGATGCAAGGAAGGCGAAAGAAGTAATTCAAATTCTTCCAAGATACGGCAAGTTTTACTTGTTGTATAGTTGCTCCTCTAACATCTATAATCTTCAACTGATGCAGGTATTTCAATGATTTGCACGTGTTTGACTTGGATCAGTTTAAGGTATGGTATGCTGATGAGCGTAGTTTGCCAGTCATTGAAAATGTTCACTGGTGTTGCTCAGATTGTTAAGGCTAGAACAACAATTTCTTTCATTGCAGTGGCAAGAGATAAAACCTAGACTGGGATGCATGTGGCCTAGTCCTCGAAGCGGATTCCAATTTGTTGTTTACCAAGATGAGGTGAAGGCACCAACTCTACCATTTTTATTATTAAGTATCAGCATAATTACCTCTCTTTTGAAATTTAAATATCATTAGCACCTGATAGAGACACATTTTGGAAATAACTAAATATGGAAATGAATAAGTCAATGGTGAGAGGCTTAATTTCTGGATCTTGATAGGATGCTTAATTTATGGGATCTTAATTGATTCCCTTAAAAGAGTATTTAATTTATTGCTTCTTTTACCTTTTATAGTTGTAATAGTTCAGTATAAATATAGGGAGTCCACTAGAGGTTAGGCAGACAATAATTTCATTGTAATAGCCTTGGCTATCGGGGCAAGTTTATTCTTGCTGGGCAGAATTATATTCTGCTGGGAAGTGATTAACACTTCTGATTGCTCGTTTCTTATTTATCATCTATAAACCTCTTTTTTTATTATATAATATATATATATATATATATATATATATTATATAATAAAAAAAGAGGTTTATAGATGATAAATAAGAAACGAGCAATCAGAAGTGTTAATCACTTTTTGCACAACTTGTATATATTGAATATACATAGATTAATATTTTGAGTAAATGAGAATTGAGAATATAAGGTTTAGATTAGGAATTTT
>BMAC01000090.1:381913-397192 GCA_014905375.1 Phtheirospermum japonicum
AAAATTCCTAATCTAAACCTTATATTCTCAATTCTCATTTACTCAAAATATTAATCTATGTATATTCAATATATACAAGTTGTGCAAAATGATCTTATTGCACGTCAAAGTAAAACTGCTAAGAAAAGTAAAAACACAACAAGCAGGCAAAGAACCAGAAAACCACCTCACTTCTCTAAGAGTGTCGTAGAAGCCTCCAAAAATGATGATTTTGTGCTTATACAGGACCTGCAAATACGAAAATAATAAAAAATGAAACAGAAAATCATATTACCTGGAAGAGACATAACAATAAAAAAGAAAACTTATGAGAGAGAGTACACATAAGTGACAAAATGAGAGAAACAAAATGATGCAGCTAGAAACAACAATGTGTCTATTACAGCCTAATACACACACACACACACAAAAAAAAAAAAAAGTAAACCCTTGATGAATGAAGAAGGAACAAAGCCATGTAAAAGTTTTTTTTAGAAAATATTAATGTAAAGCATGAATGAAATTGATATATGATATATAGCATAAATTTTCAGGATCCACACCAGCATTATTCAACCAAGCAAGAAAACTGGACTCAATTTTTGAGCTGACTTTCGATCAAAAAGGCATCGAGTTAATGTCAAGTAATCTATCACCACCGAAATATTTACATCACCGCTGGTGCTTTCATGACTCAAATGAAACAAAATAAACAGATTAAAAACCATGACTCTACAAAAAAGGTTCAACAAGATCTCTATCCTGCCTGCCTCTATGAGTAGAGTGTTATAACATTAACCTTGACATGTCAAGATATTATGTAATCTGGTTATGGTGGCAAAAGTAATGATTGGAAAGGTCACCGTAAGAAATGTAATATTCAGCTGGCAAGGTCGTTGGCTGTGGCCATCTATTTGGACAAATAATTAGCCCATAAACTGGCCAATGTTAACTCCCATACATAATCTTACACTTAATATCTTTTTGCGTATCTTCAAGGGCTAGCTAGAGAGACATAGGTGGGAAAGCTTCATTGCTGATAGAGAAGCATCCACATCACCAGCTAATGCTCCATATGGGACACTCACATATTCATTTGATCCAAAAAAACCACACAAGATTTTACACCTCTAATTGATATTCCAATTGCATGTTATTGATTATCATGGCAACTTTACCAGAAACCTAGCTTCTTTGTTCAATTTCCTAACACCAGAACTTGAATTGCAAAGTCAGAACTATGTAATCTGGAAAGTCAGTGATTACGAAACCCTCTTATTAATCACCAAATTCCTCAAAAAGACACCAATTGCCCATTTTAAGAATTGAGATGAAACAAAACTGGAACTTGAAAGTCACTCGTGAACTAAGTAACTGTTATAACAGTTTGTAGTTCAAGCATTATGAAGATAAAGATTCACAACCTTACCAATTTAATTGCCTTTTAGAAACATTTAATCAATTTTAGTAAGAAGAATTCTCTAAGAAAAATTCTAAAAAACAGGAACAATAAATTTACATGGGTCATTTAATACTTCATGTTAACAGAACTGGAAATAGTACGGAGTGGGTACCCAACTATATGGTAATCACTGCTTCCCACAAGATTTAGAGCTAAGATTCCTTTCAAATACCCCAAGCCCATGTTTCACCACTTCCTGTGCGTGATTACTAGAAGGACAGTTGATGCCAATAAAGGCCAGCTTATAAGCAGAATAGAACATTAACAATATGAGTACTAAATAGTAAATAGGGTTGCATTCATTACGACACATTACTTTTCCATGACAAGTATTCCCTGAAAGACATGCAAATCATTTCCGAAAGTTGCCTTACCATGCGATGACCTGAGCGTGGACTCGGACAACCCTTATAATTCAATTGCCCCCATTGGTTGGTCTTCAAATCCAGGACCCAGAAGTCCTACAAACACATTTCACAATTAATACTTCAACTTATCACAACCTTCACCCAGTCCCTAACAATCTATACCTTGTAGTGGTGAAAACGCTCTTGATTTGGAGATGTGAATTCTCCACCTGACAGCATGCAAACGGAGAATATATTACCGTCATATCTCTTGTACAATAACCCAAGTATGATTGCAGTTTAGGGTTCTACCATGTATATAGAGATAATTCTTCCAGGCAACTGCCTGATGAGCACTTCGAGGAGGTGGACTGTTGGGGCTTGTGATCAATTTCCACTCTTGCTTTTCAACATCATACCGGTATAGATCACCATATACAAATGTCTACGTAAACAAGATTGATCTCAAACTCATTAGTTGCAAAAATGCTATATTTCTCATATCTTTTCCTCAAATAAGTCATGTTACACGTCTTTTAGACACATTAATATTGTGGTGGCTCTCCTCATGAAACCATCAGCTACTTTATCCCATAGTTTTCTAAATATCAAATTGATATTTATCGATAAAGAATATGTAACAATTTACCAATAATCATCCAACTCTAACACAGTCTTTTAGATTGATAAGAACCAGTTTCTTGTCATATACTACAAGAAAGAAATATCAGAATAAGTACATATAAAGTTAACCTAATTGGAGATCTGACTTATGTAATCAGTTCACTATCCTGTTTAACCTAATTGGAGATCTGACTTATGTAATCAGTTCACTATCCTGTTTACTAAGTACAAAATCCAAGTTTTATGACTTATTACCTATATGAAAGAGAGAAAAAAAAATCACAACACTTGCCTTTTTCCCATTGTAAAATTCACCTCCATAGAGAACTAATTCTGTCTCTTTTAAGGGATTAACTGATAGCTGCACAAAAACAATAAAATAATCAACACAGCTCACTTATATTTCAAAGTATTCAAAATAAAAGCACTGGTAGCTAAGATTCTACCGAGCAATTCGATCTTGGAGATGGGGCAGGGACATTATCTTCTATATGCACTTCCTTCTTTTTTGCTTCCTCCATTTGTATGCTCAACTGCGTGCAACAATAAGAAATGCAAAAAACTGATTATACAATAGTACGAAAGAATTTTCCAAGTTCTTGAAATGTAAGAACGATACGATAATCAATTGGAGGACTCACTTTTTACGCCAGAAAATAAGAATCCCATTTCAAATAAAAATCAAAAGCGTACATTCATCGGAATAATTAGAAATTAACATGGGGGATTGTTATAGCGGTACCAAAATAGCATCGATGTCGTCTTCTGGAGAGAGCTTCTTGGACTCCCGGCGAGACCTTTTTTCCTCTGCTTTTGCAGTTTTCTTTTCCGTTTTCTCATTTCCTTTACCAGTTTTCTTTGTTTTCTTTCCCATTTTTTTTCCTTTACACTCCGCTACAGCAACCACTGCCGCTATTTGCAGTTTCTTACTCCAACCAACCTTTGGACTCCGGGGAAGACGTGAAGTTGAGAAGCTCTTGAGAATGTCTCGGTGAGACCGGTCTCGTTATCTTTTACCATTTTATTAATTTGACCCGAATCCTAATCCATACCCAAGCCCAGACACAACCTCCCAGCTCACACTCCGGTATCAAGAACCAGACCCCTCCAATCCCCCAAATTCACGTTTTCACTATTTTTTTCTTGCAAAAAAATCAAATTCTCCAAGATTCTCCAAATTCATCGGCAAAATCTACGAATTTTTGCAGCAAATTCAACAGGAAAACTGCATATTCAACACGAATTTCTGAAACTTGAAGACAAATTCATTGATTTTAGGATAAACGCTCAAGAATAAAAATACAAAATCGAAGTATAAATCGAAGCAAGACTACGGTCAGGAATCAAATTCCGCATCTCTGACTCGAATCCAATTTCAGGTAAATAAAATCTCTTCTCAATTTAGAAATCGAAAAATTTGGGGAAAACTTGATTCGATATATATTTTCTCTAATAATTTTGATTTTTGTTGATGCATATGCAGGACATTCGTATACTGCAAAAATTATGGAAAATAGTATAATAGTTGAAGATATGGAGGAAATTAATACTATTGCAGAAAATACGGACACAGATATTACCGCACTTTCTATGTTTTTAATACTTTTAGTACTGTTTGTGATACTTTTGATACTATTTGTGATACTTTGTAATGATGTTTTGAATGAAGGATGTGATGGTGCTGATAGTATTCCTACATCAATTAGAGAAGAAGATATGGACCAAGGTATAACTGCACTTTCTAATTTTTGTAATACTTTTAGTACCGTTTGTAATGCTTTTAGTACCATTTGTGATACTTTTCATACTATTTGTGATACTTATAAATTCTTTTTTGGTTGAAGGTATAAATGCAATTTATAAATGGTGCAATACTTTTAATACTGTTTCTAATACTTTTAATACCTTTTGTGATACATTTCATACTATTTGTGATACTTTATAAATGCTGTTTTGGATGAAGTTATTACTGCACTTTCTAATTGTTTTAATACTTTTAGTACCATTTGTAATACTTTTATTACAGTCTTTGATACTTTTGATAGTATTTGTAATACTTTTTAATACTTTGCAAAACTAAATGATTTAGCGGATATAAGGGGCTCTTTAATAGGGATAAGAAGAAAAACAATACAGGAACTTTATGATTTGTATTGTGATCATGCTCGTGCGGTGGGATTTAACGTGCGCAAATCAACGGACAAAAAGAATACCGATGGACAATTGATAGAGAAATATTTTGTTTGTTCTTGCGCCGGAAAAAATGTTATGAAAACAGGGGACGTTGCAGAGAGACGAAAAAAAGTCGTTAGTACACGGACGGATTGTAAAGCGTTAATAAGGATCAAGTTGGATAAAGATATAAAATAATATGAAGTTCTTCTTCTCGTTGAAGGACATAATCATCCGCTCACTCGAACAGAATGGGCTCATTGGCATATATCACAAAGAGAAATTACGGAGGAAAAGAGCAAAGCGATAGAAAGTATGATATCTTCGGGGATGAGAACGATGGATTCTTACCGTTACATGGCGCAGGAGGCAGGTGGTGAAAAAAGCCTTGGGCATACAGTGAAAGATCACCTGAATTACGTAGCACGATATAAAATGCAAGAGATACAAGGTGGAGATGCGTAGAGAATTGTCGATATTCTATCTCAATAAGCTTCTATTGAAGACGACTTTTTCTTTAAAGTCAAATTGAATGAGGATGGGAGATTATGTAGCTTGTTTTGGAGAGACTCAATGATGAAAGAAGATTATAAGCTATATGGAGATGTTGTAGTTTTTGATACAACATATCGTACAAATAGGTATGACCTAGTATGTGCTCCTTTTRTTGGTATGAACAATCACAAGAACAACGTCATATTTGCATGTGCATTTCTTGCCGATGAAAAGACAGAGTCGTTTGAATGGTTGTTTGAAACTTTTAAAAAGTCCATGGGTGGTCAATGTCCAATAACTATATTCACAGACCAAGATCTTGCAATTTCTGCAGCAATAGAGAAGGTTTTCTTTTACTTTCTTTTGTAATACTTTACAGTAGTTTTCTGATTACTTTAAGATAGTTTTGTAATACATTTATTAATACTATATTTTTCTGTTTTTGCAGGTTTATCCAACAACAAAACATCGTCTTTGCTTGTGGCACCTCTATCAAAATGCAATAGCCCGGTTTGGAAAACTGAAAAATGATGATGCATTTAAAGCCATATTTAACAAATGTTTGAGAGGTACATAATTATATATTGGTTTTATTTTTGATACAATTCCATGCAATAATTTTATGTAAAAACTTATAGATTAAATATTACTTGTCTGATACTGCTTTAGTATTGTAATACATTTGATTATAATTTGTGATACTTTAAATTATAATCTAATACTTTATTATAAAAATATATGATAGGTTGTGTTGATGAGAATGAATTTCAACGTTGTTGGGAATCAATGATTTCGGAATTTGATCTACAAGATAATAGTTGGTTTCAACGTTTATATACCTTAAATTAGAGATGGTGTACAGCTTTTAGCAAGGATTTCTTCTCTGCCGGAATGTTATCATCACAAAGAAGTGAAAGTACAAATAATGCACTCGGGTACAATGTGAAAAGGACGACGAGCCTGACTCATTTTTATGAGTATTGGAAAAGAATGTTAGAGAATTGGAGGAGAATAGAGGAAAATCTAGAATTCACCTACTCAAAGTCTGCTCCAACGTCATCCTTTGATTCAATACCAATCATAAAGCATGCTGCCCAGGTGTACACAATATCACTTTTCAGAGTTTTTGAGAATGAATTCATAACCGGACTTTCTATGAAATGCACAATATATTATGAAGATGAATTAATGAAGGTTTTTGACGTTTCATCTAATGAAAACTGTGCAACGATACATCGTGTATTTTTTAATCCAAGAACCCATCTCGTCACATGTTCATGCAAGAAGATTGAAGAATGTGGATTTTTATGCTGTCATGTTTTAAGGGTTTTCAATATGCATGGTGTGGAAAAAATCCCAGGTGTCACTAGTGCAGAAACAGCTTTTAAGAATGCTTGTTTCTGCAAATTAAGAGCGCCCTGCTGAGGCGTTCTGTATGGAGTTGTTCTTGAAAGTCTGACAATCAAGAATGCCTCAGCAGGGCGTTCTTGAAAGTCAGACTTTCAAGAACAGTTTTCAGAGACGTTCTGAAAAATATTTTAGCCGTTCTAGAAAGTCGGTTTTACAGGTTTCGCCCGTTCTGGAAAATAACTTTCCAGAACGTCCCTTTTTAAGACGTTCTCGAAAGTCTACTTTCCAATATACTTTCCAAAACATCCCTTTTTAAGACGTTCTCGAAAGTCTACTTTCCAGAACGCCTCGAAAAACAGGCATTCTCGAAAGTATACTTTCCAGGACGTCCCTTTTTAAGGCGTTCTCGAAAGTATACTTTCCAGAATGCCTCGAAAAACAGGCGTTCTCGAAAGTATACTTTCCAGAACGTCTCTAAAAAAGGCGTTCTCGAAAGTATACTTTCTAGAACGGGTTTTTGAATAACCGTTCTAGAAAGTCGTAAAAAATTAAATGAAAGCAGGTGCCAACAAATACATCAAATTCATTAAATAAGAAAAATATAGTCAAATTCACCAAGTCATAGATCCTATTTAGTAAAACTGGTTGTGCTGTAATGTGTTTAACCTAAAAACATTGAAATAAACGGGTTCAACAAAAACCTATTAATTGAATCTGCTCGCTTCCACTGTCAAAGCCTTCCATTTCGATGAGCAATTGTGTTTTCAATCGCCTACTAGATTCATGTTCACCTTCTAAATTTCGCTGAATGCTTAATGGTTTCTTATTTTTGACAATAGCAAAAACTTCTTAACAGTTCAGTTAATCGAAAACTTGTTAACAGCAAGAGCTACTTATTATACCTGAGACAGAATGTCAATGCTTGGTCTGCTTCGGAATTGCACCAACAGTTGGTAAATAAGAGCATAACCTTTCTTAGTGACACGACAACCTTTGAATATGTCAGGGCGCAGCAAAGGCCATATCACCATCTCAGTGACACATTTTTTTGCATGATCCAAACCAACTAACAATTTTCACAACACAAATGAAGAGAAAAAAAAAATAAGTCAGACCTCCTAGAGGATACGTATTTTCTCTAAAATTATGAAATCTTGAATTCTGACATACCAATGTCATCCCAACGGAGTTACAGTGAGACACCTGGTAGTCCATTTGAGCTAAAGTTAAAACTTGGACAAACTACGTTTACGTTTGCTCTTAAGCTTGCGTTTCCGCGTCGAAGGAAACGGGTCGACCCACTTCACGTCCTCCTTCATAGCTCGTTCCCATCGTTGCTTAAACGTTTGAAGTTCTATCGTCGATTGCCTCTTAATCTGCACCACACCCAAAGCAAAGTAACATTAAAACATGGCATAATTCTGCTTATGTCCAAGTATTTGATCGAAAAATCAAATGTGGTATATCACCTCTGATCTAACATCCACGGTGTGCCTCTGTATAAAGGAAAATCATTATTAGAAATTTTTAGCTGCTTGATATAAGGAAATAAAAAAACGAGCATGAAAACAACTAATCAACTAGCACAAATAATCCATATTGTACCTTAGCGGCCTCTTCGGGACTTGAGACCTATGTAAAAAAAACACATCATTAATGTGTGTTTATTTTTATTTAAAACAGGCCAGTAAAAAAGAAGAGATGCACAAATAGATTAGGCAACAAAGATTACAGGAAAATAAAATGTAGTTAATCACCCTTTTTGCAGATGGCCCACCCAAAGTTTGTATACTCTGATGAACTACGTATTTACTATCAACTACTCCAACATTTTTAGTGCGATCACCCTGCGAAAAAAAAAAGATCTTAAGTTATTAAAAAAAGGCTTTTACTTTATTTTGTTTTGTCAATGCTATCTAAGTTTGCTCGGCCTTGTATAAAAAGCTATAATAGTCCTATTACCTGTGCACAATAGCCGAGTTTCATGTCCACGCCCCATCCGTGAACAAGATCATTCTAGAAAAAAAAGTGAAAAGAAAAAAAAGAAAGTTCGTAAGAATTACGGAAACAGGACAGAAAATATCTTTAGTTTTTCTAGATTAGAAAGTCGAATGACAAAATTTTCGGAGTAAACTTATGTTAAGTTTCATATTCATAAACTCTGCCAAGAAAACTTGGTTTAGAGAACACAAAAAAGTCACCTGTATCAAATGCCAGGCACATTCCCATGCTGACCTGGAAAATACAGGAGCCATTCCTTCCACAAATCTGCAAAAATCGTGAGGTAAATAACATGTTTTTCAATGTTTGCAGAAAAAAAAAAAAAAGTACCTATGGCCTTGTTTACTAAAACGGAAAAAGGCGGATGGAAAGTTCATAATAAGTAAATATATTATAAGAAAGGTCAAAAAACCTTAGGTAATATTTTTAACTATAACGGATAAAAGGTTGATAACAGAAAATAAAATAACCATGATACAAGTTTCTAGAGCATGGACTTTATATCGAATACAAATAAATTGAGAAAGAGGAAATTTATAGAGCGATGATAACTTGCCCGGTGCTAGAATTGTTTTTATAAGCCAGAAAAGACACACACACATAATATATATATATATATATAATATATATATATATATATATATATATATATAGCTAGCGTAATTATATATATTATAATCAGATGTTGGATCAATAGTTGGCTTCAATGAGTTTAATAAAATTGATAACTACTTTTTCCATTTTGATAATATATACCTTCAAAAAAAATTAGAAATCAGTTTCAATGAGCTACAAAAACACAAAAGAATTGCTAACATCTCAGCGTTTGGTGACAGATATACCTTAAAATTGAATCCATCTCCAAACAAATAGTTACTCGGTACACAGTTTAGAAATTACCAGAGTCCTATCTATCAGCCATGGATTCACCTTCCTATCTTTATTGGCTATCTATCCGAGAGCATCTATACTCTTTCAAGAAATGGGAAAATACTCCCTCTGAAATTAAGAATTGAAAAGACAATATGAAAGTAAGGCTAAAAAGAATAGGAAGGCATGACTAAAAAGCTCTGTCACTAAGCACATAGATGACACTGACAGAAACCAATGAGGGATATCTTACAGTGTGATGTGCAACTATGAACTTGACAGTATCCAATTGAGAAGTAGCTTTCCAGTCATATAACTGCTAGAAGATAAAGTTGCTGTGATTGAAATAATTGGTCGAGACAAATCTAAATTTCAACCACTTAACCAAATAATAGTGTAACTTGTACAGGTTCACCTAACCGATAACAGATATAAAATAAACTTCAGAAGCAGATTCAAATGTGTTACCTAAATCTTTCTTCAACTGATCGGTCTTGCCCTGTTCTTGAAGCCGCATGAACATTTCATGAGCTCTCTGCTTTTCAATCTCCTCTCTATAAACAACAGAACAAAATACAAATTGATACCAAAAGTAAGCATAAACGTAAACAGCAAAAACAAAAAATCACGACAAATCGATGGGTCACAAGGTCAATTCATCAACACGTGTATTATACCACTATGTAACTTATCGCGATTAAATTTGCATGCCTCAACAATGATATAATAGAACAATAATAATAATTGGTCTTTAATGTACTTCTCTATTTATTACTACTGAAACAACAGATTCACACATTAACGGGCATAAAACAAAATCCAATTAAAAATTATATCCAAGAAGATCAAACGTAGGATAAAAGTAAAATATATTCAGATGAACCTTTCATGCCTTGAAAGCTCACTTGTTTTCTCTATCTGCAAAAGAAAAGAAAAAAAAAGGAGCTCTCGATGAGTAATGGTACCGTAAATGCTAATAAGCGGACAATTAAATTAGTCGAATATAACTTACATCAACATCACGTGCTTTCAAGTTTTTTGGCTTCACCAAATTAGGATTTTCAATCTGAATAACACCCTGGGTGCCTTTAACTTTCTGTCAAAAGGCGACAAAGAAAATGTTTTATTTGTTTGTTAAGTCATCATCTCATTTAAAAACGGAGAAAAAACAATTTCTACAGCATTATTTATACACAATGTACTGACTTCAGACTCGTCTTCAGATTCCTCTTCAGACTCTTCATCAAACCTCTCATCATCTTCCACCTCCGCTTCTTCCTGATAAGAAAAAAAAAATTAAAAAAAAAGGGTTTGGTTAATCAAAATTCTTCAAAAAATATTCTAAAAGATGTAAGCATCTAATTAAACATGAACAGCACCCAATAGGACACCAATTGCTTAGATAAACAATCAAACACAAATTCAAAAGTCTTGCTCACATTAAAACAATTATTTGTAATGATTCAAATCATTGCTGAAAAATAAGCTCAATAAGTGGTACATCCAGTGAGGAAAAAAAGGTACCTTCTTAAAGGTACGAGGACGAGATGCAGAAGTGCCGGCCACTGATGCAAAGTAAAACAACTATAAACATGTGTGTATATAACATTTTCATCGTGGACAAATTGACACATGTAAATAACCAATCAGAATATCTATCCTTTCATAGCATGAATGTATCTGTTAACATCCAATACCACCAAATAACCCTAATCAGGCGTAATTAATTCAGATAATATTCACCATCAATATTAAAAAATAGTCAATGGAAAAAAAAAGATTTCCTAGTTCCAATCCCACTCCAATGGGCAAAACTATTCAGATAACATTGCATAACTCAATCTTGTTTTGCGCTATACAAATAGAAAAACAAAACATGTATGAAATAACGATTGGATTTCAAAGGAACAACAATTCGGAATTGGAAAACATACTCATCTGTTCGGTAAAAGAAAATTGGTGGTGCCCAGTGGGCTTGCCCTTGAATTTCCCCCGTCCCATGACGCTGTGTTTGTGCGTTTATTTCCCTCTTTTCAGGTTAATTGATAATGAATTAAAAAAAATAAAGATAGAAATTTTTACCAAACGGAAAACAATAACGACAGCAGTGTAAATGCCAATGCAATAATTTTTACCAACGGAAAATAAGCTCAAAATCAACCAAACAACATTTGTATTCAGATCCAGAAACAAACAGGGTACGAATTCAGGATTAATATCATAATTTTCCATAGTGTAAATAGACAATTTAGTCTATTTTCATCAATTTGGGATAGAATAACCCAAAAGGAAAAAGAAAAAGTACCTGGATCTGAATAAAAAGCCCGGTAGAACTACAGAAAGCTTCAGTCGCGGCGGATAAAAATGCGTCCAACAAATCATTCCCGCGCGGCGGCGGCGGCGGCAGAGGAAGGGGCATTGGTGATGGAGGAGATGTCTAATTTGAGGTCCCAATTTTGGGCGGAGAGGATTTCTGTGCACAAATCGGCATCTTGGAGGCCTATAACAGCTTGGAAATTTGACGATTTATCAGCTAAATCCGCCATTTGTCTGGATTTGAGAGAGAGAGAGAGAGAGAAAAGGTTGGTTAGGGTTTCTTGGTTCAATTCCTTATGGAAGTCGGAATTATTGGTGGACGAGAGGATGGGTGGATCTGGAGAGAGGAGGACGGGACAAAAATATCAAGAATTTTGTTCCACAGAGCTGGTGGTGGCGATTGGCAGATGACGGCCGGTGGTGTTTGGGAATGGTGGGAGTGGTGAGAATCGGCGGAGCACACGAGAGAAGTAGGGTTTTTGTTATGTTTATTTTTTATGCATAAAAATCGATTTTGTCCAAAAATAATTTGACATACGAGAACACCTCTTGAAGACGTTCTCAATAATATTTTCGAGAACGCCTTTAAGAAGGCGTTCTCGATACTTAAAATACCAGAACGACGTTTTAAAACACGTTTTTGATATTTAACATACGAGAACGTCATTTTTAAAGACGTTCTTGATATTTAAAATACCAGAACGTCTTTTTTAACGCTGTTCTGGATATCTAATATACAAGAACGTCTTTTTAATGACGTTCTGAATATCCAGTATACCAGAACGTCTTTAAAAAAGATGTTCTGGTATGTGACACTTTTATTACAAAAATGCCACCGGCTGACATTTAAGAACGCCGCCTCCTGAGGCGTTCTTAAAAGTCTGTTCTTAAATCCTGTTTTTGTACTAGTGTGTGTATGTCAAGAAACGATGGACGAAGATGGCAAAATCTGAAATTTGGGACAAATTAAATGTCAAAAGTATGTCTATCGAAAACCAGGAGGATTTTGTTCCTTGGCGACATGAGATGGCAAGAAAATACTATAATCTTTTAATGCAATGTCAATCACATGAAGAAGCCCGGAGGATTATGGAAGAAGGATATAGTAGAGATTGTATTGAAATTAATGAACTCATGAAAACCTTTGAAGATATTGAGTTAAATGAAGAATCCGACAGAACAAGCAGCTCCAAGAATCAAGTTCTTGATCCTCAACGCTCGAAAAATAAGGGGAGATCAAAAAGGGTGAAGGGACCACTTCAAAGAAAAAGTAAAAAAATTCAAACGTAGCAGCTGTGTGTAAAGAATTCGGATCAAAGACACCAAATCCGCATTTGATTTAGTTCTTCTTTTTTAATTTTATTTTCAGAACTACTTTTAATATCGTTTCTGATACTTTAAATACATATTGCGATATTTAATGAGTTATTATAAAAACTCATACTAGTTTTGTGATATAAAAATATAAGTGTGTTTTGTGATACTTTTATTATATTATCTGATACTTTTAATACATTTTGCGATACTTGATCAGATATTATACAAATTCTTACTTGTTTTGTGATATAAAAATATAAGTGTGTTTTGTGATACTTTTATTATATTATCTGATACTTTTAATACATTTTGCGATACTTGATCAGATATAATAAAATTCATACTAATTTTGTGATAGAAAAATAATTATGTTTTGTAATACTTTTAATAATATATTTTATCATACTTTGAAAACATTTACCGATACTTGATCCAGATATAATAAAAATTCATGTTAATTTTGTGATACAATGTTCTGTGATGCTTTTAATATATTTTTTGATACTTTTAATACATTTTGCGATACTTAAACATTTATTAAAAAATTATACCAATTTTGTGACAGAAACATAAGTGTGTTCTATGATAGTTTTAATATATTTTGCGATACTTTTAATATATTTTGCGATACTTGAGTAGAGATTATAAAAATCTTACTAAATTTGTGATAGAAAAATAAGCGTGATTCTAAAAATTCATCAGATTATGATATAGTAAAAAAAACGAACAATAAGCAAAACAAACAAACAAAAAAAAAAACATCCAAAAACATAGATCATACAAATTCATGTAATAAAAATTCCCCAAGCAACATATTCATTCCAACAAAAACCACCTTCGTACTAGTAAAAAAATCCACCTGCCTTCAAAACACAAATATATCTAAAAAAACTTCCCCAAAATAGGCATCAATCTAAGAAACCACCTGCGTCCTAGCGCAAACATATCAAAAATATCCAAAACAAATCCACCTGCCTCCAAAAAAACATATTCATCTAAAAAAACTTCACTAAACAGATATCAATCTAAAACCACCTGCGTCTTAGCGAAAACATAGCCTAAATATCCAAGAAAAATTTAAACACGTACACATCCATTAAAAAAATTGAAATTGTTTCTAGCACACAAAATGTGCTTCACACAATCACTTCCTACGCTTATAAACTGCAGCATCAGCTTTTTTTTTTCTTCAGCAATTTGTCGTTTCAACTCTGGTTTCTCTTCATAAAAGTCTTTCACTTCCTTCAGAACATTAGCACGAACAGAGTTGAAAGGACTTGAAATTAGGGTTGCACAAACCTCAACCCTAATAGCATATCGAATAGGAGCCTTCAAAAAAGTAGAAAAAAAAAATTATAAACTACAATACAATCCTTATTGCCCAAAACTAACAAAAATAGAAAAATAAAGAAGAAAAAAATTACCTTTAACAGACTCGGAGATGTGTATGGGACGCCATTGAAATGCTTCATATGGTGCATTAGATAAACACCACAATCTTGATCTTGCTTCTTCGTTTGCCAGAAAAAAGGGAAATTTTTAAAAATGTAATCTTTTATATCGGCAACACATGGATGACTTGTTGATTCCATAAATGCCGTCATTTCTTTAGCCTATATGGAAAATAAATATGTTGGAATAAAGGCAAAAAAAAGTTGAAAAAAAGAAACAGACAGAAAAAGTAAATTTTTGATACTTTTAACATGTTTTGTGATTCTATAAAATAAGGATCAATTTTTATAAGAAAAAATATAACTTACCACAATTTTAACTGCTTTCTCACAACAATCGAAACCATCCCACTTGCGGTTGTCCAAATATTACAGTTTTTTCATAGGAGTGTTGATCACAACACAAAAATAATGCTCATTGTAAAGAATGGGAACAAAAATCTGCAATTCAAAAAAAAAAATCCATACTAATTTTTTATAAAAATAATAAGTGTGTTCTGTGATACTTTTAATATATTTTCTGATACTTTTAATACATTTTGTGATACTTGATCAGATATTGTAAAAAATCAGCCTAATTTTTTGATACAAAAAATAAGTGTGTTCTATGATACTTTTAATATCATTTGTGATACTTTTAATACATTTTGTGATACTTGATCAGATATTGTAAAAAATCATAATAATTTTTTGATACAAAAATATAAGTGTGTTATGTGATACTTTTAATACATTTTGTGATACTTGATCATATATTGTAAAATAATTAACAGACTTACCATTTCAAGCTTGTTGAAATCTACATTAAATAAACGAAACCACAGCTTTCAACACCCATGAATATTAACAGAATTCTCAAGTGCTTTCTCCTCATCCATCGGAATCCCATCAACAA
>BMAC01000090.1:427041-450639 GCA_014905375.1 Phtheirospermum japonicum
CGAGACTTGCCACATAAATTGACGGAGGAATTGGAGAGCATCTTCTTTTGCAAATCCATGAAAAATTGGGAGTCGAGCAAAATCAAGGGAACGGATATCAATTGCCATTATCTCGGGGGGCAAGGTAATGCAAGAAGAAACCGGAGCACCCACAAAGGCCTTACTCACATCTCGCATAGTACGGATGGGGGCATGAGCATTGGGATTCAAACCACCAAAACGGGCGTAAAGATCGGGAACATCATTTCGGACCTCATTAACGGCTTCTCCAAACCCGGGGCCACCATTATAACCATACGGATTCATATTCAGCATAGGATTGTAATTATGCAAGGAAGGACTACCACACGGACCGGTATTCGGGTTCGACATAGTTGGAAAATGTTGAGGAGTTCCATACCCATACAAACCGGGAGTTGGGGCTCCATAACCAAAACCGGATCCATTAAACCCGACATGGTTTGCACCATGCCCTCCCATGCCGGGTTGACCGAAGCCTTGAGAACCGGGGACAATGTGGTTCGCACCTTGCCCTCCCACATGTCCCATTCCAACCGAACCACCACCATTCCCAACATGGTTTGCACCATGCCCTCCCATGTTGGGAACAAAGCCACMATTAAAAGAAGTRGGGAAAGAAGTATTACCATGGTGTTGGCCCGTGGCGTGCCCTTGAGTGGTAAAACCACTCCCTTGAAATCCTAGAGCTTGCTCGGGAGGTGACGGGGGAATGTGGCTAGATAGCCCGGTCTTGTCAYTTGCGTYGAGCTCCTCATGAAMTCCGGGCTCGGTCGAAGTAGAACTTTGAGGGTCGGCCCGGGGAGATTTCACGATAGGGTCGAGAAACGGGCCCGTGTTTGGAAGATTGTTCGCCATATGAAAATCAAGAAGCAAGGGATATCGAAGACGTCGTAATTGTTAGGGGTTAGAAGTATAAGGGAATAGGTCGTGGCCGAGCGAACGACGACCTTGCATACACTCAAGGAAATCGTCAAATAAAAAGGTAAGCTAAAAACGCAATGAAACTACAACCAAATCGAAAGCCTTAACCAAGCCGAGTCGCAACGGCGCCATTTTGTTTGTGTTGTTTTTCGTGGTTCAAAATATTTGAAAGTTCATTTGGCTTGGTATTATCGGAATTCGATTCATTTGTAGAATTCAAAGTGTTTCAAGCTTGGAAAATAAAAGGAAAATAAAAATAAAATAATTAAAATAGCTAAACTAAACTAGAAAATGAAAGTGCAAGTTGGTAGGATGCCTCATCGTGTGCCTCAATATGTAAATGCAAGCAAGTAATGGAAATAAGCAAGAAAATGCAATGTTTCACCGAGTACAAGCATGCAAGCACAAGGTACAACTATGCATAAAATACTAAATAAAGAAAATTAACAAAAATTGAAAGCATGGATGTAAAGAGCAATAAAAGTTGACGTGAAAGTTTAAAACTTTAAGGAAAATAACAAGAAATAAAGAGTAGATCTAAGATTCCATCTCAAACTATGCATGAAAACTAAATTKCAAATAAAGCATATGAAAAACTCAAGATTAAAATGATCAAGGACCCGATATATAGCCTAGATGTGTCACTCATCAAGGTTCTATAGTCAATTCTCAAGATCAAACAAGGAATCAAAGAGCTAAGGCAAAAAGCATAAATTGAGTACATGCATGAAATTGAAGAACAAAGCATAAAATAAAAGAAAGCTTACTAGAATTAAATTGAGAATCCCAAAAGCTTKATTTAAATTGCAAGGAATTAAAAATCCAAAGGAGTATTTGGATTCATCTTGAGCTTACAAACCCAAGGCAAGCTTCACAATTAAACTAAGAACAAGAGAGAGAAAATATTCCACAACCCATGCAAGTTTTGGGAAAATTTTGAGTGATAGTTAAAAAAAATAAAGAAGTCTCCTATTTACAGTACATTTAATTGGGTTCAAATGGGCATAATTAGACCTCAAAGCCCTTAAAATCCCGGGTTTGACTCGRTTTTGACCCATGGCAAGCCTTTTGGCACATTTCGGCTCCATTTGGCTCAGGACGGCTCGACCATGGCTCGCCGTGGCTCGACCATGGCCGAGCCTGGGCGCTATGCTTGCAGGCAGGCTTAGGGCGCTGTATTAGGCGAGAGCCTAGGCCAGCGCCTAGGCCATGGTGTGCGGAACTAGGCGTTGGAGCTTGGCGACGAGCTAGGCGCAGCCTGGGCGGGAATGCTGGCAACATGGCGAGGCTGGGCGCATCTCTTGGGCAGCATCATGGGCGAGGAGTTAGGCTGATGCCTAGGCGCAGCCTGGGCGGGAATGCTGGCAACATGGCGAGGCTGGGCGCATCTCTTGGGCAGCATGGGCGCGTCTCTGGGCAGCATCATGGGCGAGGAGTTAGGCGACAAGTTGGGCTGATGCCTAGGCGTTGGAGCTCCTAGGCGTGGCCTTAGGTAATGGTAGGCAAGCTAGGCTACAATTCCAGGGAGTTTGGCAATTTTGAAGCATCTCCTCACTTAATTTAGGCATGTACTTAGGCAACTCTAGGCTAGAGCCTTGGTCTCCATGCCTTAACTTGATTTCTCACTTTGTTTCACCTATCAAACGAAACTTTAGAATATCAAAGCCCAAGAATTAAACTAAAGCTTCCAATTAATTGAAACCATTTGACCCAAATAAACATAAAATTGACAAGAAACATGAAAAGCAACAAAACTAGAAAAACGACTTAAAAACCTAAATTAAACGACATGAAAACCGTTAAAACCGCAATAAAATCCTAATTAAAAATACGAGAAAAACACAACAATTACATGCAAAACACATCTCCAATATCCCAATACTCTATGAATTAATTAAATATATATCATACTGGAAGACTGATGTTAATAATGATGGGAATATTCATGGGAGTGATATCAAAAGCACAATAAAAAAAATATGTACCTGATGGCAATGTGTTGTTGCTGATTGGGTCGTCCATGAGATCAATTACATTGCTTGAGCTATCGGTCCCTCTAGCGATATTCTTCCTACACGTATACTGTCGTCTATTAATTGGAGCTGCAGTTCAAAATAGAAAAAGCTCTTGGTAACGAATAATTTTGATAAAACCTAATGAAAAACGATTCAAAAATTCATTAGACTACGACTGACCATCACGCATAGAGGTTTTTTTTTTTCTTTCGACCGTTGGACGATTTGTCGATATTCATGAGTGCACCATCAGAAAAGATTTGAAAAAACGTTCCTCCTTCTTATATAGGGTCTTCTCTTGACCGGGGCTGTAGCCCAAATAATTCGAATCAATAGATCAATTTTAACTACGAAACTTATAAACCAATTCCAAAAGTACGTTTTATATTTTTATTCTTGAAAATTAACTAACCAGTGCTCAAAGTAGACGATATCTGATTGACATGTGTTAGATTGTCAATATTCGGGACTAAATTCCTCACAAAGGTACTATCATCAACAATTATACCGTCCGCTGGATCATCAATTGTGAGGTCTACGAATATTCTTGAATTAGAACCACCACAACCATTGTTTGAATGTTCATTGTGGGGTCTAGACAGCTGCCTTGAATGAATAACTACAATTTTTATAAGTCACAAACATTCACATCAGATTTACCAATTTAGCGTAAATTATTTAATTCAACATAGGAGAGAAATTAAAAAATATACCATTAGTGACATCACTAAAGGCCGAGCGTTGAAAAGGTGAAATTCTATTGCCAATCTTATGTCTATTTGACTCGATAGTTATATTCTCATTTGGTATAGAGCAGTCTATAAGAATTGTTGGATATACATTAGTTCCGATAAATAAAATAAGACACACATCGGTTTTTTTAGTACATTAACATAACAACATATAAATCATTGAATCCGTCTTGAATTATATACAATTGTGCGAGCAATTTAGCCTCAAATCCATTAAATGGGCCGTATTTTCACTTGCGCTCGCGTTTGATAGCACTCTTGACGTCACGCAAGGGCATGTATTATCAGACATATTCACACTGCCTGTGACAATGACAGTTAAAGAACAAATTATAAATATTTAAATAAATAAAATCATAAATATTGAATAATAGAAATGTAACAAACAAATCATAAATACATAAGAAAATAAATAAAAAGATAAAAAAATTAAATTAATAAACATGAATGAACCTTGAACTTATAATCTTAAATTTATACATTCCCGAATATACTGTAGAATTTGATTTTCGATGTGAAAAAAATAAAATAAAATAATAACCTAACTCTCTAGGTTATCTACACACACACACACACACACACACACACACACACACACACACATATATATATATATATATATATATATATATATATATATATATAAGTATGTATTCAATTTAATAAATATTTAATCATCTAATTAAAACTATAAATTTATAATTAAATCATATCGATAATATATTCAATAATAACATATGAATATCCTATAAATTACATATACAAAAATATATATGCGATTTAGGAAAAACTTACTCACCTACTTAAATCTAAATAATTACAACTAAAAACCATATTCAAATGTCATTGAATAATAACATAGTTTAAGGAAAATAATCAGATTAATATCGTAATAAATCTCTAAAATCACAAACAGGCCGAAATATATTTATTATTAGTAAAATTAGATTAATAAATTATATTAATCTACAGTAATAAAGAATGAGATTAAAAAAAATCAAATGTATACTATACTGTATATAGTACTTAAATTAAACACATATGATATCGAATATCTTATATCATAATAGATAAGATATTATGATAAATTTAAAATAAAATAAATTAATTTATAAATATTCTATGGGCTTTAACTAATAATTCAATACATTTTAAATTATTAAATCCAACCCAAGCAATAATTTATTTTGAGTCCAAATTTAATTCACAGAAAAAAATTATTATAATATTATAGTGCATGGAATTCAAGATTAAAAATTAAAATATATACATTAACGCATAATTGATTTAATTTAAAGACAATCGTTAAAATTTTAAAAACATCTTTAACATTTCTATAAATATAAACAATTTATAAATAATTTATGGGCTTGAATTAATAATTTAGCCTATTTAAATGATTAAATCCAACCCAAACAACAATTTAATTTGAGTCTAATTTGAATTCCGAGAAGCCCAATACTATGAGTCCAACTTGAATTCACATAAACCCAATATTCAACCTGGATCAATCCCATAAACCAACTCCACACAATCGGACGGTTAGGATTTAATATGAACAATCCAACGGTCATGAACACACCTCGGCTTATAACCCTAGGTATAAATACCATATAACCCTAAAAAACAAATTTATAATTATTTTATGGGTTTTAATTAATAATTCAATACATTTAAATGATTAAATCCAACCCAAGCAACAATTTAATTTGAGTCCAAATTGAATTACCAAAAGCCCAATATTCTGATATTATAGTGCATTTAAATTAACATAATATTATAATAAGATATTATTCTAATATCCTTTTTCAACTCAATACTAATAAAGTATATACATAAATACACATATATATACATGCTCTCTTTATATACATAAAAAATGAATAAATTTATTATTCTAATACCTTATTTCAATTCCAAGTTATATAAAAAATCATAAGAAGTATCCAAAATTATTATTCTAATATCTTATATCAATTCAAAATCAATAAATTATATATATAAATACTCATACGCATACATAAAAATTAAGTTTATATTTTTTTTTTGTAGATAATAGGTCTTAAATTTATAAGCAACTATAAAAATAAATTTATTTATATTGATTTAATAAAAAACTCATAATCTAATGTAATAAAAATATATAATGTTATTGGATTTATAATTAAAATTGTAACTAAATTTGAAGAAACAAAGAAAAATAAAAGAAAATACATAGACATATTAATCAAATTTTATACTCTATATAAATATAATTTAAATTTATTTTCTATAGATAATAATTTGAACTTATATATTTTAAATAAGAAATACAAATAAAATAATTTTTAAGAGCCCAATCCATTAAGAAAAATACAATTAATTCGGCCCAGATGTAAAAGCCCAAAACAAAAAGCCCTAACCCATTTTAGAAACCTACCCATTTAAACCCGGGTGAAATCGGATGGTCCACAAATCCCACACCAGATCCAATGGTCCTAATCTACCCTCACCAAAATAACCTTAATATAAATACCATAACCTAAAAAATCGGCCCATTCGCCCCACCTCAACCTTGTTGTCTCTGTCCCTCCGTAAACCCTTCCTTCTCCGTCGTTCTGTTGAAACCAAAACCCACCACTCCGATTTTCATCCACCGTTAAACTTCACCGCTCACACACAACACCGTAGTCTATCTCTGCCGCTACTTCGCCATCTCCGTCTATCTTCTTTTTTTCACCAGAAATGCTCCACCACTCATCTTCAAAAATACTTTCTGCTCCACTCTGCTGCTCATTCTGGCGGTCTGCTTCACTCCACCACTCATACCTAGAAACCTAAAACTTTCCAAGCCCGCTACATAATCTCCCTTATATCATCCCACCATCTTAACTTATCTGATTATGTTTCTTATATCTCAGTGTGTAACCTACCACAAACTCCACAGATCTATGAACTCCGAAAATAAATTATGTCAAACTTAAAATTTGCAGAGATTCTGATCAGGTACAGGTTCTCGAACCATTTTCAATTTTTTAAATATAATCCGCTATTCACTTTTTATCGATCTCGAACAAAATCATTCGTTTGTTTAATTAATTCTTCAAAATAATTTTTGATCTGGGTCAAAATCAGTCTATCATGTTAGATCTATTCAAAAAATGTATAGATTTGATCCAAAATAAGCATATCGTATTAGATCTATTCCAAAAATGTTTTGATCAAAATCAGTCTCTGGTGTAAGATCTACTAAATAAATGTTTCGATCTGGTTCAAATTCAGTCTCTTGTATTAGATCTATTAAAAAATTATATCGATCTGTTTCAAAATGTGTGTATTGTGTTAGATCCATTCTCATCAAATATTTTTTTGTAATCTAATTTTTTATCTATGTGTTTTTTTTAATTCTATTTCATTCGAGGTTCTAATTACCAAAGAAGGGTTGCTGACGATGGATCCATTCGAACATTTTAATCTTAAAGGACGGGCCCAAAAAAGATAAAGAACGATCCAGACAGATTTCCATCTTAAACAGGTAAAAGCATCAATTTAAAATCTAATTTCATTTACATGCATATTTATGTATGAAATCCTGATTGATGTACAAATTAAATAAATCAAATGACGCGTGCAAAATATTTTTTAAAAACTATATCTCTTTTTATTTAAATATTGCTACTGCCAATTATTATTTTCATTAAATTATCTATTTTTAAAATTAAAAAAAAAGATTAAATAAATCATCAGGTTGCTGCTTGTACAATTATTTAAAGGATTTGTTTTATTTTAAAATTGTACAGATGTGGGGTTTTTATAATAATAGGCAATAATTACATGTAACTTACTTAAATATTTAATGTTTAATCAGTTGCTATTGTTTGGTATCTTTTTCTTCATGTTGTTTGATCTACATGAAAAGAATTGATTATGTTATCACTGAACGATTAATCTAAGAGGCATATTGAAACGTTGTTTGTTCTTAAAAAATAATCTTTCTGATAAATCTCTTTATGTTTTGAACTATAAATATTTTCATTCTACTTTTATTATGTTAATGTGTTCACATTTTGCTATGAGTATGTTAACAATTTGTAATTGGTTCTCTTCTTATTTACTTTAGTTAGTTGCATGTTTAATGTTGTATCATTTCTATATTTTGTTTGGTGTTTTTTTTCACAAATTAACTCTGAACATAATACAATTCATACTTTTATAACTGAATTTTTTTTAAAGATATGTCAAAGTTTATCAGCTGGGAACCTGACATGACCTATCGTAGTATGATAATGCCTTTGAATAGAGTCCAGCGTCTAAGTAGGTGTAACAATGCCACGAATGAAGACATATCTTTTAAGAATAATAACAATTGGAAAAACAATCTTTCTCCTCCTCTTTTTATGTTTTGAAGTACAAATATTTACATTCTGCTTTTAGTATGTTAATGTTTTCACATTTTGCCATGAGTATGTTAAAATTTTTAATTGATTCTCTTCTTATTTAATTTAGTTAGTTGCATGTTTAATGTTGTATGATTACTATTGTTTGGTGTTTTTTTCTTTAATGAGGAACTGTTTGTACAATCTTATGTGAAGTTTTTTATTTCTAAATAGAGATGATTGTTTCTTGATTTATGGAGGGTGTGTTCTCTTATATAATTATGCATGCTGTTTGATCTACATCGTAGGAATTGATTATGTTATCACTGAAAGATTAATCTGTTAATCTGTTGAAATAGTGTTTGTTTTTATAAAATAATCTATTTAATAAAACAATTTATGTTCATCACATAATAAATATTTTTATTCTACTTTGAGTATGTCTACAGATAAATTGTTTTCCTCTGAGTATGTTATGTTCAAAATTTTAATCTCCTTGTTTTTTATTTACTTAAGTTAGTTCAAGTTAACATATTTCCTTTAACATGCAAAATGCTACTCAGGAAAGAAAGGAAGGTAGCAAGCAAACAAGATAATACAATGGAGTACTAATAGTCGATAAAAGTAAGTACACAAATTATCTCTGCACATAATACAATTCATACTTTTATAATTGGAGATTTTTTAAAAGATATGTCAAAATTTATCGGTTGGAAACCTGAAATGACCTATCGTAGTATGATAATGCCTCTGAATTGAGTCCAGGGTATAAGTAGGTGTAAAAATGCCACGAATGAAGACATATCTTTTAAAAATCTAACAATTGAACATATTACTTTTGAATATTCTGTTATGTACTTATAATGCAATATTTATTTGTATAGGTTGAATCTAAAACTTATTACAATAATATTTCAGGTTAAGGAATATAGTACTCTGGATAACAAACACAGCATGAAAAAAGATAAGTAGCACAATGTCATCCTTACATTATACAAATAGAATCTATATATAATAAAGCACAACTAAATACGAACTGTGTTTTGCTGTATCACAGGTTGTAGATAACTGGAAATGACACACATCTTGGGAAAAACAACTCATAGGACTGCACTTAATAAACAGGTAAAAAACAATTTATGCACATGATTCCTTTTAAGTTTTTCAAAAAAACTAATAACATATAAATACAATATTAATTTGTGTAGTTTCCTAACTGCAGATTTAAAGGATTCACAGGAAAACAGGTACGACAAACTCTTACTAATATTAAGTTTAAAGCATAATTAAAAAAAAAATTACCTGCCATTGTATTGCTTGTTTGTGCTCTTTTTCGTATGATATCGGTCTTCCTCCTCATATTGTTTACTCCCAATGCGCTGCTCCAAATATTGATTTTCCATTCTCTGTTTATATTCAGATGTTCAGTTGTGTATGTATGTGTGTTTGTTCTTTTAATAATAGTGTAAACCCTATTACACTTAACTGCTAAGCGGCAGTAAATTTATGTTGTTAGGGTTAACTATAGATAATCTTATAGGCACACGGAGAGATATTCAAAATAAATCTTTTTCAAATCGGTAGGATACGAATTATATTCTTATATTTAATAGTTAAAAGATAACCATATTTCTTATCTTCTAAATAGAATCTTCAGTTATCAGGATTCTTAAAAATAGAAAATACTTTTTAAAAAATGCCGATGATTTACCTGCAAAATATAACAAATTCTTTTCTAATTTTAAATATATTATTTCACAAACTTCTCAATAATGAATCTATATGATTTAATATTTTACCGGAATTTAAATTTAAAATATTCTTTTCGAATCTCTTTTATAATATTTTCTACAATTATTATGGAACATAATAATTGAATAATTTTATCGAGTTTATACACCTTGTATATTATGAAATACCGATAATTTGTGATCTTTTCAAAAATAAATATTTCCTTATATTTATATCCTAGATTTTTTATTGTTAAGAAAATCTACAAAATTTAAATATTTTGCTTTTTTGTATCTAAAATTTTTTAAATACTTGTATATCAAGAAATATCGATAAGTTGTTCGCTTCTATATTTTCTTTCAGCAACATCTATATAAATAAAAAAGTTCAAATAACTGTTTCAATTTTATCATAATCATTTTTCATAATTTCTTATTAAGGCAGACGCTCATAAAATATAGTTCATAACTTATAAGTGTACTCAATCAATCATTGTTTTTTTATTTTACATTAATCATTCGTTAATATCGGCGTTGATTAGAGCATGCGTTAACTTTCTGTACTTTATTAAATTATGCTATGCGAATGTGTTTGTGTATATTATTAGTGACTGTAATTTATTTACTTATTTTATTTGATGTATGTTCTGTTGATCTATAGTTACTGTTATGGATTACAGGACACCCTGCCAAAAATCTGAAAACAAAAATTCTTCCTACATTAGGCAACAATCTTTCAAACCACTTCAATATTATTTTTTGAAGATTTTTATAAAATGTTGACTCTATTAAAGATTAATAATATGTATAAAAGATGAAGCAATATACATCCACATAAAAGACTATTATATGTAATAGTTATCCAACTACAAAAGTTAATTGGTATGACCTAAATATGCCCGACTTGGAGAAGCCAAGAGGTATAGGAGAATAACTCAAAAAGATTGGTTGGGATGACCTGAGTTGCCGTTTTGTCCCTGAAGGGAGGGAAGACTGGGACGAGTTGGATGTATGACTTAAGAGTGTTTATCCTGACCTGGGTACGTAGCTCAAAGGAGGCTCTATCCTGTTCAGACCAGGGAAACTAGAAGAACTAGGACGATGGAACTAAGCCTCTATTTGCCCAGAGTAGACCTGGTTGGGATGAGCTGAAATGGTGACCTTAGCAGGAGGAAAGATGAGGTTGAAGACAAGCCTATAGCCTGATAAAGACTGTCTTGACTTCATCCGGAACCTTGGATAAGGTTTTAAGAAGTCAGGTCAGGAATGGGTAGAACTTGACGACAGAGCTGATCTGTTCTATGAAAGGAAGCTTCCAGGTCAGGTCGTCTTGAATAACGGCTCAAGATTTGTGGATTTTCTATTTACGGGATCCCGGAAAGGTCCCACTTGGCTAAAAATATAAATATCTCAGCCCCAAGGCTGAGAGAGGGATGATCTTCTAAGCACTCTTCTCCTGGTTTTGTTTATTCCGATAAAATGCTTAACTGACTTAAGCATCGGAGAGGTTTCCACTAGAAAATCCACGGTGGTCCTTTCTAATGTGTCTTTGTTGGAGCAGGTCAGGATATTCGCAGGGAGAAGAGCAGGTGTTCTTGGTGAAATTTTCAGGGCGAAACAATTGGCACCGTCCGTGAGAAAGTTGAGCAAAGCTAAGACGTGAGAAGGAAACATGGCATCGGATGGACTCAGATGAAACCTGGTGGTGGAGCTGGGTGGCACGCCAAGTTTGGCTACGCCAGCAGGCGTGCCGGAGATGGCAGGACCATCGGCAACAGCAAGGCCTGGCGCACCGCAGCCCACACCGGAAGCTCCACAGGCAAGGGGTGGACTTCTGAATGACTCTTTTCTGAGGTAGTTATCTGACCTCATCGGTAAGGCGGTGGAGGTGGCTGTTGAAAAGAAATTTGATGAACTTTCGTCACCACCTCCCAAAGTAGCCCAACTGCCGAAGATGGAGCCTTCCTGGACCACCCAGCGCATGGCCAGAGCCCTCGCCCAGGACGTGGAGGAAAGATTTTCTGCTTCAAAAAGTGAAACCTCATGCAAAACAAACCAGATGTCACCGAGCAGATGCAAAACCTTCAGAAAGAGGGCAGGGAAGTTAAATGAAAATGGCGGGCACAGGGGCAGGCCAAGCACGAAGAAGCACCCCATTCATGGAGGCACTCATGTGCGATGACCTACCGGCTTCTTATCGGTCTATGGGCTTTGAAAACAATGGGACAATAGATTTGTGGGACCACTTGAGCCGATTCGAGATCTCAGCTACCCTACACAAATTTTCTAAGGCGGTCATGTGTCGGGTCTTCCCGATGACCTTCACAAAAATCAGCTCAGCTCTGGTTTAGCTAGTTTCCCCCATGTTCCATAAGTAACTTTGATGAGTTCAGTTCGTCATTCTTCCACTAGTTCACCAGTTGCAAGAAATATCAAAAAATGTCGCTAGAATTGTTCAATTTGAAACAGAAGGAAAGCAAAAGTTTACGGGGATATATCAAGCGATTTACAGATACCAAGTTGGAAGTGCCATCAGCATCTGAAGAGATCTTGGTCAATTCTTTGGCCCAAGGGCTCAGGAAGAGAGAATTCTTCCAATCGTTGGTGGTTAAGCCAACACTGAAATTTGGAGAGCTCTTGGAAAGAGCAGAAAAGTATATCCACGTAGAGGAGGCCTTGAAGATAAAATATGATGGAGAGAAGCGAAGGGAACGATCTAACAGGAAGGATAGGACTCCAATAAAGAAACCCAGGACTGATCTAGTGTGAGGTCGTACTCAGTTTGATAGGTACACACCTTTGGCCTCGCCTCAGGGAGAAATCCTAAAAGCAATTGAACGACATTCTGACCTTAAATGGCCTAGAACGTACTCTCAGGATCCAAGGAAGGAAAATTCTAATCGATTCTGTTGGTACCACAACAAATATGAACAAGACACAGATGAGAGCACACATTTGAAGGACGAGCACAACAAAAAAATAGCAGTTTTCCGAGGGATTTTCCCTCGGTTTTAAGGTAAAGTCCCTCGGTTTTGTGAGAAACCGAGGGAAAAACCAAGGGAAATATTCCCTCGGAAAAACCCTCCTCGGTATAATTTTCCAAGGGATAATTTCCCTCGGAAATTTATACCGAGGGTACATACCCTCGGTAAATCCCCAGTACAACCCTCGGAAAAACCGAGGGAAAACCGAGGGCTGGTCGCCCTCAGAATTTCCGAGGGTAAATACCCCTCGGTTTTTCCGAGAGGCAAACTACCCTCACAAACACCGAGAGAAGTTTTCCTCTCGGTACTTTCCCTCGGAAAACCGAGGGGTATGTTCCCTCGGAAAAACCGAGGGCCATGTATTCCCTCAGAAAACCGAGGGCATAATAGTCCCTCGGTATTTTTGTTTTCCGAGGGATTTCTGAGAGTATTCCCCCTCGATTATTTATTTATTTTTTTAAATAATTTTTAAATTTCAATTTTAATTTTAATTCCTATTCAATTATTAAAATTCCCCAAAAAAATTTGAAAATAAATCATTAATGAAAAGATAAATAAATAAACAAATTATTATAAAAATATTTGAAATTTTAGAATTATTACATGCGTTCGACACAGTAACAAAGTTTATATAAAAATCAAACTGTCCTATGAAACGAGCATGCAGGTCAGCCATCCGGGCATTCATCTGCTCCTGAAATGCCTCCTACTGCCGGCGCTGCACCTCACGCTCCACCTCACGTCGTCGCTCAGACTCGGTGTATCGCTGCTGGATCGCCTTGAGCTCCTCCCTCTGCGCCTCCTGAGCTTTTCTGGTGTTCTCCAACTCCTCCCTCTGCGCCTGGAGCTGCGCCTCGAGCTGTCTGATGTGGGTCCTATTAGCCTGGGAGGAGGTGGAAGAAGAGCTGCCTGTGAAAAAACCCTTCGCAGCAGCCACCACCTTCCCATATGAGCCGATGCCGTGTTTCCGTCCCTTGCTCGACCCGACGACGTCGAAGAAAACCCGGTCAGGGTCAACCTCGCTACTCGCATCCTGGGAAGACGCACATTCCTTCTCTAGCCGTCGCTCGTACTCCTCCTGAAATACAACTCGTTAGTAAAATTTTACATTAAATCCAAAGAATAAGTTAAAAATAAGAAAGAGACTCACATTAATAATACTAGATCTCGTATCGATCCACGTGCCGTCTTTCTTTTGGTGCGTACGTACAAAAAGATCGTACGCCATAGCCACCTCACCCATCTCCCGCTCCTGTATCCAAATAGAATTTTCAAGTAATTAACATTAAAATTAAACAAATAAATATTATATTATTATATTCTGAAATTACTTACGATATGAAAAGCATAATCGATACTAGATCTAGCCCCTCCGTGTGCTTCGACATCCCAGTACCCGGCCCAGCAGGCTCGCTCCTCCTATTCCGGCTGCACTACTCGGATTTGGCCTTGTTCTCGGGCTTATCCCACTCGACCTTCCAAGCCCTAGTTGAGATGCATGATATATAAGATGGTATAAATTATATGTTATAAATAAAAAATTCTAATTTAATAAGAAAACATATAACAAAATCGTTTACACATATGTTGCAGTGCACCCGAGAACTTAAGAGAGATATTGAACCAAAATTTACAATCACGCTCTCAAACTGTCCAAAGAAGTGGACAATTCAGGATTTAGTATCGAATTCTCTATTCGATACTAACTCTCAAACGAGTCTAAGGTATATTGTTTGAGTGTAGATAAAAAGATTATATTTGGTATCGAAACTATTTTAAACCCCGTTATTGGAGGGACGAAACCTCCCCGGCCGGCGTCATAAACCACGTCAAAATAGACGTATACATTAATTGATAAATCACATCATTTCAATAATATCTACAAAATATATATGTTACACACATCATGCATGTACCGATCACCACGGTATTTCACCACCACAATCACAAATAATTTAAAACATTTTGAAAACCACCGTCATATTTTAAAATGATTTTAAAAATCGTTATTGGGATGAAACCTCCCGGTCGGCGCCATAGACCACGTCATCACCGACGTCTTCCAAGACCAATCACAACATCAAGCCCTCAAATTCAAACCATAAAAACAGACGCACAGAAACATTAAGTTAACATGCATGTAACGATCACCACGATACTTCACCACCATCGTAGAATACACTTTAATGATAATTGCATAACTATTCAAAAATTAAACCATAATTAGGAAATTATTTCTAAATTGAACCCTAATTAGGTAATTATTAACCCAAATTACGTGATTATTCTTAAATTAAACCCTATTACTTAATTATTCCTAAATTGAACCCTAATTAGGAAATTATTTCTAAATTGAACCCTAATTAGGTAATTATTCCTAAATTAAACCCTAATTACGTGATTATTCTTAAATTGAACCCTAATTAGGTTATTATTCCTAAATTGAACCCTAATTACTTGATTATTCCTAAATGGAACCCTAATTAGGTAATTATTTCTAAATTTAACCCTAATTAGGTAATTATTCCTAAATTGTCAAAACCGAGGGATTGGTGTTAGAAGAGTTTTCGTGGTTTTAGAAATAAAGGTTCTATTGGCTTGGTCTTATCGAAAATCGATTCAATTGTAAAAATCAAGGGTTTATTAAATAAATAATATATTCTTTATTCAAAATTGATAAAATAATACCAAAAAAAAACTTGAAAAAGTAGGTAGGGACGCCACTCCCACTGGCGTCCCGGACCTAAAGTACATTCTAGAAGGTATAAATAATGAACTGTTCTAGAATGTGGACGAAAAAAAATAATTGAGATTTTCTCAAAATTAATAATTTCCTCATTTACAAATAAAATAAATTTTATTAAATAATTAACAACTAAACAAGAAACGAATAAATTCGAATTTTCACTTAATTAATGATTTCTCACAAAATAAATAAATTAAGACTTTTTTCACATAATTAATAATTTCATATAAATTTAATTTTTCACATAATTAAGAATTTTACATAAAATAAATCAATTTATATAAAATAAATCAATTGAAATATTAACAAATTTAATTTTTCACATAATTAATAATTTATATGTTTGTGATTTATTTTTTGTAAAATTCTTAATTATGTGAAAAATAAAATTTATATGAAATTAATAATTATGTGAAAAAAAGTCTTAATTTATTTATTTTGTGAGATATCATTAATTAAGTGAAAATTCAAATTTATTCGTTTCTTGTTTAGTTGTTAATTATTTATTAAAATTAATTTTATTTGTAAATGAGGAAATTATTTTTGGGAAAATGTCAATTAAATTTTTTTTCGTCCACATTCTAGAAAGGTTGTTTATTTATACCTTCTAGAATGTACTTTAGGTCCGGGACGCCACTGGGAGTGTCGTCCCGCTCACATTCTAGGACGATTTTTATTTATACCTTCTAGAATGTGAGCGGGACGCTATTCCCAGTGGCGTCCCGACCTACTTTTTGAAGTTTTTTTTTTTGGTATTATATTATCAATTTTGAATAAAAAATATATTATTTATTCAATGAACCCAAAAATCAAAGTGTTTCAAGCTTGAATATAAAAGGAAAATGAAAATAAAGCAAATAAACTATTTAAACTACACTTAGGAATTGAAATGCAAATTGGTCGGATGCCTCGTGGTATGCCTCAATATGTAAATGCAATGCAATAATGAAAATAAGCAAGAAAATGCAATGTTTCACCAAGTACAAGCATGCATGCACAAGGTACAACTATGCATAAAAACTCAAATAATGCAAATTTTCTAAAATTGAAAGCACAACTAGCAAGAGCAATGAAAATTAACGAGAAAGTTTAAAACTTTACGTGAAATAACAAGCATCAAGCAATAGATCTAGGATTTAAGCTAAAACTATGCATGAAGATAAAATTGCAAATAAAGCATAGGAAAAACTCAAATTCAAGACGATCTAAGACCCGATCTATGATCTAGATGTGTCACTCATCCAGATTCCATATCCAATTCTTAAGATCTAACATGAATTCAAGGTGCTAATACAAAAAGAATAAAATGAAGAACAAGCATGGAAATGAAGAACAAAGCATGGAAATAAAGCATAAAACATGAAATTGAAAGGAAACTTACTTGAATTAAGAAATGAAACAAAGCTTGAATGTAATTGCAATCAAAGTAACAATCCAAAGGAGTATTTGGATTCTTTTTAGGCTTACAAACCCAAGGCCAAGCATGAAAGTAAATCTAAAACTAGGAAAATAAATTACATCAAATCTTGAAATTGAATCTAAAACCTAAGAGAGAAGATTATCCTAGACCTTGATTGAGATTTGATCCCCAAACCCAAGTTAGGGTTGGGAAGGGAGTGATATCTTCATAGGTGCAAGATGTAGGCTTTTTATAGTTGTTTGTAGGGGCAAAACCGTAAAAAATGCTCAAAAATCCCGAAGTCTCAGCGCCGCAGTCGATCGACTGACAATGCTGTCGATCGACTGCCAAGTCTCGAACAGCCAAACTCTTTGCCGAGCAGTCAATCGACAGATATCCAGTCGATCGACTGACAAATATACAGAATCAGCCAACAATGTCTTCAAAGGAAATTTATCCCTTCTTCTTGGCTATCAACTGGAGTTTAATTTGTGTCATTTGGAATTTTCCTCCGAGAGTTATGGGCTTCGCACCAAAACCTGCAACAAGAGAGGCGACGACGAACTGTCTGCACTTAAAGCTGCTTTATACAACTCTTACACTCAAAATTTGGAATTGTTGTAAACACAATATTTTTATATATTCCTCTCAGCTTTCCAATGGTATAAGATGGAGGCAAATGGAACAAGTGGTTTTGGAGTTGTGCTTGTATTACGACAACTGAGACATCCACCGAGCGAATGTAATCCTTTTAGCCACCTACAAAACAAGAATTCAAACTTAAAAACTCAAAAATAGCACAAACATCTCACATATCGTACTATTAAAGACAAAAAGAAAAATAACAAGAAAATGACCTAAGAACTAGAATAAACGACTCAAAACGACTAAAAACAACGCTAAACCCTAACTAAAAATACTAGGAAAAACACAACGATTACATGCAAAACAATTGGTTGTCCCTCGGTTTCAAACCGAGGGAAGAGGGAGTCCCTCAGTTGAAACCGAGGTTAAACCACGTCCCTCAGTTTGAAAACGAGGGAAAACCATGCCCCTCAGTTCGGGTCAATTTTTTAAAAAATAAAAAAATCCAGAAAAATTAGAAAATGCGTAGTTATCGATCGACACCCGACCCTCGTGGTTGTGGTATGCCCAGCCAAACCCCTCCCCTCCTCGTTCGTAAATTCTTGGGTTTTGTTTTCCATTTTTTACTAATTTTTCTATTTGTTCGAGTTTTTTTTCTATTTTTCATTTAAAATCGAAAAAAATTAGAAAACGTGTACTAAACGATCGATGCCCGACCCTCGTGTTTCCACGACGTCGAGACACCCCCTCCCGCCCCGTTCGTAAATTCTTGGGTTTTGTTCTATTTTTTACTAATTTTTTTATTTTTTCGAGTTTTTTTTTTTCATTTTTCATTTAAAATAATAAAAATTAGAAAATGCGTAGTTATCGATCGAAGCCCAAACCTCGTGGTTCCACGATGTCGAGACGTGCCCCTCGCCCCCTCGGCAAAATCATGACGCTTCGTCGCTTCCCGTTTCCAACCGAAGGAGTTGATCGATCGATCGTATCTTCTTGTTGGTCGAATTACACAACACGTGTGGATACGCACATGCTCGTTGATATTTTTCGATCGAAATTGGGTCAAAACCACCCCCACGTGCCTAAGATGATAGGATTTGTTTCATTTTTACGGTTTTTCTATTTTTTTATTTTTTAAATAATTGTCAAAACCGAGGGATTGGTTGTCCCTCGGTTTCAAACCGAGGGAAGAACGAGTCCCTCGGTTTGAAACTGAGGGAAAACCAATCCCTCAGTTTTGGTCAATTTTTTAAAAAATAAACAAACCGAGGGATTGGTTTTCCCTCGGTTTATAACCGAGGGACTCACCTTTCCCTCGGTTTGATTCCGAGGGAAAACACGTCCCTCGGTTTTTGTAATTTTTTTGAAAAATAATAATAAAATTCCGAGGGTAATTTATTCCCCTCGGTTTTTCCGAGGAGTAATTTCCCTTGGAATAAATCCCCTCGGACATCCTTCGGTATTTCCTTCAGAAATTATGGTGGCAAATATTGGCGCCGTATTTCTGAGGGGAAAACCGAGGGAAAATACTCCTCTGGCAAAAAATCGAGGGATATTTTATTCCCTCGGTTTTTCCCTCGTAATATACCAAGGGGAACACTTCCCTCGGTTTTCCCCTCGGAAAACTGCTGTTTTTTTTGTAGTGCAGATAGAACGAATGATGCAAGCAGGACACCCCGAGGAGTATGTACAGGAAAAAAGGGAAGGGTTCAGATTTGACCCCTCTAAAAAGGACCAATACAAGACCAGGCAAGGGCGAAGTGTCGATCGAACGAGCACACAGAAGGAGAACCAATCTCAGGAGGTGTGGGGCGAAATCCTGATGATCATAGGGGGTGAATGGGACGAGCATTCCCGGTGAACCTAGAACAGTTATGTACGGGTTGCGAAAGATCTGACTAGAAGAACACGTGAAGTTGGACAGTTAGCACCATGCCCAAACATTTTCTTTGGGTCAGAAGATGAGAACGGTATCCTAGCCCCACACATGAATGCCCTGGTCATAACAGCCACCGTCGCTAACTATAACGTACGACTGATCTTTATAGACACGGGAAGTTCAGCAGATATCATGTTTTATGATTGCTTTCGGAAGTTGAATTTAAATATAGAATTAGAAGAGGTCACGACCTCGTTAGTAGGCTTCGCAGGAGGTGCCCTAAGACCACTTGGAGCGGTAAACCTCCTGGTCACACTAGGGGATGACTCGTTTAGGCAGACCAGGTTGGTGCATTTTTTGATAGTGGATGCACCCTCCTCTTATAATGCCATGTTAGATCGGCCATCTCTAAGTCAATTTCAGGCAGTCATGTCTATCACATGAAGCTGAAGTTCCTTGCTTAGGATGGAGAGAGTGAAGTCTGTGGTGATCAATATACGTCGCGACATACATTTGTGGAAAAGGTTCAGCGCAATGAAGAGGAAAGGCGATGTAAAAATGCAAGAACAGAGGAAGCCAGACCTGAGCTAACACAGCGGGAGGAAAACGTGATGTCAGTGGAGGTAATCCCAGGACATAACAGTCGAGTCCTGCGTGTAGGAACGACCTTGAGTCCGGAGGTGTTGGTATAGCTGGTGGCATTTTTGAGGAGTAATGCAGACGTCTTTGTATGGTATCCCAAAGATCTAGTAGGGATAGACCCGACCATAGCTGAGCATCACCTCAACATCAGCCCCACGATGAAGCCGGTGAAACAGAGGAAGCGCAATTTTGGTCCTGAAAAGGAAGCTATTATTGAGGCAGAGGTAGAGAAATTGCTGCAAGCCAAGCATATTCAGGAAATACAATTTCCAGAATGGCTCTCTAATGTAGTGTTGGTACCAAAGACTCAGGACGATTGGCAAATGTGTATAGATTTCAGAGACCTCAGTCGTGCCTGTCCCAAGGACCACTACCCGCTTCCCAGGATAGACCAGCTGGTGGATTCCACATCAGGCTGCGAGCTGTTAAGTATGATGGACGCCTCGCAAGGATGTCACCAGATCAGGCTGGCCGAAGAAGACTGGAAACGGGTTAGTTTCATAACCCCAAGAGGGACTTATTGCTCTGTGGTCATGCCATTTGGGCTCAAGAACGCAGGTGCTACATATTAGCAACTGGTGGATAAAATGTTCAAGGTTGAGCTCGGACGAAAAATGGAAGTATATGTGGACGACATGTTGGTTTAAAGTGCAAAAGAAGCATCGCACATTGATGACCTAATGGAAACTTTCGATACCCTCAGAGAATATAAAATGAAGCTCAACCCCAAGAAGTGTGCATTCGGGGTAAGGGCCGGAAAGTTCCTTGAGTATATGGTCACGGAGAGGGGGATAGAAGCCAATCCAGAGAAGGTTAAAGCCATCATGGACATGCAACCTCCCAAGAACATCAAAGAAATGCAATGTCTGGCAGGACGAATAGCATCCCTGAGCAGGTTTGCCTCGCGCTCAGTGGAGAAAAGTTTACCATTTTTTCGAGCCCTGCGAAAGAAGGCTCTATTTCAATGGGATGAAGAATGCCGGGAGGAATTTCAAAAGTTGAAAGGACATCTGGTTGGCATGTCCTTTCTTACTAAGCCAGTTCAGGGAGAGCCTTTGATTCTTTACTTATCTGTAGGAAAGCAAGCTGTGAGTACGATCCTAATTAGTGAAGAAATCAAGGTGAAAAAGCCAGTGTATTACTGGAGCAAGGTGTTACATGATGCCGAGCTTTGGTATGTGGAATTGGAGCGTGCAATGTTAGCTCTTGTAGGGACGTCTCATAAGCTCCGCCCTTAATTTCTTTCGCATGAAATAGTGGTCAGGACAAACTTGCCTCTGAAAACAATAATGGGTAAACCAGAGGTCTCATGACTCTTGGTGAAATTGATAGTTGATCTCAATGAGTTCGATATCCATTTCGAAGCAAGAACTGCGATAAAGGCCCAGGCATTGGTTGACTTTATGCAAGAAATGTCCAGCTCTCCCGAGGAGAAGAAAGAATGGACGATCTACACAGATGACTCAGTCGGTAAGTTGGGTGGTGGCGCAAGAATAGTTTTAATAGACCTAGAAGGTGTGACCAAAGAATATGCGGTGCGGACGAACTATTCCCTATCTAATAATGTGGCGGAGTATGAGGACCTGCTGAGGGGAGTTCAAATAGCCAAGGAATTGGGGGCAGAACGGATATGCGCACAGGTGGATTCACAACTTGTGTATAAGCAGGGGAGAATTTGGGACGAGGGAAGGGCACATGCAAAAACACTTAGCTCAATTTCGCAAATTGGCTAACACTATGGACGCTTTGACCGTCCACCAAATCCTCAAAGAAGAAAACGGTCGAGCATATTACCTGTCTAAGGTATCCAGCTCGGTAATGGATTGCCAAGAAAGGGTAATCGCTTTATTAATGTCGCACTGGGGTTTTGGATAAGAGGAGGTGCACACATTAGAAGAAGAGAAGGACTGGCGCTCCCCTATTATGGCATATCTGGAAAATGGAGAGCTTCCTGATAATAGGAAAGAGGCAGCGAAAGTGAGAATCAGGTTGGCTCGTTTTTGTCTAATAAAGGGAGAGCTGTTCAGAAGAGGGTTTGGATAACCTCTTTTACGGTGCCTGAACCCGAAGGAAGGCACCCATGTTCTTTAGGAAATTCACGAACGGTGCTGTGGTAACCACATGGGTGCTAGGATTCTATCAAGAAAAATCACGAGAGCTGGCTATTTTTGGCCATGATAGGTGAGAAATTGTACGATAATTGATGGTTTAATTACTATGTTTGATGCGCTTAATGTTCTCATATATGTTTACTTCTCGCATATTCATGATTACGAGTGGAGGAGCACCAATTGTATATTTTTTTCTTATTTTGCAGTGTTTGGTGCCGTATTGAGTGAAAGAGGTTTAACAAGAAAGTTGAGAGACGAGGATCAACAAATCGGCGGAAGAAAACCGATGGACAGGATGCTACGTCGACGCTCGCGTCGATGCTGAGGATGCCTCATGTCGGTCGACGCGATGTGCGGTGATTCATGCTTGTTGTGCGCGTTGATCGACGCCATATCAACGCCATGTCGACGGTAACTCTCTATAGCGTCGATTAAAGGTGCGTCGATCGACGCACATGCTGGTCGACGCTGGCGAATGATGCGCGTCGACGCCTAGGGATGGCACGCGTCGATCGACGCCCTGTCGACGCCGACTCGGCTGAACTATTTTTGGAAGAAAACTTGCGTGGAAAGAAAGAAGAATCCTATATAAACCCTACCTAATTCTGTCTCAGAGACACACATAACATAACCTAAGGTTCCAAGGAGTTCAACAGAGGCCTCAATTCACCCCAAAATCATCCATACACAAGAGAACTTGAAGATTGGAGATCCAAGATGCAAGATTCAAGTTCTACACATTGTTTCTCCTACTTTCTCGAGGATTATATTTGTTTACCCGAATCTTTTCTTTTATTTTATTAACTCCATGAGTGAGTAAACTTATTATCTAGTTCTAGGGATATTGAAACCCTCGTGAAACTATGTTTAATTAATTTATGCAATATTGTCTTTCGTTCTTCATATGCGGTTGCTTGTGTTGTTCTATTTTTAATTTTTGATTGCTTAATTCTTAATTTGTCTTGATCACCTAGATTAGGGATTGGTTATCTACTGCTAGAAATAGGATTTCTTCCCGTGTAATTGTCGTAATTACTATTTCTCTGAAGCAACTAATGATTGCAAATCGTTGGGGAGAACACAACATAGGTTGAATAAACCGAGCTTATGTGTTTATTGCCTAGATTAATCTATTTGCCTGATTATTAATGCTGTTGTTGGGTTGAACCTAGAAATAAAAATAATAAATGGGAGAGGACGAGATATTTGATCGTGACCAACAATGGATAGAGTCGAACCATTGAGTAGCGAGGGGGCACCATAGTATATTGACGTAGCGTATATAAAAGGGGTTGCCTAACTACTGGGATTACTTAGGTCAATACATGAAACGCTTGCGATTTTCTAGAAATATAATGGTGTCTAGAGTCCGGATGAGTTCATTTGGTCAATTTGAGTGATTTACTAATATTATGTTTGTCCTATGCTTTAATTCTAATATTGCTTGAGGACAAGCAA